>KN833017.1:60359-79193 GCA_000827315.1 Piloderma croceum F 1598 | reverse complement strand
CAATTGTAAAGGTTTAAGGCACAATGGCTGAGTAGTTAGATGCATATGCTATGTGGGTTTCATAGTGGGTGTTGCAAGTTCAATCCCCCTGATGGGCAATTGTTTTGATAGGATAGGATAGGATAGGATTATTCAAATATTCAAATCACAAGTCCAGATGTGGGATGGATCCTAAAGCCCCTGGAACTCTAGGGTAGGATTAATCCCACCAGCTTCAAATTGTGCCCAACATACCTGCCAGCGGTTGACTCTGGCGGAGTCAATTTGTACTAGTTAGGTGGCCACACCTATCATACGATCCCACCTGGATTTATTTCTCTAAACAACACCTTCAAGTTAAATCACAGCCTCTTCCAAACCATTCTGCTTCTGACCCGAGCTGATTGGAACTATGGGTTTTGTTGAGCGGATTAAGAAAGGTGCCGTTGGTTCCCACTGGCTTTAGAATTGGGGTTATAATGGTGCATCATGTGCACAAGTCTGCCTTGATATTAGCAGGTCGATTGAGAGGCGTTGGTTACGTGCACTTGGAAGGGCTAGACTCATTGCCACCAGCTTTAAAAGTGGAGTATAAACGAGGCGTCATGTGCAGGAGTCTGCTTCGATATTGACGGGTCGGGGACACACTGAAGATACATAAATTAAAACAAGTAGACTGCGTGTTGTTGTGGCTGGGAAACGGCAAGTGGTATTTCATTCCACGCGGCGATCGCCTACTTCATATGGCAGGTTAAACACTGCTTTTGCTAGTTTCGATCCTTCAACCCAAAGATTGGCTTCATTGAATAAGGTTTAAATATTAGAGCATCTCCGTATTCGATGGCGAATCAACATGCCGAGATCAAGTGTCAAAATTAACACTCCTGACAACATCTCCCCATTCATCCACATGCCTCAACAGTTTGGTACTTTTCTGCCGGATTCCCTCGTCCGCATCGTCTCCAAGGGCCAAATAAAGAGGCCATGGCCTCCCTTTGGCTTTACCTTCACCCTTCACAACATCTACGACTACCTCCATAGCTTTATCAGGGTCACCCTTCTGCGTTCCTGGGACAGCACTGAAGCGCTTCATTGCAATATTGCGTAGCTCGTCGTATGCGGGTATCGAATTGGAGGTGAAAAACTTTTGACCATAGATGCCTTCTGTTTTGAATGAACCAGGGGCAACTATAAGTACCTTAATTGAGAACGGGGCTAATTCAACGGAGAGTGTCTCTCCAAGACCTGATTTGTATTTCTTGTGAATCATCGATTTTACATGACTTTGACTCATCACATACTGTGCACAGCTGCCTTCGACGCAGAGTAGAATCCTGTGATGTATATGATTATTAATATATGTGTACGAAAGACAAAAACACAGTACCAAGGCCCTAATTGACAAATTCTTAATGCGCGGGCATATCTGACTCCTAGTCCATATACTCACCGCTCGTTCCGTCCTATATGCAGATCGACTGCCTAACATTACAACTGTTGCTGACTTGCTTGCTCGAAGATGGGGTAGAGCAGCATTTGTCACGTCAAGCGTCCCGATCACGTTTACTTTGAATTGTTTCTCGAGAAGGCTCGATCTACAAGATCCCTGTAATGAGCTTAAGCATGATAGTCACGTCTCGAACTTACCGTCCTTCCTCGAGGAGGCCAAGGTATCCCACGCCAGCATTGTTAACAAGTACATCGATTTGACCCCAGATCTTGGCAGCCTGGTCCAATCTGGCTTTGATGACTTCGAACCCAGCCGTCACGTCAAGCTGAAGGACATTCAGATTTGGTGAAGACAGGATTTTGATATCATCGACTGTACGAGCGGTGGCGATTACGCGATCACCACGGGCGAGAGCCGAAGTAACTAGACGACGCCCAAAGCCCGATGAACAGCCTGTCCGTTTGAAGCAAAAAATGTTTCACCGATCGGTGAAAGTTAGGAACGACGGATGGTGGAATAGCAGATGCGGATATAACCTGTGATTAGCCATACTCGAGGACGTGTCTCCACGGCCGCTGAGCTTTGTTGATGATATGTCGTATGAGCAGATAAGGTCTCTGAGTACATAGCGCCACACTGGGTCTCGAGAGCAGATGCTGTGTCAAGGTTACGACCAGTAGCAGCATGGATCATTTTCGAAGACGCAGGCAGGTACCGTCTGACAGTTTTGATGCCGATTCTTCGCGAAGATCTGAAGGTTCGTCCAACGACTGAGGTTAGATTCGAATTCGTCTTCAGAAAAGGAAGATACGAAGTCTGTTGCGCACCCAACAAGCCAAGTGCAAGTCATTCTCGTGAGTAAATTTGGAGATGCAGACCAAACTTCCGACAAAAAGAGAGCTATGCTTTCGGGAATAAGTGAACCTAGATCCATGGGTGGAGCTTGAACACACACATATATATTCATTGCAGGCTTATCTGTGGTGTTGCACTAGTTTAAGCACCCACGGAGTGCACCGGGAAAGAGGAGGACTTGAAACCGGACGAGGACGGGAAATTTGAAATGATAGAAGAAACGTACGAATTGTGCGTACTTACCGATTAGAACGACGTTGCTTCTGCGCGGCAATAGACATCGTCATAAGACAGATGGATCCATTCGTTATCAGGCGGTTCGCATGTTTTGTCCCAAAATGACCGCAAGCAAATATCCGCTACGGCACACACTTAGCCTCCATATGCATACCCATTTCCCCCGACAACCTCAGACGCACTGTTCACCAAGGCAACCCTTTCCCACCATACTCACAGGACGATCGCTAGTGGAAAATGAGCTGTTGTTCCAAAACTGGACGGCCACTGTGGGTTCTACTGCGGGTCCGCGAAGGAATTGATTCTTTGGTCCGGGAGAATATTGAGGGGCGGGATGTCAGAGCGTATCTTATGCAGCTACCCAAGGCCGCCCAGACCGATGGTAATTAGCACATAAATTTCTTTAGCACATTTTGTAGGTGTGTAAGGAACAAGATGGTGCAGGTACGGAGAATTGTTTGAGCAAGTCAAGTACGATGTTTAATCGCGACATTCTGCAAGCTGTAAACATTCTTAGATAGCCGATCCAGAGTTAGCATCAAACGCAACTAGACAAGTTGGCTTCGTGAATTCCATCTGACCGACAATCCAGGACAAGTGAAACAATCAATCAGTGACTTTGTGGTCTCTTCGAAAGAAATGAATCCGCACAAACCTCGGCATTTATCAGTCATGCATCGACACTCAATCACTGCATTTATGTGGTCAGATAAGGTACTGGTCGTATGATATCTTGTGGGAAATGGTGGGTCCATTCGGGATGTTCCTATGGCAACGGCTCAAAAGACACAATTGAATGTCAAGTCCTACCCCGAGAAGTTGATATCTAGGAGTAGATGAGGTGACAAGTTTTCGGAGAAAAGGGTCAGGTCGATCGGTTTTCGGGCTAGAACTGCGGTACCAGGAGAGTGAGGATACAGTCAGCTTGTCGAAACGTTCTAATAGTCGAGTGATCGCTTTGTACGGCTGGTCAGCAGTGTCGGGGCGATCTATCGGGGTACCTGTGCACGTTGGCGATGGTAGTCACCCGTAGTGTTGCCGCGGCTAGACTAACCGGTAGCCGGCTGAGCGTAGCCGACCCTAGCCGCCAGAGCTAAGCTAGGAAATGATCGGCTACTGATCGGCTACCCGCTAACGATGGCTTTAGCTGCAGCTAAGCCAACAAGAACATCAGCAAAACCGCCGGATCGTTCCAGCCCCAGCGACTGTTTGGGAATGTCATGCAAATATTGTTGACGCTGGAGAAACATCCAAGGTGACAAGGTCTTGACAATGCCCCTGTAATATTTGGAGTCATTCGGATAGTATGTAAAAATGCTAGGGACTGTATATAACTTAAGAAATTTTGGACTTTGACTATAATCACGGCGTAAAATTTACCAGTAAATTGGCAAACATGTACAAGTTTGGTACACCATTGGGAGAACCAGATAAAATTTTGAGGGTGTCCGAGTGGGCAAAAAGGTTGGTATGGATGTCCAATATGTTGTCACCTACCGTGACCTACGCACGTAAATTGTTAGCATCCCTTGCCACCTGTACAGCCTGAGTGGGTCATATCGTTTAGTGGAGTTGAATAGAAGTATAATATTGCACATGTGTCTAAAAATCTTTGTGCAGGTCTTCCTCTGCTTCCTCGCCTTCATCCTCGCCATCTTCGGGTCCTAGGTCATCGCTATTATCATTCCCCGACTCATCCTCTGTACTCTCGTCATTGCTGTCAGTATCTCCCACGGCAGAATTCCGATCTTCGTGTTCAATGTCATCTGCGGAGCCCATTGGCTCGTCATCCGAGTTGTGTGATTCATCTTCATCTTTGTATTCCTCTTCAGTCCGGGGATCACAATGACCTACTCCGCCTCCGATGTATCTCATCAACATGTCTCTGTCAACAAAACTGGAAGAATGGTTAGTGATATCATTCTAGAGAGACATAGGACGATAATTACATATTAACATAGAAGTTGACCCAATCATCAATTTCGCCAAGAGGCCGTGCAATTGTATCGGTTGTTCTCAGCAGGTCGGTTGTCTTCCCATCAGCGAAGGCAGGGATTAGATGACAACCGCGAATGATCAACGATGGATCTAAAAAGCCAAACGCCAATTCGTCGTTGTCTTCCACAAACCCGATCTTGGGTAGCCGGGCAGCTGTCACCCCGGAATGGTGATCCGGTGCCCTTCCAAACCACCTCACCAATACAAACTCCATGTTCTGAATAGATCGATTCATTGCTGCAGGGCTGGTATGCAGAACACGTGCATGAAAAACACCTAAAATGTGTGCATACCAGTAGGGGTGGCCTTGTAAATGATCCTCTCGAGAATGAACCATGATGTCACAGTGCTCTGTGCGTGGGTTCATCAAGTCTTGGCCCTGACGAACATTGTACGTTGTATAATTAACTCGCAAGACCTTTGCTGAGTATATTCTGTTATCAACGATCCGCACGGTATTGTGATCTGTGTCCGTGAACGGTTCTTCGTCACCATCATATTCTCGGTTGAGTAATCGCCCTAGTAAGTGGTCTTTGAGTTTCAGAATGAAATCCTGCTCGTAAAATAAATTCTCCTGATGTTTTCAGAAACATGCATAGAGGCCTACCTTCATTGCAGGGTCATTTGGATATTTGTGACACATCACAAAAGCATCCTGATAATGTCTCCTAGACTTGGATATATGGTGGTGCATCTCAACGTTGGTGTAAGGAAGTGGATCACTCTCGGTGAAATCGACCAAGTGCGGATGCGTTGAGGGTTGCTGAGCTGCACGCTTCGCATGGAGAAGACGGGTCTCCCGGCACTCATGCCGTGTCATTTGAACAATGGCCCCGTTCTTGTTGGTACCCCCATACAACCGCTTGACGTGACGGTGTTCCAACTCACCCTGGATCACAAGATATTCATCATTTGTCAGATGAGTCCAGAATAAGACTAACATCAAAGCAACTTACAGTTTGAGTAGAATAGGAGTCTGTGGGGCTGAGTCGACGTATAGTGCGGGCGTAATCCCCAAGGGCATGGACCTTATAGATAAAGATGTTCAACGACTTCGGTTTCCTCTCCTTGGCAGGAGCCTTTGGAGCCGGGATTTCAACTGGGTTGGCCATGGCGGGTTGGGTTGGGTTGGATGCTTCAGCTGTGCGTTTTGCCCGACGACGGTTCTGCTGCCTTCCTCGGGCAGCTGCTTCTTTTTCCAATTCAGTCGTCTTGAACGCGGCACAGGTAGTAGCAAGAAAACGCCACAGCTCCTTGCCTAGGAGTGTGGTAACTAATTCCATATGGGAGAGGGTGGGCTCGGTGTGCAGACAAAGTTTGGCTAGGCCATGCCACTCAGCAAGTCGGAAAAGCAATGTCATCAAGATTTCGTTATGCGGTTCTGGCAGAAGACCCTCAAACACAGGAATCGCGCACTGCAAAGACACATCAATGGAGGCTGTACATTTGTCCGATATTCGGACACACCATACCTGCAGAATGTCCTCAAAGTTCCTGGCTGCCAGCTTCTTCATTTCCGATGTATTGTTGCTGAAACGGCGGATTGTACTCTGAACAAAGGTAGGAACAAGACGAAATCTACATAAGTTGGTCAGTGTCTGTCTGACTTAGTGTTTGGGATGTTGTCTTACCTTCGATTCAACTTAGCTACCAAGTGGCCACCAGGGCCTGCAGCATAGAGAAGCCGTATAATATGAGTAAAAATTGCCTTCCATACCCCTAATTCGAATTTGTGCATGAGGTCTACCACAAGCATCTCATGGTGATCAAAGCCTAGTGGCTCAAGGGCCTCAGAAAATGCATTCTGCACAGTATGGTAAAATCAGGTTTGGATCATACAATTAAGTCAACCAAACACGAACCAATGTCGGTACCAATGACTGTGGCTTGAGGACTCATTCAACTGCCGCACTGTCAATGTTGAACCCGAGGTCGTAAATGAAACGTCGTGCTGTTTGGACCATGTCACCAAGGTAAGTGCGAGCCTTTGTTATACGGTCACGAGAGTCTCACTTTTGGCCCACTTTGTCGATATCGACTTTACGAATGAAGCATCGCGGACATGGGCAGAGTCCCTTGTCTTGCACTGTAGCAAGTAAAACTCTGCAGATAGTATGACGTGATCAGTAATACAAATGGGTGCAAACGACAGCACATACTTTTCTGGATAATCAGCCGAGTAGGTAAAAATCTGTGGGTAGAATCGACGGGATTTACCATCCAAACATTCGATGACAAAGCCATGCATGTACACCGTTACAAAATCGTCATCTAGTAGTTGGCTCCAAACCTTGTGCATAAGTTCACGCTGGCAATGAGTAATGATAGTCGATTGCTGACTCCCAGTTGATATGTCATCCTGTATACTGTCCGGCAGCTGACAAGATATATGAATATCCCATGCAGGTGGCAGGTAAACTGAATACTCACCGAAGGTATGTGCGCTATGTGATGCGATGCTGCTGAGTTGGGTTTGCATCAGATGTATTTTGACAAGTTGGAAAAATAAAGATACACTGGCCACACTTTGGCCGTCCCAAAATTGGCGAGATGGGTCGAGTCCGACCAAAACATCAATCCTAGGACAACCTTTTTGTAAGTGCACCCAGGCTCGTTCCGTTGCTTCTGTAGCGTGTCATGCGCTTCGAGGAATGCATCAGATGTGTAAGCCTCATCGAAGCACTGTATTTCCGCACCAGTTGGAGAGAACCAGATGCGTTTGAATGGCGAGAAGTGGAAGCGCTGAGCTGTCACATCAGTGAGGGCTGCCTTCATCACTGGAACAAGAGGCCGATGATGTAAACCAGCAACGGAATAGGTCTTTGGTTCGACATCCTTCATACCACTAGGGATCAATATATCCACCTTTGATTCAATCCATGCATGCATCTCCGGAGAAAGGCGTGCTTGTTCCGTTATGATCAGACATGTCTAATGTCTTATTTCCACGTCGAACACTGAAACCAGCCAGGTCTTCGACATTAAATTCTTCGTGATGAATCACTTCCTTCACCAACCGATCCACTTCTCCAACTGATTTCTGGGTGCTTCCCGTGCCCATCCACTCCAATATGAGATAGGTTGACATATTCTTGAAGGGCCATGGAGGTGGGAGTGGCTGGTTATCATGCTTCGAAAGTACGGGCTCCGGATGTGCATAATTGGCCAGCTCCTCGGGAGGTACTGATGAATCTGGATCATACGAAGGACGGTGAGGGTATTCTCGTAAAAGTCCAAAACGATTCAGGCCTGTGCGCATGAGGTCTCGAACATGGAGTATGACACGTGGAATGATTGGTGTGGCGACAGCAGGCACGTCTGAGTCAAGAATTGGTGCTGGTCCCTCTGGTGGAATGTCTTCGTAATGTCGTGGTAGGCGGTAACGGCGTGCGGGCCGTCCTGCCTGTGTGAGCTCGGGAACAGCTTGGACTGGTGCAGGCAAGGGTGGTAATTCATTGTGTCAGGGTGGTTCTGAGGGTGCATCATGCATCTCGACATCAGATTGTTCAGTCTGTATGTTTTGATGATGTTCGCAAGCAGCTAAGGCACAAATCTTATCATCCAACATTAACTTTGCTCAATTTAAAATCAAGTTAATTAACATACCTTCGCTTCCTGACTGACTCTGTCTCTTCGCCTTGCCAATTTGATGGCTTCATGGCGTTGGTAAGCCTTGCAAGCCAGTTGGTGCTTTGTCAGTCCACGCTGTGAGTCATAAGACTCTGAACAATTGTTGCTTTTGCAATGGTAGCGCATAGCGAGGGAGAATGATACAATCCACTATTGATGTGCCATGTCAAGCACAGGACTATCCGACAGACCAGCCAAGTAAATTATTTCAGGATTGGAACCGTGACCATAAATATCATGAAAGAGTAGTGCGACACTGTGAACTTGAAGATTCATCATGATCACGTGCACGGTAGCACTTTGCCGCTAAGTATCTTGGCTTTGTATCTTCCACGAGTAGTGTTCCCTACGCCATGAGATCTCCCGGGCCAGCACAGTATAAAGGACTCATATTTGGATGTACTAGAATATATCTGCATTGACAGAGACGCTATGCAGCCCACCTACCTCAACCAGCATTACCTCGATTTGCCCCAGCCTTCCATTAATAAGCCCTACATGGTCTTGCCATGTCCCAATGCAGTTGACAATTGGATATATCAGAACAAGGATGATGCGCATACCAATGTATTTGTGCCAGGTTATTTGCATCTTTCGGACACACCAAGCGATCAGGTACTCTGCACTGTGCAGATCAGCGAAGTGAAGGTATGTATTTCCGCCGTGATTATTGCAGCCTTATTAACTAGAATTGACATAGATGCATCCATCTGATCCTCCATCGAGAGATTTTGTTGCCTATAACCTCATTTTATATGTTGAAGTTCCCGAGAACTCTGGTGTTAATCCTGCTTATCTAAGCAGTCCTCTGGCAACCCTTGGTCGCTATGAGGGTATGTTCTACGACAAGGAAGCCCCTACATGGGTCTCTTGTATGGCCGTTGGAAGGCCTCTTATGTTCAGACAACCTCGTGGGGCGATGGCAGAGGTTTTTGCCACCATTGCACACTGGACTGAGAACGCGTCGATTGTGAGTAAAGTTGATTAGATATCTTCATGTGTGATAGCTGATCATGTTTATACAGCCTTACCTTTCTAAAGTGATGCTGGAATGGGCAGTCGCTAATGCTGTAAGTCCACATTGCCGATATTGACCATATATCTGCTTACATTAGTAATGGCTGCAGATTGGCACACCGGCAGAATGTAAAACTTTTATTCCAGTAACGCCAAAGCGCACTCCTTCGTTGGTGCCTTTTTCAATGAAGCTATGTACAAGGGAGTCAAGGGTAGTGTCACAAAGACTTGCAGCTACAGAAAGCTCGCCCTTAAGTAGCCGCCCTCGCTGTAAATAACTAGTTGTATTCTGACAAAGGTGAAATGTTATAATCTATGAATTTTTATGCGACAACAGAAATTAAAAATGTGTATGCAAGACAACTATAGCACTGAACGGATGATGAGAAATTTGACCATCACTAAAGCTAAGGTCAGAACGATAAAACTAATCAATGGACAGGAGAGCCGGTTGCTGTTGAGCCTTCTGGAATGCACACCATCAGTGGATGATGGACAACAAAAGTAAGAGCAACTAACCTGCTGACGCTTGATGGACATTCACATCGCATCAGCCTGCCTCTTGTTCTCCTTACCCACATGTTTTTCTTCATCAATCTGGATTCGGTAATTTAGTCTCATAGTGTTGAAGTACTGCTCAGTTGCTGCTATGACCACTGTGTGGGGCGTCTTGGCAGTGACAACAATCTGCAATGATGTGTGAGATTAATAATAACACAGAAAGGTAGTGAACTTACAGGAATACAACTAACGGCTGTAACAACAGCTGAGATAAAGTCACTGTTAGAGGCATGACTGGATGTGCGGTGCCAGTTTGGGTTATGAAGGCCAAACGATAGCCGCGAAGGTATACCACCTGTCAAAGGGTCGGGCAATGGGGCAAATTTTCGACTACGATAAAATCCATTCTGGGTAAGAACTTTGGTGGAGTGTTCTTTCGTCCCAACCAAGGCTAGAGCAGTATGTTTGACGAGTTTCTTAAGGCAGTGTCAACCCTGTTTGAGAGTAGAAGCAACATAAGGAACTCACTGCAAGATCGGCTTTGGTCAAACTATTCTGAACTATCATCGGTTGAACGCCATAGATGAGCTGGCCTTTGTTTGAAAGGACAGGCGCGGAAAATTTGATAAGCTGAGAGGAAATGTTGGACATTTGGGTATGAAAATCGGCAACAGATTCTGTCGCAGATCCCACAGTCATCGCGTCGGCTGTGAAACCAACAAAGCTGTCGTCCTTGGCACCCGTCAAAAAATTGTCGGTATCAATAAATATGGCGGGACTGGCGAATGTGGCAGGATCAACTGTGGTAAAAGTATTGTTGAAGGGGCTCATATTGAATGCGGAGGCTGGCAACTAGTAGTCATCGCCAAAGTTAGCATACACAGAATCGCACTGATGAGAAGTAATTCTTACGCTGAGGTAAGCATTAGGAAGTGGGTCAATATTATCATTGTAGACTGTTGCGAAGTCAAAGTTATCTGGGGACTATGGAATGTATCTGTCAGTTTAAAACTCTGTAGGATGGAAACGTAATTTAAAAATACCATTGAAGAGCCCTCGACAGCAATGGCAGCTTGCCCATTATCTGACAGGTCAAAGCCATCCATTGTCCCGAAAAGATTGTCGCCAGCCAATTGACGCAGCATCGTGATGATTGTTTCATCAACTGCATGGTGGTTGGACATTTCGCCAATGGATTGGTGTTCGTCAGAGTCTTGCAAGACAGGCATCTCCATGGCGGAGGTTTCCATATTTTGTGGCCTGCGGGAAAATCTGCTCATTTTATATACCTATTTATTACACACAAAACCGTTTGTTGAGTTTCGCCGTGCAATATATATTGCTATCATGGCGGAAACCGGAGTGTCAGCATTACTACTAAACTACAGTTGGTGGAGGACCCTCACTGTGTTTCGCCTTTGCAAGGGAACGACTTAGAGTGCGTCTGAGAAGCAGCTGAAATATTGAGTGATTAAACTTCTGGCCGTAGTTGGAGACTTGCAGATAAGTCTGTGCCAGATCCTCCTGACTGAATAAACCAATCAGATGTTAAGCTGACGAGCAATAAATGCAAAGATGGCTTAAATTCAACCTCGCAAACATTGCACATAAGTAATCTGGCACACAATGAATTCACATTGTTGCAGCCATTTTGTATTGATTGGCAATATATTTGAGATCGAGATGACGATCATAGTTGATTGAGATGTTGAAGTCCAAGGCTATCATTTATGCATCGGAGATTTTCAAGCATGAAACGTCTGTGGTGCTGGCTAGTGGAACAATGGTGTTTGGAAGGTAACGGCAGGGCTATTATTGTTGGTGTAAGGAATGTGCGTGAAAATTAGCCAAATCTGTAAGTAGCACAAATATCTTGAAGTATCACGAAAAAGTATCTCGGTTTAAGATGTCTTTGTTATTTGTATTGCCTCGCAGACGACAAGACATCGGACTCACCTTCTGCAACTCTATGATCATAATTTGAATGTCTTCAATAATCCATAGCTCTCCTCCTCCTCAGGCTGCAGATGTCTGGAAACGAAAATATCAAGCTCTGGAAGCCTCAACCACCCTTGCGCAGTCAAAAAGCAAGACGTGAGTGTAGCAGCATTGGCAAACATATTGCAAGGCTTACTTGGTGATTGTAGCCTCGGCGCAACCCAGAGGTCTCTAGGCCATGGACTTCGACGCATGATTGCCATGTTTCACACCGTCAGAGATCTTGTAGGTGAAAGTGACCGTCGAGCTGAAAACGAAGCCAGCGGCGAAGATGTGACTTACACTGATGAGTATGTAGCTCTCGGTAGTATATATTGTGACTTTACTTGTAACTTACCTTTGATAGGGATGATCGCCTCCTCAGGGCTTGCGAAGAGCTAGGGAAACAGATGCCTGTTTTAAAAAAGCTTCTTGACCAACAAACCGATCCTGAATTGTTGGATTCATTGTACAGAAATGTGAGTTTGTCTCGTTTATATCATTGCTACAGAGACTAACCTTTAATACCCAGCTGTGTAAAGGGTCAGACATGGCATGTGGTGATGATGCTGGTAACCTCAAGGTTGCAGTCGTTGTCTGGGTAGATGAGATCTTTGGTCCATCACAGCCACCTCTCAAGCCAACCTCGAAGGATGAACACGGTCTTGAGAATGACAACACGGGCTGTCTCCTTTGCCCTGGTGAATACAAATGGGATGACGCAGAGTTAGTAAAGTGTTTCAATCTCAGTGATGATCCTAATCAATCTCTCAGGATACGCACCCATATTCGGCAGGGCCATGCAGATTTTCTGGTGACAGCACAGTCATGGCCTGTATTTCTGTATGCGGGCCACAAATGCAATGAGGCAGATATGGAAGAGGGGCTGTTCAAAGCGCCCTTCTTTTGAAGGCCAGTTACTTTGTAGCATTGTCTTCTTATATTTCTAACTTTTTTCCAGGCCTACAAGTATATTTTCACGTCTCCAACTTCCGCAAACAATGTATCTGTGGACGCGATGGAAGCGGAAAATGACGACATGCCTCCAGCCCCTAAGCGCTCAAAGAAGAACCTCGCAGCAACTCGTTCTCATGTAGCATCGTTGATTGGTTTACGTAAAGTAACTCCCCGTTTGATTGCATACGTTGCTGTACAGGCAAGTGTTCATTGTGTTTGCATGCCAATCTGCTGATTTCCCGTGCGGCTGTTAAGCTACGTTTTGCGCTGTCAAGTGCCAACGCCTGGCGTGTGGTTGATATTGATTTCAACCATGAGGAGTTCTATACAGCTATTGTTGATTACTTCGAAATCACCCCAGGTCCTGTTGCTGCAGCAGATGTAGCCAAACTTATGGCATGGTGGAATAGGTGTGTCACCACAAATGTATTCACGTACAGCTACTGATCGTGCTTGGATCATATACTCGTTCAGGAAAGTATTTGGCCGTACCAGTGGAGCCCCACAGCCCACCCAGCAGCACCGTATTAGCTCATCCATTTCCACTGTAGCTGCGCAACGCAGGGCTCGCGAGGCCGACACAGGATTCTGAGAATGAGCACGTCTAGTTTGTACAATATTTGCGAGGCCGTTCCGAATTGATTCATTGATTTTGCATCCTTGCCATTCTTGTCGCGTTTCCAAATCTACATAAAAATTGTGCCGTTATTGCGAAACAGAATAGTAATTTCTATTGATTCCAGTCAAGTGCCTCAATTGCACATTTTCGGATTCTGTGTAATCTTTTGCGAACTTGCATGCTCTTCTAATGACACACCCATTCTTATTTGTGATCCGCTTGACAACAATTGTTACACCAATTTGCAAAGAGTCATTCCTATATAATGCCTCTCAGCTTTTGACAAACCATGGTGAATCTCGATGCATTAGCAATGCCAGCCTAAAAATTGGAATAATTCCGATATCAGATAAAGTTTCTAGACAAACAATAAAGCAAATCAAATATTTTGAGTTTGGATGGCCCATTTAGGTAAAATATGTGATAAAGATATGTCTGAGTCGCATATGTATTTACATATATAGAATATGCAGTAGCATGTGCACCACATGCAAAACCTTCCAATTGTTTAAAATATGCTACCCTCACATATTCAGTCAAATCGGCCAAATTCAGTGATATTTCAGCATCACATATTTTAAATAATTGGAAGGTTTTGCATGTGGTGCACATGCTACTGCATATTCTATATATGTAAATACATATGCGACTCAGACATATCTTTATCACATATTTTACCTAAATGGGCCATCCAAACTCAAAATATTTGATTTGCTTTATTGTTTGTCACATATCCTTTCGCAAACTTTGAGTACATGATAGGATTTGCTGTGCACACTAATTCAATCATATACTTAACAAATGTGGACAGTTTTGTGTTTGTTTAGTGAGTGACCCAAAAGGGTTCTTGTCTCCGGTGTTTCATTACACCTACATACTTGCCTAATGCAGTAATTCTGGCCACTTTCCGCTCAAAAAAAGTGACCCAAAGCTGTTTTCAATCAATACCCAATGATTCTTTCAATGTTATTATAATTTAGCATGCTGTGTACACCTTCTATAGCACTCTTTCTGTACTATATCCCATCTTGAAGCCTTAAAAGCTTACAGGTTTGTCCAAATACCATCACACAAATAGCAAAATAATCTACAGAAAAGGAGGTCTGACACATTAAAATAAGCCAAGAAGGTATTTTAAAACATCAGAACAGCCTATATAAATGGTTGCTACTGACCTGAACCAAATTCTGGTTTATTTTGGTGGGATACTAGCCTCTCTAGATATAGCTCTTGCTTAACAGGTTGAAATAATAGATATGTATTTATAACCACTAGGACAAATTTCTGAGAAGTCTTGTACTATGTATGCCTTCTGGCAAATTTATGTTGAAAAAAGTGAAAAAAAAATGGTTATGAGTCCTTAAATTTTTTTATTTAAGGCTCATTCTTTGGACCATGCTTTTATGGCAAAACCTGCACCATAAGATTGCTCTTGAGTACTGTGGGAACTTTTTCAATACAAATTTGTTACTGTGGGAAAAAAATTTTGAATACAAAATTTCAAAAATGCTCTTAGATGTTTGTTTTGATTTGTCATTGTGGTGGCACTTGCCTAATTAGGATATTGCGTTCAAACAAATCAAAATAGTCAAAATATCGAAAAAAAATTTGCTCGTTGTTTTGTGTTCCTAAAATATATACTCTCAAGGTCCAAATATGTTATGAGACATTTGTTTTGATTTGTCATCATAGTGGCACCTTCCTAATTAGGATATTGTGTCTCAAAATAGTCAAAATAGTCAAAATACCACAAAACTGCTGGCTCATTATTGTTTTTTGTTTTACAATAGGTCCAAATATGTTATGTGTTATCATTTACATCTGTTCACAATCATGTACAACTACAGTATCTCATTTATGGTTGATATAACACATTCACATAACATTGTTTTGATTATATCTCAATAGCTATTGCACTACATAAATATTTATTATATATGTTCTGGACCCGTTTTTCAATGTGAATTCAACTGTAATGTCCATTTTATATTTGGACTAACCTGTTTTGGTAATTTTTATAATTAACAAATATGTATATGCATTCTGTACCATTTTTCGACACAAATTCAACTGCAATGTTATTGTGGTGCCTAGACTAACCTGTTTTGGTAATTTTGAGAATTTACATATATGTATATGCTTTCTGTACCGTTTTTCAACACAAATTCCACTATAATGTCTTGGTGGTGACTAGGCTGACCCATTTTAGAGTTTTTAGAATTTACACATATATATATGCATTCTGTACCGTTTTGTGATGCGACTTCAACTATAATGTTCTTATGGTGACTAGACTGACCTGTTTTTGGTAATTTCAAGAATTTACATATATGTATATGCATTCTGTACCGTTTTTCGACTTGGGGGGAGTGGGCCATTGCTATGCATGGCAGGTATGAGTCCCCTATTTTATTTATTTTATTTACATACATACACTAGATACACTCTATGATATTTGTGTATTTTTCTACAATTTACTTTACTATGCACTAATATGGAATAGGTCATCTTAGCACTGAATCCACAGCCTGAACAACCACAGATTGATTGTTGTGTATAATGAAGCAGAACTGCAAACATCTCCTCCATCTGCCTGAATTTTCTCAAGGATTTTACTTGCATGATGGACTTGTAAAATGCAGTTTCTATGAGGCACAGTCATTCTGTGCCTTGTCTCAAATATTTGGGCATATGAAAATCACAGCTTTAGAAATCCACTGCAGATAAATTGGAAAACCTTCAATGGGTGTCTGTTAAGAACCATACACCCTACAGATTCTTATTATGCCAAGTCTGGCTGGAGTTATGGAGTATGGAGTATCGGAGTTGCAGACTTGATGTAATAAGGGCAAGAGAGATGATGCAGCTTCAGCTTATGTGCTGCACCCTCTCTAACCTCTCTTCGTCTTGATTTACAAGGGGTTGGACAAAGGTTATGGAATAGAGAGAAAGGTCTTGGAGACTAGAAGGTGGAGATCTAAATTGATATTTGAACTGGAGAAATACATAGAGTAGCTACAGTTTATACACTACTAGTGTGCGGCGGAGTCTGGGGGGTTCCAGAGTTCTGAGTTGCATTAATTGTAGCTAAGGCCATGTCAAAGCTTGAGAAAACATAGAGTGTGAGTATGGTAAGTAATAACTGGTCAGGGAGTTAATATCCGGAGTTCAGAAATGAACTGTGTGGTAAGTAAGCATGTGAGTAAGTAATCATATGTTTAGTCTGTAATCATAATTATGGTCTGGAATTCCAGAATGTCAGTGTCATAATACATAATACATGCAACAGAATTGCTCACAAGAGCTTTCATGAATACTCAGAAGAAAGTCACATAACAAATTGGACTTTGTGGTGGTTTTTCAACCTGCCCCATGAAGAACATCATCCAGCAAATCCAATTTTGGGAATGTATTTTTATGTGCCAGAGTCCACCCTCTAGCCCACCATTTATATTGCTATTCTTGTGGATATTGTAATGTTCCTGGTACATAAAAATGTGTCATAGTACTAAAATATTTATTATAAGTCACATACAGCAGTATTGAGTGAACAAAACCACAATTGACCTACTGTAGTGGTTGACCTGTTTATGTCCATATACGGTATATCTAAAATAAAGTATATGGTAGAAAAATAAAAAAATATCATGGTGTGTACATAAAGGTACATAACATATGTATTTAAATGAAATGAATACAATATGGGACTCATACCTGCCATGCATAGCAATGGCCCACTCCCCCCAAGTATTGCTCTTTTTGTTACATATGACCACAAATGGGTACATATACCTCCTAATGCACTGTAAATTGGTTTGTTGCTGGATTGCAGGCAGATGTTACAGTATATGATGCAAACTGATCCCTCAATGCCATGGGCAACTGATGGGCAGTGGCTGTGCTTTCATTTTAGTCCTGGTAACCCCATTTTCTCATTCATTATTCAGTGTGAGGACTACTTTTGCAGAGACAAAATGATGAAAATTATTGGGGCTACAGTTTCTTGAGTTTAAATTTTTAAAACTCTCTCTTTAAAATATTATAGACTGTGATATGTACATATAATGAGGTGTAAGTCTGTGAACATCTTGTAAAATAAAAAATTACTTCTAATACACATTTATATGACACATTTTATCTTTTTACGAGTCCTTAGTTTTACTAAGGAGTCGTCTTTAATCTGAGAAGTCGCTGGTTAGCGCTGAATCTCGCAAACACATCTCTTGAGTGTCATGGGAATTTGGAATTTGTATTGGCTTTCTTACCGTGGGATCTTGGCTGTGCAGTTTTTGTAGTCTTCATTTCCGGACTTTGCGCAATCAAATCAGTGCCGCCTGGCGCAAACATTTCGGAACGATTACGGAAAATTTCAAACTCAGCTGCGTTGGACCGCGCAGAACGTTCGTCGTCGCTGTATTGACTCACGCAACATGTCTTATCACACAAAATTGCTTAGTATTTTGATTTTCATTCTTCTCTACAGTGATTATATCACTTTCTGGCTGGCTAGCTCCGTGTCCCCGCTTGTATTGGAGACGGGTTTGGAGTATGGTAGCAGCAGTGAGCTGAAAGGTGAGTACTTTGTAGTTTTTCTTGCTGAAGAGCTGCTTTACAAGTACATATATGTTTATTAGGCTTCAACCACACGGTGGATTTATACAGTCCAATATCCCGTGTCAACTGTGTCCGTCCCACCTTGGGAGCGGCTTGCATACGCGACGCGGCCGATCAGGTGAGTTGAATCAATACGTGCTTGTTTAGTCTTATGATTTTGAATATATTTATTTTTTAGTGGGGGGCTGTGGATTTATGGGCTGCATATCAGCCTGTAACTTTTCTTAGTCTGACCTCTGGTGTCAGTTGTGTCGGTCCCATCTCAGGAGCAGCTTCCATGTGCGAGTCAACCAATCAGGTGAGTTGAACCAATATCACTTGTTTTGTCTCATGGCTTTAAGTATGTTTATTTTGTAGTGGGTGATGTTGGATTGGTTGTGGGCTATATATAAGCCTGTGACAATCCATACGGATCCATCTGTTTGTTGCTTTGCACCCCAGAATTGGACAATATTGGTGAACGGCTCTTTTAGAGAGTTCACTATCATTGAGAGGGTGATTTCACCTGCTCAACTTCGAGCTATGTCATCCATTGACGTTCAGGTGATTTTGCCCACCCGTTTTTGGGTGAATATGTTTGCTGCCCTTTTGGGGGTGAATGATGGGGTGATTTCACCTGCTCAGGTTCGGGCCATGTTGCCTGTTGATGTTCAGGTTATGTTGCCTACCCGTTTTTGGGTGAATATGTTTGTAACCCTTCCGGGGGTGAATGATGGGGTGATTTCACCTGCTCAGGTTCAGGCCATGTTGCCTGTTGATGTTCAGGTTATGTTGCCCACCCGTTTTCGGGTGAATATGTTTGCAACCCTTCCAGGGGTGAATGATGGGGTGATTTCACTTGCTCTGATTCAGGCTATGTTGCCTGTTGATGTTCAGGTGACTTTGCCCACCCATTTTCGGGTGAATATGTTTGCAACCCTCCTGGGGGTGAATGATAGGGTGTTTTCACCTGCTCAGGTTCAGGCTATGTTGCCCATTGATGTTCAGGTGATGCTGCCTG
>KN833017.1:38695-60259 GCA_000827315.1 Piloderma croceum F 1598 | reverse complement strand
GCTAAGCATCTGTCCATTTGTAAGGTTTATCCAAATAAATGGGGTCGTCATTGTTATTTATTTAAATAAGCCCGAGGAGAACTGGTCCTCGAAATTCGGTACCGAGATATGCTTCCGATATGTCTTTCTAGAATGTTTTGATAGTTTTAGAGACGAAATAACTATTGGTTGAGATAAACAGGAAGGGCGCGATCATGATGGAGGCCCGCGGCATCCTCCGGACGCCACAAGGAGAACTCGGAAGCAGTTGTGGGGCGCCCGGCGTCTATATACTCGTCCGCAACCTGAACTCGCTCGACAGATATTTACCGACACAATAACATTTGGCTGACTGGTTGCCGCTCGTATTGGTGCCATTGGACGCTGCACATTGTGCTGTTCATTGTTTACCAGAAAGAGTCTCTGGTCCGACATGTCATCTTCTGTCGAACAAAACTCGCACACAGTAGCCTATGTTGTCTCTCAGGAATTAATGAAGGTCTACCAAACTCTTTTTATTTGGAACTATCTGTCGTTTAATTAACGTCGCCAGGCTTCATCTCTACTCCCTTCCAACAAGAACCGCTCATTTTTAGTTCATGCGCTCATAAGCGCATTTCGCTTGTCCTCGCTTGAGGCTCCGCAAGGCCATAAACTTCTCCAATTCCTCAGACCTATTCGAGCCAGCTTCAAGGATCTCTCTGTTTATCACAGCCGTGATTATTTAGAGCATGTGCTGGATACAGATCATTCTTCTGGTAGTTTTGATGGCTCAGCCGTAGTAACCACCGAATTTGGACTTGAAGACGTAAGCCTTGGGGAAAACATACTAAAATTCGATACTCATGCTGCACATGTGTAGGACTGCCCGTCATTTAAAGGCCTTCCAGATTATGTCCAGCTTGTAGCAGGTGCATCACTTTCTGGAGCGAGCGTGCTTCGACAACATAAAGCGGATATTGCTATCTGTTGGGATGGTGGCAGGTCCCTATTTTCCTGATCCATTCAAGACATTTAATAATCCCTTTATGAACCTAGGCATCACGCTCAAAAGTCTCATGCCTCTGGTTTTTGCTACGTTGCTGACTGTGTGCTGGTAATCTTGGCTCTCAAACGACCTGTCCACACTTCATCTGACATGTCATCTTTGCTACCTTGCACGAGAAAACCACGTATCATGTATCTAGACCTTGATCTGCATTTCTCCGATGCCGTTTCGCAAGCCTTTCATTCCACTAATTCATCTACTTCGCCGCAGGTACTTGTAAGTAGGCTGTGTGCGTCCGTCTATCTAGCAGGCCCTCACCATATCATATAGACATTCTCCATACACTATACGGCTCCAGGATTTTTTCCAGTTTCTCCCCTCTCCAAACTGTCCTCTGTTTCCAGCTCCGTGTTCGATCCATTTTCGCACTCTTTGCCCCTCCGGCAAGGCGCCTCCAACCAAACGTTTGCGCGAATATGGCCGATTGTTGAGCGCGCTAGAGACATTTTTGAACCCGATTACGTCGTAGTGCAATGCGGCGTAGATGGATTAGCAGGTGACCCATGTGCAACGTGGAACTGGTCTTTAGGAGGGGGCGATGGTTCCATGGGTTGGTGTATTGACCGTATCATTAAGGAATGGCCAGGCAAAAAGTTGCTACTTGGTGGAGGTGTATTGAATTCTATCCTCTTCTGTTTGATGCTAACTCCGATGCTAGGTGGCTACAACTCACCCAATGCAGCTCGCGCGTGGACGTATCTTACTTCGATTGCTGTGAGTATCAATTATCGGCATCATACCTTTCCATGTCACAGTCAATTGCATAGATGAGACAACCGCTCTCGCTAGACGCCGAAATACCCGACCACGAAGCATTCCCGTTGTATGGACACTCATTTACGCTCGATGTACCCGCCGGTAATATGCAGGATCTGAACACCGATGAATATCTGGCAGCGGTCGAATCGAGTTTTGACGATATTTTTACTGCGATGAGGGAACGAATGTCTAAGCCATGACTAATCAGCTATGCTACGACTTGTTAAAATGTCTTAGGTATACGTTCATACCATCCTCCACGAGCAACCGGACTGAGCCAAACTCCTGAGCAACAATGCACGCTGGGAGAAGTGTATCCAATATGTTGGTCATAACTATTACATGTAGAGCGATCAATGTTTCGACTTGAATCGAAAATCAGGTAATACACAATGTGGCACTGAATGTCGTGCTCTAATCCTTGATCGGCGTTTACATCTGACAATGTTCTCGCCATTGCTGATAGAATACACCATTCTCCCGGCAATGTTTCGACCAGTAAGATGCTCTGAATCTTCCCCAAGTCCCCTGTGCACAACTCAGTAGCTAGCATCAATAACGAGAACACTTAACATACTGATGAAACGTTCAAAGTCCTGCTTGAGACTGATATCAATGTCCAACGCGTTCTGATTTTCGACTGGTTTGTATATCCAAGACCTTTCAAGTTGGATCAAGGAATTGCGCGTGTCACCAAATCTTCGCAATCGGCCTTGTTATCTTTGATGTTCTAATTAATTACTCATTAACAGAATATGAATCAAGTTGTGCAGCCTTTTAACCTTGATAAAATTGGTGGTTTGAACGGCGAGTTACCCGCTGCTTGAAGTCCAGGAAGATTGATTGCTCCGCTTCCAAGGTTCAACATCAGCTGACAGACAGTCCTCGTATTGTCCAACGCTGGTGATTTCCAGTCATGCATCGTCTCGCTCTGGTTACGATCATTTCGAAAAAGGGACGCATTATTTGTATGCCATGTCCCTGTAAGGAATTACCGGTAATATTTTGAGAGCCGTGTCCGGTATCTAATAGTTGTTATCTACACCAGGGGTGAAAGCGGTTGGCCGCAGTAAAATTTGAACAATGAAACATTGATGAAACGTCGGTAAATGTTCTACCTTGCATTAAATGCCAGTCCTGATTATAGGCAGAAGAGGTGAAAGTATTAAGACTGTCAGGATCGATTTATCTTGGTAATGGATACGGCAAATTATAAGAACGCGGTCGGTGGTCGACTATATAACGTTGTTGTGGCTGAGATGTCGCCGGCGGGCTGTCCTCCATCTATTGATAAGCCGACCGCAGCTTCGGGAAAAAGTTTCAACCTTCCCACTACGTCGAGGGTGTGCCATGATCCTCTCATAATCCATAACACAAGAGCAATGCGACATTTAATAGCACCTGGACGCTATTTTTGATGGGATGCATCAATATTATCACTGTCTTAGGTATAGCCATTAACTCGCCTTTGATTACAACAGCGATAACCTATTCCTTTGACACCTTGTCTTGTCTGCGATTCCTTAGCCTCGACGGCGTTGCGTACGTCATTGGCCAAAATTTTCACTGCACTTCTGCAGATAGAAGTCAGCTTCTGTGACGTTCACTAACAGATTACACGGTAAACCAAGGGCATTGGCTGCCTTTGGGGTAACCGCGGTTGCTAGAAGCAT
This sequence comes from Piloderma croceum F 1598, assembly GCA_000827315.1. Lineage (NCBI taxonomy): Eukaryota > Fungi > Basidiomycota > Agaricomycetes > Atheliales > Atheliaceae > Piloderma > Piloderma croceum. The sequence goes on along the minus strand of KN833017.1, from coordinate 56,800 downwards.
TGTTTACTCCACTCACCTGCCTCAAACCGGGGCTGGGTGTGTGTGCTTTGGGCAACCACAAGACTATTAAGGTGCGTAATTCATTTTGATGGGATATATGGGTCACCAGCGTGCAACGAATGGTTGGATATAAATTGGCAGAGAATCATTTGGAGCCCAGTCCCTGATAATACTCGATTTTGTGTGGTTAGCCATCCACGCGCCGTCGGTCTGGTCCTCTTCCGTCTCATTTGTACTTAAGGTAATGCCCTGCATGTAGGGGATAGCTCCTAAGTACATACCATGGGAATGGAAGAAGTTCCAGACCATAGCACCGTGGGTGGGCTTCACTAAAAATCGAGGGCAGACACAATCTTGGTTGTGAAGCTACTATGATATTATGCAGAGGCTGAAATGCCAAAGCATACCACAAACTGCGCTGACACAATGTCATTAATATATGGAATCGGCTCACTTGTCATGGATACGCTGATGACATAAGAATGTGTTGCATAATAATATACTTTAGACATACCAACTTCTCGGGTTGCCATTTACACGGCACCACGAGGATTCTGTTGGTCATCATCTGCCGATTCTGACGCCTTGGGCCGGTTCATTATCAAAGTGGGCCATCATCGAGTGCGAAAAATGAATGAGATGTCATCAGGAGCAGCGCATCTCGCATTCAGCGTGAGGAAATGATAGAGCAAGGTAAGAGCTGTCGTATCTGGCGAAGAATGCAGTTTCCGCTGATCATTGATTTCGCAAGCTTCGTCAGATGTGACAGCTAAGGTCCATTTAGTTGTCAGGTCCAAATCTCGAGGCGTTTGGCGTGGAAGCAACACATTCCTACTTAGGAACCGAGACATTTTGAAATCTCCTCGCGTTTCATGTTCTCTCCAAGTTCTCTCATTCCCCCTTCTGCCTCGGGCTCTCATTAAAGTCTCATTGCGAACTTAAAGGAAGCTGGCTGTAATAGCACAGCGGAACTGCAAAACCGCTTGTGACGTCTCGCGAGCGCTAGAAAATCGTAGAGTAATCGTAGGTTCTGATTGAAGATAAGCCATCGAAGCGTTTATGCTGGTACAACGTCCAAGCCTAAGACCAGTCATTGTGGCATCCAGCCGGGAAGAGGCCCTACATGGAATGGCCCGGCGAGATAGACCACATCGTGAGCCACAGCTGGCAGTCCACGAAGCTGACCGACCGCATCTGGTACAGTGCGCGTTGGGCGATAGACCAACTTACTCACTCCTGTGCGGGGATTCTCGCCCCTAAAGACTACCATCAGCCTACAAAGTTGATATGTATCGTCCTTGTACAGCGCCGTATGGCATTCTATTCTCTACCTCCCTTCCAAGTAAGAATACTGTTGACCAACCATGCTACAGGTTGCTGTCATCATCGGTGAATTGGTCGGTCGTTACTTGAACGACTGGATCCTGGAGTTTTTTATCTGCCGGAACAAAGGTGTACATGAAGCTGAGAGTCGACTCTGGTGTGTAACTCTCTGAGTTCCCGAACCCTAAGTCTGACGAAAACTGGACCTTTTAGGCCGTGCTACCTTGCTATCGTGCTATATGTATGTGGTTTTGTCGTGTTATGGGCATCGTTCCAGAACAAGCTGTCGCTTGGAGCGGTTATCATGGGATGGGGTATCGCGGTGGCCTCAATCATGATCAATACTGTCGCTGTCTGTGGGTGTCTTTCACGCTGCGCTCCTGTCGTTATTTTACTCAATTATCGTGTTCCAGACGCATATTGCACCGACTGCTTCCCTAATAACCCAGTTTGCAGTTTATTGTTGTGTTTACAACAGGATGCTAATTGCTTCGTGTCAGGGTAAAATGAGTGCTCTATCTAGTTTAGCGAGAGCCCCTGGAGGCTTCAGTGTTGATTACTTCCAAGTGCCATGGGGCATCCAAATATGGCGCTTTGCAAACGTTTGGAGTGGAGGCTGCGTGCGCTATCTCTAGCTACTTTCGTACTCAGTTGTTTACTGATGACCGCGCCAAAAACAGCATTGTCGTCGGACTGTTCCTACTCGTTGTCCCTACCTTGCAGCTGAAAGGAAGATATTTGCAGGTATGTGACATGTTAAATTGCTGGTTACATGCGCTGACAAGTTAATGACGAGTCAGGAACGTTATTCGACATGATGATAGTGATTAGTATTTGCTTTTAATTGGGTTTCGTCGGTACACGGCGAATTGGTTCTGTATTTCAGATGTCAGGATTAGACTGTATACGCATGGGCACAATCAAGATTGTCCGAGAACGATCGCAGCGATATATTCGGACTATGGCACTTCAGGGGAACTGAGTTAAATCAACAGAGGCTTCTGTAGTACCACCTGCACCGAAAATTGATGGGTCATTTCCAAACTTACGTTTGACCATCAGTAGGCGCAACGTCGACCCTCCATCGACTTTCCTCCCACTTTCTAGACCCGCCAGTAGACCATTCCACACTCCTAAGAGACTCTTGATGCGATAGGCTAGTCAATTGATGCGAAGGTCGCTTTCGCCCTAATCAACATGCAACGGTCCAAGGTCCGTAAACGAAGTAATCGAGTTGTATAGAAGTATTCACGCATTGCGTTGGTCTCCCGTTATCATAGTATTGGGGGTAGCTACACGGATGATTGTACTTCATGAGAAAGAGCGTGTTTCTGTTCCTCTAGAGCTTAAATCTGGAGGTGAATATTGACTCAACCTCGGGTTACCGGGATAAGTAGATACCTTCTTGTGATATCACCTGTGAATGTCCGAGTGCAGGAATTAGAGCGTATCATATGACCGGGTTGATTATTAGAATCCGTAGGAGCAGAATAAAGGGCAGCAGTAGTCTCCCAGAGTCGGGCCATAAATTCCGTGTCTTTGTGACGGGATGAGGACGACACTACAAATAGTTTGCTTGGCAGTTCAGGTTGTGTAGTAGTAACGAAGTTAGTATGTAGGACTGAGGAAACAAGGAAGTCCGCACGGCAGACACGCCAGAAAGGATCCGAATATAACATCGCCGCATATCCGTCACATATTTTAAATAATGGCATTATTTAAAATTTGCACGCGTAATATATGCCATTATTTAAAATATGTGTGACATTTTTCGAATATGCGGCGTGGTTATATTCGAGCATGTCTGCCGTGCCGACCGGATATATTGAACGGAAGAAGCTTTCAGCCCGAAATGATAAATCCATTTGCACCAATACCACCGCCGATCCAGGTTTACTATGCAGACTCACGGTAGCAAAGAACAACGAGAACCATGCCACTCACCATGTCTGTTCACTCTGCTAATGGGGTCGAAAAGATCAGTGATCAATCAGGGTCAGAAATTGACTTGTTGTCTTTCCATGAGCAGCACGCGGGGCGCCTTGTCGTTGATCCTGAGTACGTTTCACTGGGCGCCCAGTGCCTAGCATTCTTTTAGGGTTGACTGTCTCAATAGGGAGGCAAAAATCGAATTCGGGGACACTGTCGCGTCAAAGCTCAAGTTAATTAGCGATGGGACGAAAGTTCTGTGGCCGCAGCCGACCGACGACCCAGAGGATCCTCAGAATGTGCGATTCATTTGACCCCTTCCATAGTCACCTTGAAGTGCTTATGCTCTCGAAATACAAAGTGGAGTGACCGCCGAAAAGCTGCGCAACTGATAGTAATCACGCTGGCGGCAATTGTTCCAGATTTTGATTCGGGAATTGGTTAGACGCCGCCTGTAGTCTTATCCTCGCAGCCCTATTTTATTTATCCTAGTGTTCAGGTATCGCTTCAATATTTGCGCTCGCAAAACAATATGATACCACAACAGGTGTTATTAATAACCTCACTTCGAAGTGTGTATCTTCTCAGAACTGGACGTGTCGCGAGTACTCATACCCATGATTTATCAGCTGGAGTATATTTCTTCTAGGTAGCATCACAAATATTCTGCTTTTTCTCAGACATTCGCTAATGTATGGCAGGCTTCGGTGGAGTTATTGCGGTGATGCTTATGCGTAAATTCGGCCGACTCCCGATTTTGTTTTGGTCACAAGTCCGTCGAATTATCCTCCTCCCCATAATCACGTACAGACTCAATGTTAATCAGGTTCTTGCCGTGGGATTTCTCGTTGGCGCTACTTTCGCACCCACTCTCAGTACTTTCGCTGGTATGTCCAACCTTTCATGGCACGACTGCTGACACACCATTCTCTCAAGCCTTCCGATGTTTGACCGCTTTCTTTGGCACGTGCCCTCATGTGACGGTACGGACAGGCAGTGCTTGGATACCAACAGCACATTGCCTGATGTTTAAAATTATGCAGGGTCTCTACGTGGTCACTGATATCTATCCGTTCCACCTGCAAGCCAGAATGGTAGAACTTGTTCTCACAGATAGCGATAGTTGCTGAGCTTTTTTATTTATTTATTCCTTTCCGCTTGTCTAGCTGAATATCTGGACGATGGGCTTCGTTATCTCGCCATTTTTATCGCCCTTCGCGTTTGGTTTCCTTGTAGCTCGAACTACGTGCGTCGGACACTCCCATATGCCTGTAATCGAACTAACCTCCCGTACCCTAGCTGGAGATGGGCATACGGCATTGGAAGTCTTTATGGCCTTGTAATTGTGTTACTGATCGCTTTTGTTATGGAGGAAACGTGTGTAACCAGATATCCAGCCTGATTATTTCTAAAATATCAGCTAATCAGAATGTACGACCGGACATTAAAATCAGTACCCCAACGCCCATCGACAGGGATACGCTACCGCATCGGGTCGCTCATCGGTATCACAGGCTCTAAAATGGCTAAATACCGGTCATCCTGGTATGAAGTAATCCTGTCGCCGTTTAATATTGTATGGCGACCCCATCTATTGGGCATACTTGTATTCGAGGTTCTTCGCCTTTTCAAAGTATTTTTGAAATGTCGAAATACTGATAATACTACAGGCAATGCTTTTCGGTTTCGGTATTGGGATTAACGTCACACAAGCTGTGTTTTTAGGATCACCTCCGCCTGTTGGATTTGGACTCAAGCCTTTCGCTATTGCTGGGTCATATGGCACGCCCATCGTATGTCACCGCCCTTTTGGATGTCCTTTCAGATTCTGCTACTAATTGAAACATACTGCAGGTCGCCGTCATTATTGGTGAATTGATCGGTCGTTATTTAAACGACTGGATTATGGAGGTCTCTATCCGCCGGAATAAAGGCGTACATGAAGCTGAGAGTCGACTTTGGTATATGACGCATGCACTCTGACATCCTAGACCCGATGACTGACCAAAATTGGACCTCACAGGGCATGCTACCTCGCGGTAGCATTATATGTTGTTGGTTTCGTCGTGCTAGGGACAGCGTTCCAGAAGAAGCTATCTCTTGGGGCTGTTATTGTGGGACGGGGTATTGCAGAGGTCGCGATCATGATCAATACTGTCGCTGTCTGTGGGTGTTCTTCTCCCCCCCCCTCTGTGCCTTTATCGTGATTGTACTTAACTGCCACGTTTGCAGATGTATATTGTAACGACTGCTTCCCCACGCGACAGGTACGTAGCCAGCATTTTCGGTAAACAGGATGCTGATAGTTTGGAACAGGGTGAAATCGGTGCTCTAGTCAGCCTAGCAAGAACTCTGGGCGGTTTCAGCGTCGCTTACTTCCAAGTACCATGGGCGAAAAAGCACGGGGCTTTACAAACATTCGGAGTGGAAGCTGCGTACGCCATTTCTGCCTACTCTCGCTTTTTATATGGTCCACTGACCGATAAATACATAGCATCGTTGTCGGTCTGTTCTTCCTCGTCGTCCCTATCTTGCAGCTGAAAGGGCGGTATTTGCGGGTACGTGATATACATTGATTTGCTGCGCTGGTTGTGGGCACTGACATCCATATGTCGAATCAGGAACGCTACTCGCTATGATAATAGTGATAATCATGATTTATTTTTCTCGCGGCATCTTGGATAATATGTATGTTTTTGAGTTTATGTATGTAATACACGACAGAATAATGTTCCAATGTAACACTAGCCGTGGTCCGTCCGTCCGTCCGTCCGTTCCGTCCTGTCCATCATGTTCATGTTTCCATCTCCATCTCTGCTACTTCTAGTGTATGTGAGATGCCATTCAATTTTGCCTGAGAGCGACTATGGCAATTGAGTGTGTACTGCGCCCCAGGACGCTATGATCGCCTTCATTTGTTGGTTACTCTCATCCTACGTATTTCATGCTCTGGGCCACTCACTTGTTTGACGTTGCTCGTCTTCGGGGCTTCTGTTGGATCTACTGCCAGCTGCCTTGCAATCTCGACATCACTGTCACATCAGATGGCAGCATGTTAGCCGTTCAGTGGCCGACTGCCCGCTTACTCTGATTTTGCACTTTGCTATAGCGGTCGATGAACCTGCACTTTGAACATATCTGATTGTCCGAGGTCAACCGCCAACCACTGGAGGGCCGATCTATGAATACAGCTTCTCCAGTCTTTCCAGCGGGCTCTCCTCAAACCATGCTCAAGGCGATCTATGTCAGCTGATATTGACGACCTGCTTGCTCGCTTCTAAACGTGCGGTTGTAACCCCAGTCGTAACTCCGCGACGTTCATTTCGTCTCCGCGTTTCTGATAGAGTGGTTTACGTAAGTCCGCTTGGTATTCAGAGTTTTGACAGGCCATTGCATACAGGGTTCATACAGCCGAGTATTTTGGCGTTCAGCCGATCTTAGACTCGAGAGTTCACCACTTCGGACAAACGTTAACAATTTTTATTGATTGGTTATTGATACGAGACACGGGATAAGACAAGGACAACAAAACGTGCAGTATAAAGTGCTTGACAGGATAGCGAGTGTGTAATTGATACATGAAGGTTGGTGTGTATCCAATATGAACACGGACAGATTGAATATATACTCTGAATAGCCAATGTTAAAACATAATATCGAGGGTCAATCTGAAGGTGCGAATAGACGTACAGATCGTACAGCGTGCACTGGAGGGACAGCTCATCCTGATTGAGAGGTGTACTCGCCCCATAGTTTATCTACAAAGTCTTTGTCGGTCTAAAGCCAAACGCGAACCCGTTAGAACACAGTCAAGCCCTGCATATCAGAACTCACATGTATGAGAGTCAGCACCTCCCTCACAAACTCGTTCCTCGACATGCCAGCCAAATTGACATCATGAGACGACAAAGTTGAGATGATCGACGCCCTGGTCGTATCCTGATCGACAGTGGACTTGGGCCCATTGGCAAGAGGTAACGAGAATGCCTTGACGGGCGTTTTGCCCTTTCCATTGACAACAACAGTTGGGGCAGGTGTGTCTGCTGCAGGGACATCCCAACTCTTCTCAATCTCGTCGCGTTCCCTCACCCTTTCTTCAGCACGTTCTTTTTTCCCCTTTTTCTTGCCTTTTCCTTTTGCATTCTTCCCCGCCTTCTCCTTCTCTTGAAATATACTCGGATCGCTCAATGCACTCGTATCAGCGAAATCGAGCTCAACGACACCGTCATTATCTGTTGAGTGCGAGCGATCATCGACAGGCGCACGGGGGTAAGGCCACAATTCTGAGTCAGCTGAGAAAGGAACGAGCGAACGCTTGGATGGCGTATTATTAAAGTCGGCTTTGATAGTGGACGATGACGAAGATTTTACGAGGCCTGGAGTAAGGTCTTCGTTTGGAGAGAAGGAGGACGAGGAGCCTGTTGGAACTTGAAGTCTAGAATGGCACGTAGGAGCCGGGGAGGGTTGGTGTTGGTTTTGTGTCCGCTTTCGGCCTCGTGTAGGAGAAAACTCAGGAGGTGGAGGTGTCGAAGTCCTAATTTCATCCTTCAAATCATCCTCCAAGTCCATACCACGCGGAGGCCTTGGCGTAGAATCCCCAAATCCGTTGCTCTGCCCATGAACGGCCAATAATGGGACACCAGCAGAAGCACCGGCGGCTTGCAATTCGAGGTTATTATCCGCATCTAAATCCAGCACCGTGCTTGTGCTAGACACGGATGCAGAGAATCCGCCATCCGACCCATCGGAGGCTTCATCTTCATTATCACCTTCGTACCGAGATGGGTATTGTCCGGAGCGCTGCGAGCTGGACGAGCTGAGCGCTGTTGAAGAGGACGGGGATGCTGGCGCCGGGGATGCAGAGGGCGTCATGCCGAGAAGGGCGGAGATGACGTCGGGCGTCAGGATCTGGGGTGTCGGTTTGGGTGAGAAGATAGGTTGCTCATGGGAGGATGATGTAGATGATACAGGTTTGGGAGCAGTTGCATATGAGAGGGTGGGAGATGACGCCGAAGCGAAAATTGTATTTAACAGCGCAAGACCACGGTTCTGTGTAGGGGACTCTGTGTTCGCTCGCGAGAGGTCCTGACTACCCATACCCGTAAAAAGGTCGTTGACCGAGGTCGACTCTGTGGATGGCTGTAGTTTCGAGAATAGAGCATCAAGTGAAGAGCTGCCGTTTATGGGAGGTTGAGACTTCGATGGGGTAGGTGCTTCGTGGATACCTGCCATCAACTATTAGTCTTTCTACCAGCTGATATATATTTGAAGGCAAGCACCATTAGTGGCCAGGTTGACAGGAGGTGGCCGATCAGGAGCGTATCGGAATTCATCAGGATACGGCAGATTCTTTTTTATATATGAATGCAATCTTCTTGAAGTCAGTAGAGACATCAAAACGAACTACGAATGCTGACCTAATCATAACGTCTTGCATTGGATCCCTGGCATCCGTGGCAAAGCACCACAGACTGACAGTCTGTGACGCACCCTTATCTCCATCGAGGAGTTTCTCAGGATCAGGAATAGCAAATTCTCTTGCAAATTTTGACGCCGGGCCTTCTGCTCTTTGAGGGGGTAGAGACGCATGTGCGAGAGCAAGCCGACGGGAAGTGAAAGTGGGGTAGGAGCGCATCATTAGATACGACTCGTGTGCTTGCATGCTATCTTCTGGATAGAGACGTTGGATGTAATCCTCCATGCCGACGCGGTTGAGAATGTAGAATCCGTATGGTGGGTAAGAGTCTCTGCGAAGCTGTGTTAGTAGTCCACCACGATCACAGCAGTCTTGGTTGGTTGACAAATCACAAAAGTATTTCTGCAGATTGTGAAAGCATAGCACACCTCACTCTTCGTCCTCGTTGCTATGCAGTTGTGTAGAAGAAATTTGACGCACCGTTCATACAAAAACATAGTGCCTTCGAAGCCCTGCTTCTCCCATTTGCTGCCGTTGTGATGATACACACAGACATGACTGAACTGGTCAAATATAGACACTATAGAAGGATCTCGCCGACGTAACACTTTGAGATTGTGATTGTATCTCGATAGCGCAGACATGCCAATAGACGGCGACTCCGATGGTTCATGTGTAAACGCTTGGATGGACGGCTGAGCTCGCTGTTGTCGAGCTCGCTGCGCACGAGGACTACTGTGCGCTGATGTTCCCGAACCTGAATGGTTACGTCGAGGAGGACCCATTATTATTGGGAAATCGTGGTGGAAGGAGAGAGAAAAGGCAAACCGGTAATAAGCGCCGGTAGCCGTTGTCTTGCCTTAGGGAGACTGGCTTTGTACCACAACCTCATGTTGCCACTTCTATCCGCCAGGTCATTGCTGGCCACCTGCAGGCCATGGACGATCACTTCTCAGCCTTATATATCGAACCCTTTCGCTCTATTTACAAGAGGTCGGGGTCAACTTGCCCCGAAAAAGATGACCCACATCAAACGACACAAAGGTCGCGTTCCGATTCCTATTGGCGGGTCGCTCAAAGGCACCACTTTGGCCTATGGAGAGTGGGGCATCAGAATCATAGGGCAGGGCGCACGGATCACTGCTAAGCAGTTGATCACAGCCGAGGAAGTGGTCAAGAGGAAGCTCAAAGTTCTGAAGGGCGCCAAAGTTTACCTGAGAGTGTTCCCTGATATACCCGTTTGCGTCAAGGTATGTATTTGAATGGCACAGTTTAAATTTGATGCTGAATGTTTGGGTTCACCTCAGGGAAACGAAACTCGTATGGGGAAAGGGAAGGGTACATTTGAATTTTGGGCGACGCGGTGTGTAGCTTTTACATGTTCGTGGAATGTTCCGGTGATGACCTACGAGCCTTAGTGTAAACAAAGGGCGTGTTATCTTCGAAATCGGAGGCGTACCAATTCGTGAAGAGCTGGCAAGAGATGGTACTATCTAGAGCTCCGTCTTCCCCTCTACACACAATTCTTACTTCGAAATCTCAGCGTTGCGTCAGGCCTCGGCAAGACTACCTACAACCACGGAATTCATCCATCGCTCGGCACCACCTCGACTAGGCAATATGCTCATCTTTCCGCCCAAACCCATGACACCAAAATCATCAGCATTGCAACGGACAATCGACGTTTCATAACGTTCTTGACTATTGAGAAGGCTTTCTCACAACAGCGGCTCGAAGCCGGGTGGTTTACACGTTTGAAAGAGTCGAGTGTACGACAACGAATTTATTGATCCGCCCTTGGGAGGTTTCTGACGTCCAAAGCTGTGTTTACATCAATGAAGATCTGGCAATAAAGGCAACGCCATACTATCACAGATTCCCGAAAACTGAATTTGTGAAGGTATTTTACATAATCACATTTCTTAGATTACCGAGAAATAGTTTCATTCGATCATGCACATGCATGCATACACGTCCGTGAACAACAAGCGAGTCGTTTTCGGAAGGTTGAACGTTCTCGGGATCATTTTGGGGATCATTCAAGAATCAAGATCATCAGCGCTTCAGCCAAGACGCTCGACTGCCAAATGCCTTGCGGGACAATAAAACCCAGAAATGTTCAGAAGTTTAGATGCTGTCGAGGCTCGGCCTCGACGCTATACTTAAGGTGTACAGTAGCAAACCGGGAAGCGAGACGCCGTTGAAAGATCACCCGTTCTTGGTCACAAATTTAGTTCAACTCTCAGCTTTTAAAAAATATTCCCATGTAAATACACTATATCTAGAAAATCAGCAACTTTTATCCTAAGAAAATCCGTTGTGCAGCTGAGGTGTGTGATGCAAACATTGTCCAGCTGGGCGAAATTACCGTTTACAGTTACATAAAGACGACTCCTTAGTAAACTAAGGACTCGTAATTATGTAATGTTCTTCGAAGTCCTTGCACGCCAGAATATACATCCTCTTGTACGCAGCCATTTGTGTTCGATACATTCAGAGGGCTTGGAAGTCACTGCAATAGAGCTTAGGGAAAATTGAAATGATATATAATCACATTATAATTTGATCGTAATTTCATTGCAAGGTGGTTCCATTATAATGGCCGTACAGAATTGGCGACATTGCTACTGATTACACAATATACATATTACGACAGAGAACGTTAAGTCTGCAGGTTTATGTTAATTCGTCACATTTAATACAGATGGTGGAAATGTCCAGCCGATCACCAGGAGCCTGCGCCCAGCACTCTTGCAAGATTGGCCATAATTGATCCACCAAAGGCGATTTGGGTGGTTTGTGGGGCCGCAAACCCTTAATGATCTCCCGAATGACTTCAGGGTCTTTTTTATGATGGTCAAAGGGATGTTTTTGGGTCAAAAGCTGACAGGAATATAAGCATTCCAAATTCACAAGGCCGACCAGGAAATGAAACGAACCTCGACGGCAAACATGGCAAAGGAGAAAACATCACTGCGGAGCGTGAACGATAAACTGTCGTCTTTGTCTGGTAGGAGAATTTCTGGTGGTTGCCATCGCGCAGGGCCCAATTCATCGCTTGGTGTCAATGACGGAATGCTCAGCACAGGCACCAAGCCAAAATCGACCAAAAGTGCGTTCTCCGTGTCGTCAACTAGGACGTTGCACTAGAAGTCGAATGGGCATTAGTGTTTGACATCAAATAAAATACGACTCTAAGGTCAGCTATAAAATTTACGTACTGCACGTATATCAGCATGGATTATAGGAGGTGACTGCTCGTGTAGATACTTTAGTCCCTTCCCAGCCCCTCGTATCTATCATTCGTATCCTGAGGTAAGCAAATAACACAGAAGTACCAGTCGAATACGCACCAATTTCAAGAGATCAGGATTCCTTCCTCGTTTGACGAAATCAAGCGAGTTCCCCTTCGAATAGTATGGCAGTATAAGAGCCGGTAAGAAAGGGACTTCGTAGCTGAGGCCCAGAAAATCGGTGACATTGGGGTGCTTAAGAGCACACCAAATATCCACGTTCACTTCTAAACTCTTGGGGCAAAATGTCAGAAATATCGGGTTGCTAAGAAGAGGCTTTATACCCGTCTCAATTCCTGTCGGGCAAACTTGTCGTCGCAGTCGTAAGACCGAGCCCGTAAAACTTTCAAAGCAACCTGAGGTGCCAAGGGTCGGTCGCTGTTTCTGTAAAGTCCAAGAAGAATGAAGTAAAAAAACCTTCGTGGATCCACCTGAATCATCTTCCAGATCGCCTAAAAGAATATCTGCATGTTGACCGATGGCAAACGGCTGCCCTATGGAAATGTTTCGTATCGTGGGGTTTAAGAAGGCCTGAGAGAACAAAGAATGTGAGAGGAAACAGGGATGATGCAAAATGAGAAGAGAATAATGCATACCATGACAACAGGAGCAGGGCGTGCCTGGGGAGGGCGCTGAGATGAGGGGTCGTGTGGAATGTGGCTGTGCTTACACAACCGGCAACCGCCAAAGTTTGCAGTCTATTACGTAATGAGGCACGTGAAAGAATAGAATATGGTCTTTGAGTCCGCGGCAGATGCGGTACACAGTGTTGGACGGTCAATGACTAGTCAAGAACTGTCATTGACTTTCAATTTGACTGTGACTTTTCCCACTCATAATAAGCACTGGTGCTTGACCATGTCAAGTAATTTTGCATGGCAAGCCATGCAACACCAAAAATTAAAATGGCCGCCCCACATCGCGCCATATGTGTGCTTAAAAACTGCTCCCGCGGTCAAAGTCAAGTCAATATTCGGTCAAGTCATGACCAACGTGTGACTAGCCATGACCGAACATGACTAGTCATTGACCTGCACAACACTGGCAGTACACGACTTCTCTTGCTGTACCACAACTGCAGCTTCCTCTCTCGTTCTGTTTAGCTTTCTTTCTCCTTAGAACTGCCATACAACACTTAATACACTATCTACTACAATGCCCCGCATTAATCTAGACCCCGCGCTCGAAATCTGTCTGGACTTCGCATCGGACCCATTCAAACTCGTTCGCGACGCCCTTATCACAACTCGACAGATCACCAATGAACAATCCATCTTAGATCTCGTCTCTGCCTGGACACAAGATAACAATATCAGGAAAACAGCATGGACCCAACAAGAACAAGAAGACAGAGAAGCAAGTGACAAACTCACTAGAGAAGTCAGAGAAGAAGAACGACAACAGATACAGAAAGAACAAGAAGCAGAAGCTGATAAACGTGAGAAGGAGAGGAAGAAACTGAAACTCAACAGCTTTGACCAAAATCGGATGATAAGCGACACAATCACACCCCGACCATCAGGAAGGCTGCGTAGACGCCTCCGAAACCAACCATAGTGTAGCTGAAGAGGCCTTTGGGTTATCGAAATCGGAAGGCGGCTTCATGTCGCTGAAACCCATCGCCTCGTTCAAGGCCTCTCGGAACGCCCTAAGAGATATTGACCTCACATGGCGACAGATGACCATGGGCAAAAACAGCATGCTCCACCAAATGACGGCAACAGGATGGACTCAAGCCCACATCAACTCGCTTGTGCACTTCTTCGCTGGTCTCGACCTCAACACATACCGAAACCGTGCAAATGGGGAACAGATCCTACTCACGTACCAAGCCAGAGTATGATGTGAATGGCACGACACCCTGAAATGTGACCAAGCGTTCAATATCTCCATACTGAACGAGACACTACTACGATCCATTGCAGACGAGATCTGGGACAACATTAGGACCGAAGGAATAAAACTGGTCAGTCACTCCAATCTCATTATAGTAACCACACTAACCTTCCCATCTTGCTCCCCCCCCCCTACCATACTACATATTACGGGACACTATGTACTATATACTACGACAATGCACCCATGCTACATGCTACATATAACGCGCTACATGCTACATGCTACACCGCTATATGCTACACGCTACACTGCTACATGCTACACGCCACACCTCCCAGCTCGAAGAATCAATATCTCGATCTTCGAGTGGTGACACCTCCAACAGATGCTATGCCAGCCGCAACACGTCACCACCCAGGAACCTGCGACGGCGATCTCAATCACACTCCCCAGTGCGACACCCATCACGCTATTGACAGACATCCCGCCCTCTATCCAAATCCAAACATTACCCAATACCGCAGCCAATCCCTCCCAATCGCACACAGTCTTTTCAGCCCGGCGCAAGCTCACCCAGCCTCTCTGCTTGCGCCATCTGCCTCAGCCGCCATCCCCATATCGTTGCCAAATGCAAGTCGGACACCCTCTGGGACGGTTCTCGGGCTCATTGCAAACGATCAGAACAAGGCTGTCTGGTCAACGCAAACGGGAATACCATATGCTCAGACTGGCAAAGACCAGGAGGCTGCTCCACCATGGGACATGACTCACGTCACCAGTGCTCTGGATGCGGGAAACCAACTCATGGAGCTCAGCAATGTCCTCGTGCGCATAAGGCATAAGGCACATACACCACTCAAAGCACAGGACTGGCACCATCTTCTCCTTACCACTGGCCTACTCGAAAAGTATCCTATGCTACCTCACAACATTCAATTTGGCTTCGATGCAGGCATCCGTCCCATTACTGAAACCTTTGCTCCACCTAATAACCCATCCATTGCAACTCTCGCAGTATCCTTCACGGAAATTGTTGAGAAAGAATTCAACTGAGGACGTTACATCGGTCCCCTTTCCAGAGCCGAAACCGAACACATCCTTGGCCCGTTCCAGTCCTCACCTTTGTCACTTACCCCTAAACCGGATAAACCAAATAAGTATCGTCTCGTACAGAATTTCTCATTCCCACACTCTCCTACGTCAACCATCTCCTCCATTAATCATACCATTGACTCAGACCTGTATCCCTGTATGTGGGGAACCTTCTCCACCATATGCCTCCTTATCTGGTGGCTCCCTCCAGGATCTGAAGCTGCAGTGCGAGACGTCGCAGAGGCCTAGCACAATCCCAGTCACCCCCACGCAGTGGCCGGGGCTCGTTGTCAGACTCCCAGGGGATGACGAGTTTGCTGTTGACACCTGCAACTGCTTTGGCCTCGCAACATCAGCAGGTTCATACGGCGTTGTCGCAGATGCCGGAACTGACATTACCCGAGCCCTGGGGATTGGCCCTGTATCGAAATGGGTGGACGACCACATTTTCTTCTGTATCCTCAGACAACACCTTCAAGAATACAACAACCAACGGCAGAAATGGAGCACCGCCATCCGAACCAATGGTGGCCGACTCCACGATGGTGGACATATCTGGTACCGGGGAGACACAATGCCCGATGGCTGCCCAGAAGAATTCGACGAGGATGCTAACAGTGTCTTCCTTGACCTCTCCGCTTCATCACCGCAGTCTGCAGAAGACGCACACTTCACATACTGTAGAGATGATATTGACCACATCTACGAACAACTGGGTGTCCCGTGGGAAACCACAAAAAATATCCCTTTCGCAAACACAGTCCTGTTCATCAGTTTCCTGTGGGACATATCTGATCGGACAGTATCGATTCCTGCCAAGAAAAAGACAAAATACCTGGGAGCAATTGCAGAATGGCAATTGCACCAGATGCATACCTTGGATGAAGTCCAAAAACTCTACGGTAAATTACTCCATGCCTGCCTCGTGGTACTTGCCGGACGTGCGTACCTTACCACTCTTGAATCAATGTTGGGAATCTTCCATAACCATCCTTTCATGCCCAGTTGATCCTGTTACTTTAGTACACTAAAGTACAGCAATTGCCATAAGTGCTAAGTGTATAACTCCCAGCAATTGCTGGGGTTTTAGTATCACTTGGTGCAGCAATTGCTGGCAGCTTATTTTACTAAGTGCTGGCAACTGCTGGAGGGGCCATTTTACTGGAATGCAGCATTGCTGGGGGGTATTTTACTAATGCCGGCAGTTGCTGGTGGGGTAATTTTACTGGAATGCAGCTGTTGCTGCATGCTTATTTTACTAATGCTGGCAGTTGCTGGTGGGGTAATTTTACTAGAATGCAGCTGTTGCTGCACGCTTATTTTACTAATGCTGGCAATTGCTGGGGGTTCATTTCACTAGAATGCAGCCCAATTTTACTATTGCCAGGGGGGTGGGAAACCCAGCCCATTTGGGACAATCTGACCGCTTTTTTTTGATCTGGCTGTTATCTAGGTTATCTATTGCCTCCAGATCAAGGATCTGTGCCTGGCCTGGCTGGTGGCTGTGCATCCTCCACCACACCCAAATGGGGGCTGCAGTAGGCTACCACAGGGCCTCCCTATTGTATATCTGCTACTGGGGATCCATGGGGCATGTATCAGAGGGCATGCATGAATATTTGCACGCTTTTTGGGGGCCTGGTTCCCACACCAAATGGAAATACATCCCCCCTACCCTGGCAGCTGATAGCACACCCAAAAAGCGGTCAAATATCTGATATTCAATGCAAAATATCATGTATGTACATGCATAGATAGATTGGAATGGAAATATATACAAAAAAGCGTCCATAAATCAGGCAAAAAGCGAAAATGGGGGCAGGGGGGGACAGGCAGGGGGATGGGGATAGGATGGATCAGGCAGGGGATAAAAAGCGATGAAAAACAATGTCAATAGATGTGTTATGGTGGGGGATGGTGCTGGTAGCAGGGGAACAGCCATATAAAGTGTCAAAAAAGCGAAATGGGGGGTAGGGGGAGCAAGCAAGGGCAGGGGGATGGGATGGGCCAGGCAGGGGTAAGGGGGCTTGGAAAAACAATGCTAGTAAGTATGTAAGGGTGGGGGATGGTGCTGGTAGCAGGGGAACACCCATAGAAAATACCAAAAAAGCGAAATGGGGGGATAGGGCTGGTATAAAATAGAAAAGGGAGGCTGGGTGGGTGTAAAAACGTCGCTGATGAATGTATATATGTGTAAGATGATTGTGAAACAGAAAGAAGCAAGCTGGGAGCAAAGGGGATGGGTATATAGAGAGGGGTAGGGGGAAGGGGGGCAAGGGGGGTCAACTGAGACTCACCTTGCCAGGGAGGACACCTGGAGACCCCAGGAACACATTGAGCATTACTAGGGAGGTCCAAACGAGAGGTTATAGGCCTCAGGGACAAGGCTATATGTCAGTATAACCTAAAAAAGCGTCAGGGGGTAGGATACTCACCTTGGACCTATCTCACCGCTTAACCACCTCCAACCCGTCTATAAAACACTCATATATACCCCTACAAGACATATATAAAGTTTGGTAGCACTAGGATAAGAAATAAGCGGTCAGTGGCCTGATCTGGCAAGGGGGTATGAGAAAGGGTACTCACTATGATCACTGCAGGCATTCCAGAGCATCTGGGACACCTGGGATGCATTACTGGACATTAATGAAAGTGGGGGAAACACTAAATGCACCTGAGGGCACCATGGGTGGGTCAGTAAAGCTGGGGGGATAAGCTGAGAGGGCAGACATGGGGACAGGCTTACCAGAGAGTCCCAGAACTCTGCAGATGCAAATAACTCTCACCATAGAGCTAATAGATGAGTTCTGTGGCCAAAGAGGCCCACCAGGTAGCCTGGATGAGGAGAGGGTGAGGTAAGGGTGGGGTGATGGTGCAAAAACACAGGTATTGCCAGTTTGCAACTCAACCAGACCATAGAAAAGCGTACAGAAAGCTAGAATAGATAGCCTAGAGATGCCCAGATGAAATGCCAAAGACAGGTAGAGGTAAGGGAGTGTGGTTGTGGCAGGATGCCATGGAAACTCTGTTAGAGCACGAAAGTACAAGTTGATCACAAGTTGATCGCATTTGGCTTTACGTTCTCGCACTGCTTCACTCATGTCTTTACCAATATATTATGGCCTCCTACTTCAACCACACTCCCTTACCTCTACCTGTCTTTGGCAATTGCTGCACCCAAGTGATACTAAAACCCCAGCAATTGCTGGG
>KN833017.1:15703-33124 GCA_000827315.1 Piloderma croceum F 1598 | reverse complement strand
CGTCGATATCGAGAACGCGGATGATCGACGAGCTCCGGTGCTATGTAGAGATATCGGATAGGCGATTATTGTCGGATTTGGTGCCTAGAGTGAGTGCGTGCGTATCATTGCTACCATCTCCAAGGATGGCAGAGGGCATGACAACCGCGGCGGGGATGGGAATGACTGCCACGGTGGTAGTCGTCTTCTCTTTCTTTCTATATTTCTTCTTTGCTGCAAGCGCATCCACGTTGGTCAAAGTGACATAAGAAGTTTTGTCAGGGAATCCATCTGGGCAGTCTGCTGATTTATGCATGGTATAGAAACGCCTACACTTGAAGCAACCTTCGTGCTCCACAAGTAGGGAGCGTTCTTTGGATGTTAGAGCTGGAACCCTATCTGGAGTGCAAGTGGAAGAAGTATTGACAGCAGTGGTAGCATTCGAGGTGGATGAGTATGTGGCAGTGCAATTCATGACTGCGCGATGGTTCGAGGAAGGTGACTGCAGCATCAATTGCTTGACGGCAGCCTTGAGAAACTCATCCGATCTGACACGAGTGTCGTCAACGACCTTTAGTGCTCGCTTGTATTTGTCATATTCGACAATAAGATGCAGTTTGGCAACCATGGCAGCAGTCATCGTGTCGGCGTGAACATGGCTTTGGATATGGTTCCTAAGATTGGTGTCGGAAAGCTTACAGACGTGGTTTTGTAGGAGCGCGTTGGTAGATTCCAGCAACATTATTCAGTCCGCAATAGGCATACTTCCTTGATGAGAAGCAAGGATTGTAAGTTTCACATCCTGCTCCCACCCAGGTTCCAGCCAAGATTCTCTGATAGTTTTCATGAAGGCAGGGAAGCCTGCTGCATCAACGGCGACATGATTCAGGCGGTACCAAGTTTGTACACGCCCATCCTGCAGCCCGCCAGCGACCTTTGAGACCTCTTTCTCTGGTTTGATGTCTTTAAAAGAGAAGTAGGAATAAGCACCGTTTTCAAAGTCGAACAAGAGATCAGGAGTGAATTTCCCAGGTGTGATAACCGGAGGACATCCTTGGTCACAAGAGTATATAGCAGTAGTATTTCTCTTGAGGAGAGTAGTCGTTGGCGCAGACATGTTGTATGACAGGTAATCGTAGTAATCAGAATTGTCGGAATCGGAGTCAGAAATGGATACGAGTGGAGGTGGAGAACCGAGGGAAGAATGGAGGGATGAAGGAGAAATTGGAGTGGGCAGTGTGTTGGGTAATGAAGGTGTTTTCAACAGTGGCGAGTTCAGTGGTGTAAGCGGTGAAGGAGAACGGGAGTCAGGGAGTGGTATTTCAGTTGGTACCTGGTCTATGTTGGTTGATGAGATGGTTGACAGAGAAGCTGACAGTCTGGTTTGCGATATAGAAATGGTAGAAAGGTCCCAAGTGACATCCCGGGTGATACATGTAGCGGCTGACAGTATGTTTCGCGATGCAGAGGTGGTAGAAAGATCCCTGGTGACACGCCAGGTGGTATGTGTGGAGACAGGGAACCTTGAGGCAGAAGAAGTACGGCGGTTGTCCAGTTTGGCAGCTGGCATGCGAGATAGGTAGTAAACGGCGAGATCCGGTTTTTGAAATCGGATCCAGTAAGAGGATCAAAGAAGAACTTTGCGGTTGCGAGCGATAGGTGTTTAAAAAAAAGTGGAAGGATATATGAATATCCGACACTAAGACGGGATCCAACAAGCTAAACAGTATTGTGTTATGGATTGACGATGTTGAAGTATAAGTACAAGATGGGACAAGACTAAATATACAAGAAAGCGTAGCTTAAATAGTAAGTTGATATCCAAAAGGGGAAATATGTCCGAAAAGGGAACGGTAGTAGCGTCTACAACGTTACAGATTTCCTCCCAGTCCTCAGGGAGAAAACTGGCTTTGAATTCCACCATAAACTCAGCAAACATGAGGCTAAGGATCTCGTCTCGATCGATTGAGATCCATTCCTGTATGCGATCATCACGGAGTCTGGTGAGAATTTTTTGAACCTGTTTCTCAGGCGCAATCTCCTTCCCCTCAAAGAAGCCCAGGCAGGCGTTCTCATATTGGCACATCACAGAAGGAGTTAGGTCGCCTTGGAGAAGGACAGGTACTTTGTTCAGAGAATCCTGCTCTACTTTAGCAAGCCCGGAGTTAGACGATGACGACATTTTGACAGTACGGGGGTGGTGGTAGTCTGATGAGTCAGTAGAAAGGGATGATGGGGGTGATGGAGGAAGTGGCAGGGGTGGCGGTGCAATTGGTGGTACGATGGGAGCAGCAGCAGGGACAATGGCAGTTGGATGTTGGGAGCTGCCAGCTTGTCTCTTGCTTCTGCGAAGCGAAGAGGAGACGGGGACAGAAGGGCGGGACAGATTGGGCAGTAGAGTGGGGAGGATGACTTTTTTCGATTGTACGGTGCAATGGGGTATATGCGGCTATATGTGTCTATATGCACTCAGAAGATTGTACAATTCGCACGCGGCTACGGTAGGGGGGTTCAGAAAATGTTGGAAAAGATGCCAAGCTGTGTTATGAGCTTGGCGGGCAATGCGATATTCAGAAAATGCTGTTGTTGGCGCAGCAACTGGGTGCTTCGTCAACGATTTCAAAAAAGTGGAAGCTCGTCGGGGTGTGACGCCCGAAGAGAAACACTAAGACAATGAAAAGTAGGGACTCATTAAAAATCTATTAATCACACTCATGCGACTCAGACACACACTCAAAACCTCCGGAATCCCACAACTGAACCCCACTTGCCCAACATGCGAAGCTACTGCTATGGCAGTGACTCGGATTCCGACAACGACGACTACGTACCCAAGGCAAAACAGCACACAGCCACACGTCCGATCATACCAAGTCCGACTCAGACCCAACCCCCATCCGAACCCAATCCCCACGAATACAAGTGCGAGAACGGCGACACGGATGCAACCGAGTACGGCTACAATGCCGATCGAGAGAACGAGGAGACCAAAGGGGACAGGCAAACAGACGGGAGCGGATACAAGCACGAAGGGCTCGCACACGAGGGAGATGAGACACACGAGCGCGAGAGGCTCAAATGCGTGACCGGCGGAGCCTACAAACCCGAGGAGCTCGGGTACAAGCTCCAGCATGACCACAATGAGACAAACAGGTATGTGCATCCCGATCACAACCTCTCACCAACACCCAGCGCCACACATGATGATTGCGACCCCCCCACGTCACACACCTCGCACCCAACACCTACAAACACCCCAACACCCCTGCCCCCACCCCCACCCCCTCAACACCCAACCCACGCACACGTTACCTCGCCCGCGTCGAATCAACAAGGTCACGTGACCGCATTGAAAAACGACCAACGCGACGAGCGCAAACTCGCGCCTACCAACGGAGGCTCCCCCAAACCCCATATCAAATACCCCAGATGCACCGGGTGTCACCCCCCACTATCGTGGTTGGCAATCAGCAATGAGACCGCCGTACCCAACTGCATAGAGGACTCACAGCCCCTCTTCCTGCAGCAGAAACACCGATACAGGAAGAGATACGCTGAATGCAAACCCATTCCCATCCCACCAATCCCCACTCTGCCCATTCCCCACACCCCTGCCCCATTTGCCACTCACTTGGATGCTGGCAGCACTCTCGCTGAGGCTCAAGCACCTGCACCACCCTTCGCGACCAGCAAATCGGGCTCCAAAAGTACTGACCATTCTAACAACAACAACAACCTGATACCCTACTCCACCATCCAATTCCGCCCACCACCCTGGCCCATCAAACACCCTAACCAAAGTCAGCACCAACACAACAACAAAGACATTTCGGCTAGGATAACTACGGCGCAACGACCACCTCCGTGGCCCAATAAGAACGGTACTGTCCCAATCTCCTTCACAAGCTCACATCTCCCGCATTGGCCAAACCACACCATATACCAACCAACCACATCTACACCTCCCGCCCGCCCTCCACCGTGGCCTATCTTACCTCCCAACACCCTTCAAAATTACCGGAATGCAAGACGCCGACTTAGAAAAAAGTCTCAAATTTTATTTTATTTTTCTAGTTTCTTTTCTTAACAGACATTTACCTCACTCTGATTCTCTCACCCATACCACTCTTCTCTCACTTTACACCATTCCTTTCACTTCTCTTTGACTGTTGGTTTTGTTGTGTGAGGGCACACACAGAAACGCACATAATATGTTTCTGATTTTTTAGAGGGGGGCACCTGTGGCTGTGCTACCTTCGGTATCTGCCACCTCGGACCCTTTAGTGATTCCCATAGATAGATAGTAGTTCCCATACCTGTTTCTCACTCTTTACCACAATACACACTGCTTACACCCACTTGAGACCTCCGGCACCCTTCCAACAAAGACACACACGGAGAGAAATCGGGACGAGAGTGTATTCTAAAAAAGCTAGGCAAAGGATGGTGGTTTGGGAGGAAGAAAGGTAAAGGTAATCTCTGACGACAGGACCGTACAGATATGGTAATGTAATACATAAGCATACTCGAAATGGTAAGCTAGTCTTACACCGTAGAGTTTATCCGAGCCACTGCCACCACTTCACAACGCCTTGCGGAGGCATTTACCTGGAACTCTGCACCTCCAAAGTCATTTTGCAAATCCGTACCCTCACAGTTTCATGACTTTGAGGATGTTTTCTCCAAGATGTCATTTGATGCACTGCCAGACCGCAAACCATGCAATCATGAAACCATGCAATCATGCTATTGAGCTTGAGCTCGGAGCAAAGGCGTCCTCCACCAAGGTCTACCCACTCTCTCCAAACGAACAGATGGAGTTGGATGCCTTTATCGAGGAAAATCTGGCGTCTGGGCGAATCTGCCCCTCCAAATCCCCAATGGCAGCTCCAGTATTCTTCATTAAGAAGAAGGATGGAAGTCTCTGACTGGTCCAGGACTACCAAGCATTGAATGCAAAAACGGTAAAGAACACATATCCACTTCCGCTCATCTCTGACCTCATCAACTGACTCCAAGGTGCGCATTACTTCACCAAGCTCGATGTCCAGTGGGGGTACAACAATGTCCACATCAAGGAAGGTGATGAGTGGAAGGCCACATTCTGCACAAACCAAGGACTTTTCAAACCCCTGGTCATGTTCTTTGGTCTCACCAACAGTCCAGCCACTTTCCAGACCATAATGAACAAGATATTCCAGGATCTGACCTCCAAGGGTGTAGTCTGTATCTACCTAGATGATATCCTCATCTTCACGGAGACAATGGAGGAGCATGACTGGGTGACACACCTAGTACTGGAACGGCTCCAACAGTATAAACTCTATCTCCGACATGACAAGTGCAAGTTTGCAAAGACCAAGATTGAATACCTCAGACTTATCATCTCCCATGGACAAGCGGAGATGGACCCTGTGAAAATTGCCAGAGTAGCGGAATAGCCAATACCAGGCAATAAGAAGGAGGTTCAGGCCTTCTTGGGCTTTACCAATTTCTACCACCGCTTCATTCAGGGATTCTTGGATCTTGCCCAGCCGATGTTTGACCTTACACAGAAGGACTCTGCATGGCGGTGGGGGGAAGCTGAGAAATCAGCATTTGAGGCTATTCGGACTCACGTGATCTCCGCTCCGATTTTGGTGTTCCTGGATGAGACCTGACTCTTCTGAGTTGAAGCTGATAGCTCCGATTTTGCCACCAGAGCAGTCCTCTTGCAACAGTCTCTGGAGGATTACAAGTGGCATCCAGTCACTTACTACTCCAAAAGTCTCAATGCCGTGGAGTGGAACTACGAGATCCATGACAAGGAAATGCTGGCAATCATCTGGGCTCTGGAGGATTGGCGCCATTTTCTGGAGGGCGCCCACCACAAGTTTGAAATCTGGATGGACCACAAGAACCTAGAGTACTTCATAACGACAAAAAAACTCAACTGTCGCCAGGCTTGGTGGTCCCTCTACCTGTCCAGATTCAACTTCTCCATGCATCATCGACTGGGACATTCTATGGGCAAGTCTGATGCTCTATCCTGCAGAGTGGACCATGGTACTGGAGCAGGGGACAACAGCAATGTCACACTGCTCCATCAGGAGTTCTTTGCAGCTCATGCAATCTGAGCCCTTTCTGGACTGTCTTTGGAAGGAGAAGAGCATGACATCCTTTGGGATATTCGCAAGGGAAACCGCGAGGGCAAGCAGGAGGACACTGTTACGAACTCTGCATCAGAACTCCGGAGATCCAAGGGAAAGTCTGTCCGAGCATCAGAGTGGTCAGAGCATGATGGGCTCCTCTGTTTCTGGGACCAAATCTATGTGCCTAATGATCCGGAGTTATGTCGCCGCATCACATCTCAGCACCATGACACCCAAGTGGTGGGAAATCCAGGATGCTGGAAGACACTGGAGCTCATCTCCCGCAACTACTGGTGGCCACAGATGTCTTGCTACATTGGCCAGTATGTGAAGACATGTGACCCCTGCCTCCGGACTAAGGTTCAGTGACGCCGCCCAACGGGAGAGCTTCACCCACTCCCAACTCTGGAGAACTGTTGGGATGTCATCAGCATGGACTTCATTGTGGAACTCCCTGACTCACATGGGTATGATGCAGTCATGAATGTGGTGGACTCAGTGGGAAAACAAGCACACTTTATTCCCACTAACACCACAATCACTGCACTTGGAGCTGCCAGACTATTCCTACACAATGTCTGGAAATTGCATGGACTCCTGCACCGCATCGTTTCTGATTGGGGTCCACAATTTGTGGCAGAGTTCACCCGGGAGCTGTACAGACTGCTTGGTATCACACTGTCAACAACTACAGCTTACCACCCACAGGCAGATGGACAGACAGAGCACGTCAACCAGGAGCTGGAGCAGTATCTCTGAGTCTTTGTAAATAAGCGTCAAGACGATTGGGATGAGCTCCTTCCTATGGTGGAGTTCCAGTACAATAACCACATCCACTCTGGCACCCAACAGACACCATTCCTGTTGGACACTGGTCAGCATCCGTGCATGGGGTTTGAACCGACACAGTCATCATCCCACCTGGAAACAGTCAACGAGTTCACAGATCGGATGCAGTCCGCACTGACAGAGGGGAAGTCCGCACTAGCCAAGGCTCAGGACGACATGTCACGCTATTACAACAGACATTGAGAACCTGCTCCGGAGTACGCTCCCAGAGATAAAGTCTACTTAGACGGAAGTGACATTTGGACTTCGAGACCATCCAAAAAGCTAGCACACCGCTTTCTGGGCCCTTATGTTGTTGAACACTGTGTGGGAGAAAATGCCTACCATCTCCGCCTCCCCAAGTCCATGAGCCGTCTCCACCCCATCTTTCCAGTGGTCAAACTGTTAACTGCACCTCTGGACCTGATCCCCAAACGGTGGAGTCACCCACCTCTGGATCCCGTTTTGGTCGACAGAGAAGAAGAGTATGAAGTTGAAGCAGTGATCAACAGTTGCATGTTCCAAGGGCAACTGCAATACCTCATTCAATGGAAGGGCTACAGCTATGAACACAACAGCTGGGAAGATGCTACGGATGTACACTCTTCAAAGCTAGTTGCAGAGTTCTACTCCACCCATCCTGGAGCTCCACACCAAGTACATAGAGCTCATTTTGACTATATATCTTTCCAACCCTCTCAAGACCATCATGCCAGGTCGTCACTCCCTAGAGGGGGGGTGATGTAAGGGGACCACCCATTTCTGGCTCCACATATGCAACTCTGGCTGTGGCTGCACAACTCCAAACTCCACAAACGCAACTCCAGTTATGTTTACAGACCCGCCTCCTCATCACAAGCCTCGTTGCACTGCCTTCTCATCTATCAAGGCCTTTCTACAATGCAGCTGGCAGGAGAAGACACTCAGTATAATTGACCAGGCATGTCATAACATTACTCCTTCGAAAGCTGCCGGCTATTTCAAAGCTTCGGGTTATATTGTATAATATATACTTTGAATGGATTATAGATCAATAAGATCATATCACAAACACAAAGGTACGCTAAGCGAAAAAACGAGAGACTTGTCCATACGTGAGGGTCTGGCTGGTTTCGGGGTCCCACCCAAAAATTCTTTGAGCGCGATTCCGCGTTCATATGAAAACAGCTGTAATTGTCTGATCATGGAGATGTTTTAATATAAGCATGATTACAAGGCCGTCGAATTTAGTCTGCTGTTAGATCATGATGACACTGACACAAAGAATTGCATAACTTCTTCCATTGAGGGGCGGTGAGCGGGATCTTGGTCCCAACAACCTTTTAACGTCTCCCAGATGTTGGTATTGATCTGTGAATAATGCGATCGCTCCGGCCTACCACCTGTCATGACAGTATAAATGACCTTAGTATCACTCCTGATGTACCAGAAAGGTATGCGTCCGGTAAAGATCTAGTCTGCGTGAGTCTGGAAATGAAGACAATAAAAAGTGCACGCACTTCGATGACCGTCATCGCGAAAGCCCACACGTCTACCGCCTTCGTAGCCTCAAATTTGTACGGCCCATTCTCATCAGAAGGCATCATAAGCTCTCGTGCTTTCCAACGCCATCCTCGGAGCGTCGTGGGAGTAGTTATTTCTTCGAAAGACCCTGGCATATCGAAAGCCTTAAAACTCGACGCCTTCTGCAAGATGCGTGATATTCCGAAATCTGTGAGGCTAGCTTCGAGATTGTCGTTCACGAGCACGTTCGTCTGTATTGTGACATGAGCGAGAAAAGAACGATCGACGCGGTTGAGGGACTTACTCCATTAACGTTGCCGTGGATTATTGACTGGCTATGCAGATGAGACAACGCATTAGCAACCTGAGTAATCTGAGGGACCAGCTGAGCGCGAGATCTCCTGGATTTAACAATACTATAACACACCAACGAAAGCTTGTCGACTTCTGGATTCTGCTTTGTGTAATTTAGAATATTACCATTGCGGTAATATGGGGCAATAAGACTAGGCACGCCAGGACTGTCGAAGTCGAAGCAGATCCCAAAGAATGGCGTGATATTCGGGTGATTAAGGGCCGTCCAAGCCTCTATTTCACGGGCAAGCTTCCGATCGTTGCGTGTGAGCGACGGATAGTAACACAAGTCGGAGATAAATCTTACGCGATGTTGAACAGAATTGTCAACTGGAAGACATCTCAACACTTTCACTACTACCTAAAAGGATAAAGAAATTCAACATTAGAAGGGACGGAGGGCCAACCTGGATTTGCACTCACGAAGATACCACGATACTTCCCCTCCCATATATCAGCATTTACATGGTGTGCAAAACAGTAACGCTTCTCTTTCTTGACGAGTCCCGTCAAGTTATACGGGCTTGGCATGATACTGCAATGCTTGCAGTTGCAGAACAATATTCTCTCCAACGACAGTTATTCTATAGGAGCACAGCAATCGAAATCCCGCTTGAACACCATTTTCAGTCTCTCCTAACAAATTTCCTTTCCAGGATAAGTCAGTTTATGTAACGTAAAGCTGCGTGAGAGCGACCCTTTCCCGTTCCCCTATTTGTTTTGGTGAAATTATTTTTTAATCTGACTCTCCAAACGTTTATACAAGTATCTCGAACCGCTCTCCTTTAGAAGAAAAGGTTGACGATGTGACTTGTGGCGCGGCTGCATCGCTTCCGAACAACTACCGGCGCTTATTACTGACTTGCCTTTTCTCTCTCTTTCCACCGGGTTCGGGAGCATCAGAGTCAGCATTGCCTCGATAATATTGTACAGCTCCTCCAAGCGGTTATACCCGAACCATCTCGCCGTCAATTGGAATGTAGTAGGTTCGGTACAAGCCGGCTTGCTCCGAACCTATAGAATGTAGTGGTGTCAAAATGTGGTTTTTGTTACTGGATGATCTCAGTCAACGAAATTTGTGTGTCGACGAATATAAAATCAAATTTCAAAAAAGTGGGTTAGTGATAGTATTAGTACAAATCTCCGACTCTTTGTCGGGTTCTGTCGACGCGAAACGTCGGCTTCTCACCACACCCGGGTTCTCACGGTTTCATCCGAAACCCATTTGCTACAATATAGCCCCTTTACCTTGCTTCAGCTAGGTCTTTCACAATGTCGGTTCGTGGCTGTCCATGCCAAAAACAAATAGTACCAAATAGATGATGTCACAACTGTAGCTTTGAATTTCCAATTTCGCCACGAAATTTCGTGGCGAAAATAGGAGAACGGCGTGGTGCACACAATATTCTGTGACTGCTACAATGGATAACGGTTTCTGGATTCAACACCTCAAGATCTCGAGTGACGGGTGATCAACTGGTCATCATGTCACCTCGTTGCGATGTCCGAACATATTGATCAACCACTCCTGAAATAGAACGAGAACGAGAGAACATAGCCGCCAAGCTATGAATCGATTTGCGAATACAAATACATATACATCTGGAAACATTTACTCACCCAACCGTGCCTCATGATAACCACAATACAGTCTGCATAAAACGCACAGTGTCTTCCAAATTTTGACGATTCGCCTGTCCACGTAACAAAAATTGTAAGTCCATAGTAATTTGATCCTGGCCCACTAGGATCAACAGACACCTGTCCAGCACAACTTGAATTTGACGACAGGAAACAGTCATCCGAATTATTTTCATCTTTGTTCCAGAGAAAATGTAATCACTCTTCTTGAATTTGTGCTACTAGTAATCTATAATATTATTATCTTATCCTCCATTCCCACTGATAAATTTGCACCAGTGGCCGATGTTGTCGTCCAACACTTTGCTTCGGTAGAACCAACACTAAATGGGGGTTGTGATACAAATCACACTTCTAGATCACATGTGTTTGTAAATATATGACCTGCACATGGCCGAGGTGATCATGAGCCGTAGACAATGAAGTAAAATCCAGCTGTGGTACCAATAAACTAATCCGGCTGTAATCGGAAATTCTGTATTTGGACTAAGAATGAAGCACAGATAGGGGCATGCCGATGCCGCTTTTTGTGACAGACATGCTGTCGCCAAACGGTACCAATAGCCTAATCCGGTTACCATAGTCGTGCGCCACATTCTTTGTTTGGCACTGTGGATTTTTGGCACGCACGTGGCAATTCCTGGGTTTGAGAGACCTTGTGATACAAAAAAACACACACACACACACAAGCAAGGTTAATAGCCGCCATACTCGGCGGCATCTAGTTTATAAGCCACATTTGTCATCTACCAACATCCAAAATGTCATCGTATTAGCGGACCCTTCATCAAACAGTTCGGACAGGCCGATTGAGGGTCCCATAACACCTCCCCACCTTGGTGAACAATCCGAAACCGAATCATCAGACAGTGAAGAAGCCGTTGACGATAAAGGGGCCAGGGCCCGGTTTTTTTATGTAATATTGTACAAGATATGCAACTCTCGTATTTGAACCTACCGTGTAACTGTATATATTAGGTCGTCATTGTCCAATTCTAACACTAGCTTCCGCCCTCTCGCTTAACCTAAGACGAATCGGGGACTGGCGCTCGCGCCGCTACGATATATACATGGCAAACAATCACGCTTCGTCAGGATTTCGTCAGTCAGTTTCCTCTTGCTCCTGAAAATTGACTCCATAGTCAGGGGAATATGCGGAGAAAGGATGACCTGCCAAGGGCCACGAATTGGCTTCCAACGGATTGTCCCATTCATCCTCCGGCCGTCGATCGACATATCCGCGCGTACGGGTAAAAGTAACCAGCCGCTGCACGATCTGAGTGGCGCTTGGACGGACATTTGGCTGTTGAGCCCAGCATGCCTCAACGAGACTCCATATATTATCGTTAAGGGGCGCTTCGGTAGGGCGTGCCGGCCGCTTGCCTTCCATCACAGACGTCACGACTGGATAATTACGTGTAAATTCATGGAAAGGATGTTTCCCCGAGAATATCTGTCGTATCATCAGACATGGTATTAACTGCAAAGAGAGGGAGTACTTGGTACACGGTGCACGCAAAAGCGTAGACATCACCGGCGAAGCTTGGCACTCCAAGGTGGAGCAGCTCTGGAGCCGTCCACCTGAGAGCTCCAAGTTCTTCTGATGTGCTGGCCGTTGACTCGGCTGGCAAAGATTTCAAGTCGTACTTATGCCTCGACAAAGCAAAACCACTAAGGCAGGCTCTCTTTGATGGCGTGATAAGAACTTTGGTCTATTTGACGCAGGACTATATGTCAATTTGCGATAAGGCATTTGATAGGCTTACCCCTTTCAAATCTCCATGAATGATGTTGGGATCCAGTCCTGTATGCAAATATTCGAGGCCTTGGGCAATATCTAAGATCTGCACGATGGATATAAAAATTTTCGCTAACATCCGTCAACATGTTTTTGCTCACCAGTATATCACGGTCCGGATGCAATTCTCGCTTTAAAAATTGGACGATATTGCCGTGCTCCATCCAAGGCGAAACAAAGGAAGAAATGCACTCGTCGAGATGCACACCATAGAACGGCAAAATGCTAGGGTGACAGAACCGACCCCATATCACAGCTTCCACAGCAAATGCCTGTGCAACTCAGTTATTACCCTTGTAGAGGGACGATATTAAAGGTCAGAACCCTACTTTGAGAATTTTTGCGATACTGGGCCAACTTGAAGACAGTCGCCTCAAGGTCCTTACCGCAACACCTCTGCCTTGGAAAGTGCCTTTGAAGATGTCACTATGGCTGCCGTAAGCTACCGCGAACTTCTCTTCCCGGGTTACACCACGGATGACAAGACATGGCGGAAATTGTGCGGAGGCTGAAGCCAGTTGAACAAGGGCCGTGGCACATTTTGTCCTCGATATAAGACCCAAGGAAGAAGAGTTTTGGAGCTGAACAGTAAAGGACTTTATATCAGAGACAATGCGTGACGACAGTATCGACATACTGTTTGCAAAATATCTAGGACAGCCCTAGCACTAGCATTCTTAATGGTGAGAAGGTCCTTGTACCTAGTGCGGTCGCCTATAATAGCACCTAGCTGTGCATACATGGCCACGATATCAATAGCAAGCACTTCTTCAAGCTTCGGATAAACATGAGCCTGAGAACAAAGGTCAAAATGAGCTGTGATGAATGGTAGTGGAGGCATAGATACGCACCTGCTGACTTTCCCGAAGACAGGCGAAAAGATCTTTCTTTACGAGCCAATAATGCGATAGACTGGTCATCGCGTCCCAAGTTCTCCAGACCTGTGATACTTGTTTTATATGACCTAAAACCCTGAGTACGATGTATAGATGACTTCTCGGTTTTCTGGAACATCAAAAGGTACTCACTGGTCATCTGCATCGCAAAGTCGCATATGTGCGAAAGTATATGCCAAAAGACGCTGAAATGATAATATGTATGATGAATAATAACGTAGATGAAGAGAATCATAATTCCGAACAAAACAGCTTACTTGATACACACCAACGTCTTGGACGATTTTTGAGCACTCAAGCGCATCGCTTCGAGAGAGCTTCGTGAGATTGTGGATGGCGGAAATTATCAGACGCGTGTTTACGCTCTGCCAGCGCACAGGATCCGATTCAACCAGAGCTAGCAGATTATCTTGGGATAAATTTGAGGCTACTTCTTCGAACACAGCCATGATGGCTGCCGACACATCGTCCCATTGCTGGGGGGCCCTTCGATCTGCACTGTGATCAGGCCAGGATTGAATGGTTTCAACGATTTGGCTGGCGGTCAGGCGGTTTGCTGGATACGTTGCCCAGCATGTTTCAATGAGAGTCCAAAGGTTGTCTAACCCGTGGATCATACCATGATCATGAGGCGGGCGAGAAGGTCTTTGACCTTTAGTAACGGCAACCATTACTTGGTAAGGTGCCCTGATTTCATGAAATGGCACGTTGCCGGATATTAACTGTAAGAAATACCAACGTCATACAATCTGTTAGAAGACACGAAGACTGATGATCACCTCGTAGCATACACATGCAAAAGCGTAGATGTCACTTTCTCGACTGCTATTTCCGTAACAGTGCTCAACATCACCGAAATCTCCCTGTAGAAGTTCTGGTGCTTGCCATCTTGGCGTTCCTGCTGACTCCATAGGTGAGGATCTAATGACCTGAGAATCTATAACTATCGCCAGGCCAAAATCCGCCAGGCAAGCTCTGCCTGAAGCCGTGACAAGAATATTGGCCTGGAACATCCAATCGTCAGCCATGATCTGTTAAAAGCTAAATGTAGGGACAACTGACTCCTTTCAAATCTCCGTGGATGATGAATGGCTTGAGATTGTGCAGATACTCAAGTCCTTCAGCGATATCAAGAATCTGAGCTGGCATGAGAACAGATCCTCATGGCCGGCATTCATTGCTCACCAAATAGACGCGATCTGTGGTCGGGAAACGCTTCAGGAATTGCGTCACCCTGCCATTGCCCATCCATGGGGAAACAAGACACAGTCTTGATGGGTTATTGTGGAGATGATGTATACCGTAGAACGGAAGTACGTTCGGGTGAGACAGTTGTCTCCAAGTGACAGCTTCATATGAAAATCCCTGCGACCACCAGATGAGATAAACGCTGCCGCGTGTTTGGATCTGCCATTCCCACCTTGAGAAGTTGAGCAATATCAGAATCTTCGAATATTCTCAGAACTTTTACTGCGACTAGTTGGCCCTTCATCAAGCCTCTGTAGACATCCCCAAAGCTACCTCCGCCCACCGGATGCTTTCCGATTATCTGAATGTCCTTTCGAGCCAGACATTCAGGATATAGACCAGACCCATGAGCCAGTTCGATTAATAGCACGACAGAGAAACGCTTCAGGTCAGGGTGCAAAGCAGGATCGTCAGAGCGCTGTGGAGCGGTATCAAGGGTGAATTGAATGGACGTAGAAGGCAATTTGAAGACGCACCGTCTGGAGACAATTTAGCAAATGTTGCGCTCTCTCCGCTCGCAGAGCGAGAATCGCCTTATACCTGAAGGGGTCTTTCTGAATGACTCGCAGTTGTGCGCATATGGCCACTTCATCGAGCATCAGTAATCTGTCAGTGTGGCTTGTTTCACTACAGCCACCCGTAGTGGTCTCAGACTCCAGAATAAATTGTTTTAATGACTGCATGGGTTGTCCAGACATCAATGAAAGCTTACACTTGCTTCTTGATGGATAAGATCGACGAGGAAACCTTTGGCCTGGTCATATTCCGAGAGCCACAAAGCATCATCCCACCTCATCCATTCTGTTACCTTTTCCACCAGGCGACTAAGAGCCCTGAGAAGACTGTCAGTGCGATCTCGCGTGGAGCATGAGCCTTCTTACACCCTGTCCCTTCTGCACAGTATGAGATGCGCATAAATGTGGACGATATAGCGCTGTCAGGGCGGATATCAGCAGTGTGCGGATGAATCTGGACAGACAGCCCACCGTGTAAGACGGGAAATCTCGTATAAGACCAATACACTCGTCTCGTTGTTTTTCAGTGAATCCTGGAGTAAAGCCACGCACACAAGCTAGAACGTGACTTTTGCTTGCGTTCAACCAGTCAATGGGAGACTGTTGAATAATATCGAAGTTGGCTAGTGCGATGTCAAGGTTAGTATGTGGGGAAACGGAGGTGTGTTCACCGCGGCCGATATGATCAGGCTGCTCAGCCATCTTGATCTATGTGAATGTTTTCTTATCAGGAGGGTGAGAGCAAAACGACCAGACAATATACCCTGCCAGGCAGTTGCCGCTGCATAGACGCCTTGGACCCTTTACTTGTAGTAAACCACAAGACTAGATTTAGACGCTAGGATACAGCATTATCAATAGTCCAATGTAGTCAAAATACTCGGAGTCTTAGTGAGTCGGTAAACTCGCCAAAACAAGGGAGACCTAGTAAGAGTCGACTAGTATAACTGCAACTTGGTTGTGAGATGGTGCGTGACAGGTAGTCCGCACCATACATCATGCATCATGCATCATGGTTGAAGAACGCGTGATGGCCACCTAAGCACCGCCACTTTTGTACAGCACTGTGGCCAATTTGGCCAAGACGTCAAGTTTTTTTGGTTTATATTTATGTTGGTTCCCAAAGGATCTGGGACTTCTAAAAAACATCATGCTCCACCATTCGTGGCAGTATAGGACTTTTTATTTATTTATTTAACCAAAATGCTGTACTGCTTTAGGTGATCGCCCCTAAGACTTAGTATTAGTAATATCGGTGTCTGTTGGCCAATCTGCACTCCCGCAATTTTGAGTTTCACGGAAATCCATCTAGACAATATGATCTACTCATCAAATAGAGCATTTTGTCTAAAGGAATAAGAATTCAGGTGAAATTTGACCTCCTTATTTAGGTTGTACAAAAGTGGTGGTGACTAGGTAGTAGGCCCGCACCATAATTTGATTGATTAGATTCCCTTTTGGCACCCATATGCATGCGCTAGTCTCCCAAAGGCAGCCGCCAGATGATTTTAACCTTCGTGCCTCAGGATATTATAACACCCATGATATATATTGTAGGCACCATGAGTAGTATTTCCGTGGAATTTGCTGTACTGCCACGGAATAGACGCTCGTAGAGTAGAAATTCGATCCCAATCATTTGTTCCGACTCTGTCAACAAGTATGTAGTCTCCCGAAGGCAGCCGCCAGATGATTTCAACCTTCGTGCCTCAGGATATTTGTCTGGCGCATGCGCCCTAAACCCAATACTTGGATACCCTTACCGCCCCGCCTGCAAAAACCAAGCTGGATCTCTGCAACGGCTGCACCTACAGACTTCACCCAGGGCTCTTTCGACAGCGTTTTGCAAGGGGCATATGGGAAAATTATTGATTAGTCGTCGTTCGCAACCTCCCGAGGTACAGCCCTTTCAGCACCTCTTTGTGAAGATCCACACCCTGCCCGTTGTTTGGCCCAACACTGGGTCTCACTGGCGCGTATTTATGGTTGATCGGACACATTTAAATAGGGGAATGAGACCTAAGCTGCCTGCTTCCTCCGTTCTTGTGATGCTAATAATTTCCTTCACCAGCATACATCCAAGCCAGCCATCTTGATTGTGCCAACGCATGGGCATATAGCCATTATCTTGTCTTACCTTAGGGAGACTGGCCTTGTACCACAACCTCATGTTGTCACTTCCATCCGCCAGGTCATTGCTGGCCACCAGTAGGCCATGGAAGATCACTTCTCAGCCTTACATATCAGTACTGAACCATTTCGCTCTATTTTACAAGAGGTCGGGGTCAACTTGCCCCGAAAAAGATGACCTACATCAAACGACACAAAGGTCGCGTTCCAATTCCTATTGGCAAAGGCACCACTTTGGCCTATGGAGAGTGGGGAATCAGAATCATAGGGCAGGGCGCACGGATCACTGCTAAGCAGTTGATTACAGCCGAGGAAGTGGTCAAGAGGAAGCTCAAAGTTCTGAAGGGCGCCAAAGTTTACCTGAGAGTGTTCCCTGATATACCCGTTTGCGTCAAGGT
>KN833017.1:0-12591 GCA_000827315.1 Piloderma croceum F 1598 | reverse complement strand
ATTGCAAACATTGTCCCTACTCCTTTCGTTTCCCTCTCTAGCTCCGGGTCCTTGCGCAAATATCTCCGAGAAGAGGGCAAGAAAATTGCTATGCACGCACTCAGTGGCGAGCCCTACCTCGACATGCCGGAGACTCCGCCGCGTTTCAAAAAACGCATGGTCGGCAGAGTCATACCATCGTTCGCAGAGGATCCATTCCTAGTGACTAATCCGGAAGCATTCGGAAACTTGGCGGATAGCCGACAGGTTTCTAGTTCTTTGTCTTACCCTGCTGCCAAGGACGTTTTTGGCCCAGGAACATCCCCCATCCATACAGATCTTCTCGCTGCTGAAGACGACTTCGTCATCATTGACCCCACGTTCAGCAAGGTTTTCAATCTCCCTCGCACCTCCAGCATTTGTCCAGTTGTTAACACGTTGAAGAGGCTGTCTCGCCGTGGGTCCAACAAGGAAAACGTTACTTCTCCTACGCCTACTTCGACGAAGGTTTCTCGGACCTCAATATCTTCTTTCGCTCCCAACAGGCTTCTGTCGCACAAGAAATCACACCCCTGGCGTTGATATTTGGGCTATGGCCAACACTGCTACTTGATCTTCTTTTACACTAACTTAAGTCTTCAACTTGTCTTACCGTTGCGTTCACCACACTGTATAGCTAGCTTTACATAACCCTTTCATTTCTCCTTCCTCTCTATTTGTTGGGTGCTTGAGCTTGGCGTTCTCCGTCGCTTGTAGTCGCTGTAGTTTCAGTATCTTCTTGAACATTATGAAGTTACTCTATCAAGCTACGACTGGGGGTTAAATGCGAAGCCAAAATGCCATCCGTTGCCTTAGCCTCTTCCTTTGGCCGTCGAGAATTCTGAGTAATCAGCCGAGGGCGACGGCGTCATGCCTGACCATTACGATGAATCAGCATTTGACGATGGGGCGGGTAGCTGCTTCAGCTTCGCTGCCTCCAGAGCCAACGCCTGCTCAGCCTTAACTTCCATATTGCGCACGGCCTGCGCTTTCTCCGACGCTAGCGCCTTCTGCACTGCTCCCTGCATTCTGGAATCCTGCACCTTCTTTGCCCACTGGATATCCTTTTCAATCTTTTCTAACCGCGTCTCTTGCCTTCGCTTATTCAGATGACCCCAATCTACATTCTTTCCCAACACCTCTTCTAATACCTTCGATTCCAGGTTAGCTTTCGGCGTTCTTGGCATCTTAGGCTCCCTGAGCCGCCAAGGAAATACGGGAAAGTCGGCGGCTCCCAGAGCAGGTCCTTTGCGCAATCGCGCCTCGGGTGTCATGGATCTAAGCTTTGCGTCAATTTCCTCTTGATTAAGCTTTCGCTTTATGTGGAATTTCTCGATTTCCCGAAGGTTAACGAGAGCGGGCAGGATGAAGTGCTTCATATACCTATAGTGAGATGCCATAGCACAGTGTCAGCAGCTAGTCAAACTCGTAATGCATATGTTCAACCCACGAGACAGATTTGACGGGGTGTCCATTATCAAGTTTTTTGGCCTTTGCGAGTTGCGCCTGTAATTTCCGATGTTTTTTCCGCTCCTTCCTACTCAAGCCTGAAGGCATCTGATCCTTCTCTGGCGGCTTCTCAGGGGGAACCCACCCTGGAGTGACAAGTTGGTCAATTTCTGATACTCGTTCCCTCTCGAGTCTGTCCTGCTCGAGCTCCGCACGCGTAGGCCGGACTTTCTGAGAAAGCGCCCAAAGCTGCTTGGTTTCTATTGGTCCTTTTTTCGCTATTATGCTCTTGATTATGTCCAGAGCTAGTTTGGTTGGATAGTTTTTAGGAGGCTTTAATTTGAGTGCGACAGACGACATGAGGGTAGCGAACTTGAATGCAACGGTCATTGACATTTATGTAAGGAAACGCGGCTTGCTTCCCGCCACCACGTTACTCACCGTTTATCCTCAGCGACGACCACTAAATACTCACGATGAGCAACAAGAGAGCTTGGGAGGGCAATGGCGAGTCTTCAACAGCCAAGAAACTCAAAAGGTCTGCTCTTTTTACGTCGAGAATATCCCATTTCTGACTCTTTTTTTACATGCAGTGATACCGTGAGTGACCCATTTCTTTCGTCAAGGTGAATGAAGCCTTCTACAATGCATCTGACTTGTCTCTATAACCTCTTTTACCCTTCAGACACCGTCAAATGGCGCTCAATCGTCACCCGCAGTGCGTTATAACCTTCCCATTTTCGCGACATTCACACACTGACTCAGAACTACTCAGCTGTCAGGCGCCGACCTTATCGCTCAAAAAAGAGCAGAGGTGGCAGCCAAAGTGGCCGCGATGAAGAAGAATGCTGTAGGCATAGCAGCTACCGTTGTAGCGGCGCCTGTACCCGTATCTGCCAAGCCGGTTAGCACATCGCCGTCCCCAGGTTTATCTGGATCACCTGCGCCAGCGTCGGCGTCCGTTAAGGCTGATCTTGCGCGACGTGTCGCTGAGGCCACACGACGTGCTGCGGAAACTTCCAGCAGGGCCGCCATCAAAGACAATCCTTACATGGCATGTCATATTTAAACCTGATATTGACTTTCCACTAAGCTATTTGCATTACAGTCCATGCCGCAAGTTGGAAAGAATAAGAATCGCCCTGCAGAGCCATCTCAGCAAGGCACAGGTCTGAAAATGACTGCCCATCCACTTCTGCTAGACACCACTACTCCAGCCCCGCAATCCAAGAAAGACAGGTACAAGCCGATGCAACCGAAGTTCGCTTCGATTAAGGTAGACCCTTCTCCTTTCTGATGATACAATATTTATGCTCCACTTCCAGGCCAATGTGCGCAATGCTCCGACACCCCCACCTGCCCCTACACCCACTCCTGTCTCGGAAACATCATCTAATCCATATGCTTCAGCTTCAACTGCACTCAAGGACAGTGGTTTCGAAGGCACACCTAGAGAACGTGGCACGGGGCGCAATTTCCGCTTCAACCCCAAGGGCAAGTACGTGCAGCTAGGGAACGAGATGAGGCGTGAAAACCAACTGGAGGCGCTCAAACAGCGGATTGCGGAGAGTGCTAAGAAGGCAGGGTTGGATACAGAGTTTGAGACGCTTGAAAAGAATATCAGGGTCGGTTTATACCCATGTGTCTTAGTTTATTATGACTGATGATCGCTGGTTGTAGCGCGACGCACCGCCTGATGCAGAATGGTGGGATGTTGCGCTTCTCCCGAACAAGTCCTACGAAGACTTGTCATTGCCATTTTCCGCGCTCAACATCCGTAATACCGATTCACCCATCACCATCTACATCCAGCATCCCATTCCTATCCCCGCTCCAGGGGAGAAAAACAAGGTTGCATTGAAACCTCTCATGCTAACGAAGAAGGAACAGAAGAAGATGAGGAAACAGAGAAGGCAGGCTGAGTTGCAGGATAAAAGAGATCGGATAAGGATGGGCTTGATACCTCCGGATGCGCCTAAAGGTCTGTATCAATCGCTTTCATTTCGTTCTCTCTCGTTGCTAACTGACATTTTCTCAGTTCGCCTGGGTAATCTCATGAAAGTGCTCACGTCGGATGCGGTACAAGATCCGACGAAGGTGGAAGCGAAAGTGAGAAGGGAGGTAGCGATGCGCAAGCACGGACATGAGAAGATGAACGAGGAGAGGAAGCTGACAGATGAACAGCGTCGCGAGAAAATTGAGAATAAGAAGATAGACGAAGAGAAGAGGGGTATCTTTGGTGCTGTCTTCAAGTATGTTTCACACATTACAACAAATATGATTGGCAGACACTGATTAGCATCTCAATTACAGGGTTAAAACGCTGTCCGATCCAGCGCACAGATACAAAGTGCGCAAGAACGCCGAACAACTGAACTTGTCAGGCGTCTGCATCTTCCA
Source organism: Piloderma croceum F 1598 (assembly GCA_000827315.1). Taxonomy (NCBI): domain Eukaryota; kingdom Fungi; phylum Basidiomycota; class Agaricomycetes; order Atheliales; family Atheliaceae; genus Piloderma; species Piloderma croceum. Next base: position 8,724 of record KN833017.1, on the reverse strand, counting down.
TCCGTCATTCAGCATGGTCTACGTGGAAGGCGCTTCGAAATTCGTGCGCAAATATAAACGCTTGATGCTGGAACGAATAGCTTGGACTGAGGCTGCTAGGCCACGCGGTGCAGAGGAAGTTGAGCTCGACAATGGGGACTCAGGGGAAGAAGGTGGAGGAGATGTCAAAGGGAAAGGGAAAGCAGTGACTCAGGACGAAACTGGCGAAGTTGTTTCGCTAGAGGACAACAAATGCTTTATCGTTTGGGAGGGCCAGCTCCGGGACCGCGCATTCAACTCTTTCAAACCGAGGAGTTGTCCGACCGATTCGTCAGCGAAGGAGTTACTTGGAGCTAGGTTGTCGGGATATTGGGACCAAGCGAAGAACTGGAAGCCGGAAGAGGAAGATCTCTTCTAGTGTTCTTGATATTGTGCGCTTGTGCATGTCTTGTCTAGTTGCTGTGATCGTACTCTGTCCTGGCCTTGTTCCTAGTTATACCTACAGAACCGTCAGTTTGCCACCATGCTCAGAAATGAAAGCGACTCTAATATTGCTTGCCCGCATAGGTTCATAAGTACTGCATAACACATAATTGACATAATACTTATCAATATCCTCGGTTCTCCTTCTCGGTTTCTTCTTCCATGAGTTGTGTCAGGTATCGGGCAACAAAACCGGCACCTTCAGCGACCTGATCCGCGTCAATGACTTTCCCCAGAACCTTCGCATCGAACTTGTCTGGGTGCCACTTCAGCATCTCCATCCTGACCCTATCCCTTCTGCTCTTCGACTCCATGCCACTCCTCAATGGATGATAAACAAACTCTTCGACACGTTGTCGAGTGATATCAGAGGGCTGTGTGGCGATGCAACCTAGGATAGGCCAAGGTAGGATGTTGAAGCAAAGAGGAGGAAGCTGCCGTCCATCCTTTAGTTCGATCCATTTTCCCTCGTACTCCTCGAACTGGCGTCGAATAGAACCTGCGTCCCCTGCTGAGAACAATTCACGCGCCTTGCGAATGTTTTCCTGAATTCTGCGACGCGCCTCCATATCTTCGTATGCTCGTCGCTTGGCCTCTTCTTTCTCCCGAGCCTCACGTTGTAATCGCTCCTGCTCCTGCTGTCTGCCTCTTTCGGCAAGTTCTTCCACCCATCTCCTCAGTCGTTCCCGCTCAATTTCTTCTATCTCCTTCTGCTTTCTGGCTTTCTCTCGTTCACGTCTTCTAGCCTCCTCAAGGCGTTGACGCTCATCCTCCTCCATCTCCCGTCTCTTCTTTGCTTTCTCCTCTTCTTCACTCTCCATTTCAACGAGTTTCTCCACCACTACATCTCTCCGAGCGAACTTCTGAGCCCTCTCCTCATCACCATTCGAGGCACGCTCCATGGCCTCCCGGTACTTGAAAAGATGGGTACGATAATTGTAATTCACGTGTAACGCGTCCAATTGCTTCAACAACAACTGTTCTTCTTCACCCAACACATCATCCCCGAATTTACGACGTACGGCCTTCTTCAGTCGGCCTATTTCAGAGTCGTCATTATCGCGACGCCGCTTGCGTTCACGTGGCTGTTTCGTTTGGATTTTGGCTTGTTGAGGTCCAGTGTTAGTATTACAGTGGACCCCGTGCTCCACCCCGTCGGGCATAGGGAATGCGCCAGGAATCGCAGACCCAGGTTCATGCGTCTGAGGAGGATTTGCGGGAGCCGCCTTGGGTGTCTCTGGTGGTCGACGAACAAATCTGGGGTTCCTGGCAAGAGACTCCAATGATGGTGGCACAAGATCGACGTGATCAGGTCCATATCCATTGGGACGCGGATTGGGAAGTTCAAAGTGAAACGCTCCAAACAGATTGGGTTTCAGAGGCGAGTCGGCGGGGCTAGCGGCAGGATCGTTTATGAACGGATTCAATTTGGGCGCGACTCGACGCTTATTGCGTGGTGTTTCAGAGATGAAGATCTTTGGACGCGCAGATGGATACGGACGACGGTTGTAACGCTGATTGCCTGTACGCCACATATCGAGTTTGTCGAGTTCTTGCAGGGGTCTTGCTGGCTTGCCGAGGTCGTGTTGAACGGGGGGACGAAGAAGGGACTTATCAACATTCGTGACCATTTATAATCACTTCCAATTCCGGTGCCGGTGGCATAGATTGAGCCGAAGCAATCAACGAATTGGGGCGTCGAAAATTACTGGAAATAGTATTTGCGGGCCAGCAGGTGACAGGAAAGGGTCCCTTTGTTGACTTTCTTCCATTAGAGTACGAAGGTGACTGATTGAAGCGTCGTTCAACTTCACAAGGATCGCACAAGGATAGCCAAATTGGGCGAAAATCCGGATATTCGATGCTGGCTCCCTACCGTTACTGGACAAGGATTGGCGAGTGCGGGGGGCTTATAGGCGCGATGTAGCAGTAGTTTCGCAGGGATTCTGCCAGGATTCAAGGAGGATGAGTTTGGACATAGTATTCCATCCGAATTTTCGAAAGAGAACAACGCACCGAAATAATTGAAATTTATAACAGCATCCTTGTAGAGATACAATACAAAGATTCATGCGCGTAAGAAACTCGTCAGCGATGTCTTCTGCATGACAGGTCGCGTCGAAGTCATAGGCGATACTTGGAGACGCGCCACATATGCCTCAAGGAGCCACATCGCCGAATAAGGAAATACTAGTGCCGCCCGCCACGCCTGCAAGCAGCAAGTCGCCTTTGTTCTCAACCACAACCATTCCAGACGAAACTACGCAACCAGTTGTCAAAGTGTAAGCCTCAAGAGCCATCTGAGTGAAAGTGAAGTTATAGCGCCAGACTCACACACACCATCAACACCGTCTCTCGCCTCTCGCCTGCCAGTGAATTACATCAATTGATGCCTCCAGTGACTCGCAGCCAAGCTGGCAAAGTCCAAACCACTATACATGCCGTCGACCTCAGTGGTAGTCCGATCAAAGTAGGACCTTCTGCCACAGGCCAGGGAACTCGGACTGTTTGGGTATACCTTGACGTCGCAGAGACTGAGTCTACCAAGCCAGCCGCAGCAAGCGTATCTCTGTGGCCGACTTTGTCAACCCTCTCGTCCTTGACTGAGTCCGTTGAGTCCGATAGACCTCAGACGCCAGAGCCACGTGCCTCTTGGACTGCAGGATCCGTCATCGCCACACCAACGAGGCTGCAACGAAGCCCTGGCCATATTGGTGGCCATGGTATTGACTTTTGGAGAGACGGCAGTGGTGTGATAGTGCGAGATATCGTCGATGGCGCTGGAGTATCCCAGAGTAGCCATCACAACGGAGAGGTTGCGATGGGCGACACGCAATCGGGTGGAAATTGCCAGAATTACATGATGCAGCAGATGAGGGAATTGATGGAGAGGAGGAATGCAGAGTTGGCTGTATGGAAGGCTGCTCAGTCGGAAGAGTACGAACCAATGGGCGATGCTGACGTCTTTAAGAATACTGCGCCACGCCTGGGTCCGGAAGGCACGATTCTCATTGAAGAGAATACTTCTTCGCAAAGAGACACCCAGACGGATAATGCGGAGTTGGCGGAGCTCCAGCATCGCCAGAATCTCCAAGCATGGGCACTTGGTCTCGAACCCACGATTATTATCCATCCTGGACAGTATGAACCTCCTAGGCGTACTTTGCCAGGTTGGAACCGGCGTGAAAGACAGGCTCTGAGGTCGTTGGCTCTCGAGCCAACCGAACTTGTGCTCTAGACATCTTTACGATCCATTATTTTACTTTCTTCTTTTTTATGTCATCGATGCCCAGATTAATTATGCATTTTAGCTCGCGCAGTAAACACAATCCTAGATATGCTGTATCCCCATGAGCAACACGACTTTTCTAGTAACAGTGCAAAAGGTGACTCACATTGGCTAGTGGATGTTCTGAAGGACGGAGGATGGATTACAGTCAAACAATTGCCAAGGTGGCGGTGACAAAAAGACAATAAAAAGTCGGGAGACAATACGCCCCATCCAGTGCAACTTCTACTTCATACTCTTCGTACTCCATCCGTAAACCTATTTTAAACCCTCATCTGTTATACTCTAAACGAGCATCACGCGCATGGACAAGAAGATAAAGAAAGATGGTTTGATCGTTGCTATGCGCCCCTTCCTGCCGGGCAGGATTCGACCAGACGGGCGTTACGAGCCACCAGATAAGACTTCGGAAATAAATCCAGTATACGGAGAGCTTCATGCCGAGCACGTAAGAGTAAGCAGGAGCAAATAGAAGTGTCCATTTGGCGCGCCACACCTAAACTAACCAACGTGTCAGGACCTTGTACGTGCTGCCCAACATAGCCGCTGCGATGATACTGTCGTATATGACACGTTTGATGTTGAGCAGAGCCAACCAATTGTCTGCAGGCCAAATGACATTCAATATCGTGGCGAAAAAACTGGTCGCAAATTAGGGCCAGAGGGGACTCACCTCATCAACTTAGACGGGTCATATATGGACGAATCAGTGTGTAAATGTGACGACTCCGATGAGGCCCGACGGCCCGAGGCTACACTCACGCCCGAGAACTTTGCACGGCAGGGAGTGCGAGGATCTGCTGGGTTGTCCGGTAGGGGTCTCTTCGGTCCGCTTCAGCGACCCCGTTAGCGACAAGACTGCTTATCAGACATCACGGATTCACAGAATCAGAAGCCGTCAGTCGATCTGAGGACAATGCGGAAGCAACAGAGGTGGGATGCATTTCAAATGAGGTGCAATCACCGAGACGACCTACAATTAGAGAAGAGTTCGATCCTACGCCTACTCCTACTCTGCTTGGGGGAAATTGTTGCCAGAGTAGAACCATGGGCGAAAATACCATTGGTTTATTCGCGCAGGAATTGGAGAGGGTGTTAAAGGAATGGGATGATTAGAGGGATCGTATGAGAGCTGTTGATTCACTTTGTTAGATCAAAATATATATGTTCTAAAAATGCACTCCGATTTCTTTCTCGGTCAAGTGAACCAGCTAGAATATATACATAGCAGCTTACCGTATGTTGACCCACAGACTGCTAATGTTTCCTCCATCTAGACGTCGTTGCAGCACCCTGTTCTCCAGCATATCGGCTCTCTTTAGCACATAAACCCAAGCGTGAAGACGGTTGAGGTATTGAACAAAGTTGGCAGCAGTCACAGAAAGGTTTACGGTGGCTGTGCAAAACAAACACTCTTTCCACTCCTAGTGAGCAAAGCAGGTCAGCTTAAAAGACCATTAAGCCTGCTGGCTGACTTTTGATGCAGAGTTAGTTTACCAGTCAAATGGTATTACCTCACGATCTTTGTGCCCATGTCCAAAATGCCTTCCGGGCACGTCACGCAAAAATTGCCGTCCACCATACAACTCAAAATCTCGGAATCCTATCGATCCTGTTTCGCGCAGGTTTCCTGTCCAGTATTACGCGTGGCACAGTAGATGCACCTTCACCAGCGGGCTTTCATAAAGTCGGTGAACCCGAGCGTAGGATATGGGCTGAGCTCAAGTATCGAGACGACCGGCCAGTTCTCCAACATATGGAGCTTATCAGCAAACCAAGCAAGCGCGTTATGATGGACATTAAGGAGATTCGGTTACTGTGTTCAGGGAGAAGTGCGGGCGAAGTCAAACCATTGGGTTTTGGAGAAGTTGCTGTTGTTCGTACAAATAACAAGGAACATGAGTGGTTGGAGGCCCGGGAGGCATTGCAGATGAAGTTGTCGGGTGAAGTGATTTGTAGAGCACGATAGCATAGATGGGACGGAGACCTAGTTGCTCTGTAAGCTATTTTCTCTTTCCGATTCGCGCTCTCCGTTGACTGTAGTGACCATGGCTGCAATCCAGATACATACATCATGATCTGTCTCTTTCCTGCTTGACATCAACCTTATGAGCCGCAGTGGACTTTTTCAGTGCCCGGTCCACTGTCGTGAACTGGCATATCTTCCAGATTCGGCCTCGCACAGTGTCTCCTTTGCATTTTTCTGCTGCACATATATGTTCACGCTTCGACGCCAGATTTTCTTGCAGTATCTGTTTCTCAGATGCAGCGGCTGCGCGGACAATGACGTCACATTGACCTCGCTCTTCATGTCGTCGATGGAGAGTGATACTCTACCGCCAGAAATGGCAGAGAAATGACTCACTGCTGAGGACACTTTACTTCACACGCAAGTCTCTGTATACACATCTGATGTATCATTCACGCCTATATGACTATGTCGCGCTACCTTTTGCCATGCTCAAACGACCTCTGAAATTTGTTCTTGTCTCAGACGATGTCACTTGTCTGGAACACCAGATTCATTGTCCATTTCTATTCAATGCTCTTCCAATGATCGTGATATACTACGATGGCCGCAGTGGGAATTCGTGACAAATTAGTCCATGTTCCCAGCTGTAAAAGCACTGGTGTCTCGAGTGTGCAAGCTGCGCTGTCGGGATGAACCGCTTCCACGCAAACGAAATAGTGACATCGATGATGCCTCGTGGCTTGGTGCATCGATTGACTTGAACCGTTCCGCCAATGACTGACACGTCGCCTGAACGCCCATCGAACTTGTTCAATACAGGCTAGTATGGTAAGTTCTATTGCCTTCACGGTGGCCTGTGGCAGAAGCTCATGGCGAAACTTGTTCCCCCTATTCCATCACCTGCTTTCCCAATATCCTCCCTGCAGTGAGTTCAACATAAAACCCTCGGCAAGTACTAGTCAGTCATTGAAAGTCAGTTCGTGATACAGCAAGAATTGACCTTTGAAATATCTAAGGCTAATAACGGTTCACCCGACGATACCGGGTATCATCGCGAAAATCAATTCTCAATAAAGCTTTACAGCCTAGCAGAGAGGCTTTACAGCCTAATATTATCCGTCACTAGTCAAGCGAAGCTTATTTATTACCGTAAATGGAAATCAGAGGTTGGTCCATTGGCTGTAAAGAGCCCTATATGTCAGTTGGGGTTGATATAATGATGATCACTGACAGCCGTCGAATTTTTTTTGCCAAACTCTAAGTATCAGTACACGATGCGTTGTGACGCTATAATGGGGTTGGCAGAATGTAGCTCACATAATTTCATTGGCTGCCTTCCTTTTACAGCCTCTCATGACACTTGAAATTGGTCTGGTGATGATTCCGAACGGGCTTCCATAGCCTCCTAACTGACATCAGGTCCGCACATGTCCGCACACATTGATGTGCCACCGATATTCGTCAAGAACGGACCAATAAGATTTCCCGTCTCCAGTCAGCTGTGTTGTAGTCCATAACCAAATCGGGCCCGATTTTCTTACCTGGTGCTCACCAAATACATGAGGACGCTCCAAGAACCCGCCCCGCTTTATTCCTGACTCCGGTTTACTAATCGGTATTCAAAATCACGCATCTGATCTGACAGCTACTTTGGGAGGAGTAGTGTCTGTATCCTGACGTCCCGGTTCGGCAAGAAGGGACATGGTTTGGTTTGCATACATGCCGTCACGTACCGCGTCCGGGGAGTGTATTACTAGGTACGCCTTGTCGATGCAGACTCGTCCAGAGAGCTCAGAGGATAACGGTACGATTTACAAAATTCTGCGGGGCTTTAATTTGTAACTCAGCTTGTGCAGGTATCCGTTAATTGGCCTCGGTGTCCCCCATACTTTGGAACAGGGAATCTCCGGAGATCTTTCCAGATCTACGATCTCCAAAAAGTACCCCATATATATATGATGCCCACTTGAATTCCAGTATTTAACTTCACCCCTTCCCAACTCCTGCCCGCGGCGCCAGGTGCAGAACCTTTCTATTGCCACGTACAATAAGCCAATTTCATCCACCCTAGTCATGGAACCCGGCTACGACCGTACATCTTCTGGGCAGCGTATTGATCAATGCCAGGCACTCACGGTAAGCGTTGCATAAGCTTGGACGTCGCCGCCACTGCCCACCATAATTTCTGGCTCGATATTGATACACCATTTGTCATAGCCTGATGGCATACTTCAGTTGGATAAGTTTTCCCTTGTCGCCACTGGTGGGTATTTGGACACACACAAAAGCAATACAGGCGTGCTATGCAAGGATGGCGTCACTCGTCAGGTATGTGTATAGCTCACTCGCAACAGGGACTGTGCTGAATTTCAGAAGCTTGGAATTAAGATTTTCAGAGTCCCAGAGAAAGATACTGAACGAATGGCACGAGTTATATCGGTAATATTTCCATCATGTCTCGACTTCACTACGCTGCCCTGACATACGGCGCAGGTAGTTGATGGATTATTAAATCATCAATCCCTGTTGGACAACAATCATATCAATATATGTTCGACAGAGATTATCGAAAGGGCAACCTCAGGTCGTTTTCTTCGCGGGATTGTTATGATGTGGTACAATCACGGCCACATCCTCGATTACGTCCGGCAGCAATCCTCAGTGAACAAGTTGAATTTGGTTTGTTGCTCTCCTTCAGAGTCTTCAATATTTTGTCTTTTACACTGGGCTGACAGGTCGTTGGCATTGCAAAAGGACTGAAGCGTATCCATTCGGTCGGTCTGGTGCATGGCAACCTACATCATGTGAGCTTGCTCTAAGCTCCTCCATATCACTCCTCAATGTTCAGACACCTCAAGGGAAATATACTCGTGGATGATGATGGCCAACCATGCATTGCTGACATAGGAGTCGACACTCTGGCCGTTCGGGCGATCTACAAAGGATTTAGCCGTGTCTCTGGGGCATGGTCATATAAAGCTCCCGAGGAACTTACGTCTGG
>KN833016.1:352615-396065 GCA_000827315.1 Piloderma croceum F 1598 | reverse complement strand
CATTTTCAAGTATGTAAATTGGAAAACAATGAAAGTGCAGGAGCTGAACTCAGATATCTAACTTTCATTACAATCAGATATGAATTGATTGAGATTTGATCAATTTATTGAAATGAAGCCAAGAAAAAAAAAACCATCACATGCCTTATGTTCCGCAATCAGCTGTAACTAAGCCTGATTTGTTATTTCATTAACCAATCTCGGCTTCTACCAGGATCAGGTTACCCTTGTTCTGGTTCCTGTCTCTGTTCTTGGGCGCAAATCCTTTCCCGACTCTTGGTGAGTAAAATATTATTAAGAGAGATAGAAATACTAATATAAATTATAATTCCACTCCAAACATTTTTGGAGTAGGACAACGAAGGACCAAGAGCTTCCGAAATCCTTCCACTAGTGCTGAGGAAGGATCTGGAGATGAAGACCCACTAAACATTCTATCACCATCTCGCGCACCAACTCCACATACCCCCACACCCCGATACCCGAAACCGGATTTAGATTCGGTATTCGGTTACTCCTACACTCCCCACAAAGCAGCACCGTCCCTATCTGGCAACCAAGTCCAGCAAAACCATCTGCACCAATGGCGTACGAGGGAAGACCCAGACCGACTGAGTCGTCTGATGGTCGAGACTCTCCCTACGTGCCAGGGTACGGACCACCACTGGGCAGAGGTCCCCCAGACAATCTCCCATCTGATGACGAGGGGTTGTACCAAGATCCTCCCGGCGGGCCTCCTCCTTCACTGCCCAACCCACCTGGTGGGCTGTTACCTCCAGGAGGACCTGCCCCTCCTCCACCAAATCCACCAGCCGGTCCACCACCACCGGGACCTCCCAGTCCGCCGGGACCACCAGCGCCAGCACCCCCACCACCTCCCAATCCTCCTCCGGTCCCTGCTGTACCTGCACTGCCAGCGGGACCTCCAGCTGACAAAAGAAAGTCGGACATCAAAAAAACTGATGACCTCACTGAGTTTAAGCAGTGGGATCGCTTCAAGCGACAAACCTTTGTTTACATCCAGGAGAAAAAGAAAGACTTTGACACTGGGGAGAGTGTCATCCGATTCCTTTTGAGTTTCATGACAGAGGGACTCCCCAAGAAGTTTGCAGCGAACTTCATCAATGACATAGCGGAGGAATGGGAACGTGAGCAGGAAAAAGTGTGTCGTCTCTTCCAACCAGTACCTTCTCCAAATTGGGGAACCTTAACCGCCTTCCAGTAGAAGTGTGAGTTAGCATTCGGTGACCAGAATAAGAAGTTGAGCGCTGAACACCAACTCGCACTTCTTAAACAGGGGGCAAGGTCCGCCGAGGAGTACTTCCAGGAGTTCGACCAGTTAGTGCGAACTGCAGGCTACCAGCGAGGTCACAATGATGTCTTAATAAAGTATATACATGAACAAGTCAAGTCAAGCATCATCGACAAGATCTACGCCGGCAGACAACTACCTGGAGACTATTCGGATTGGAAAATGTCTGTCATCAACATCGACGGACTAGACAGGCGACGAGCAGAACAAAGGAAAGCACTCTCTGTGCAGTATTCACATCCCATGCCGAAACCGGCCTTGTTCCCCAAAGCTGTCACGGAGAAGAAGACCGGAACCGGAATTACTTACACCGGTCAGGGGCAGAAGATAGACTTAGATGCGGCAAAGGCAAAAGGGTTGTGCTTTGGCTGCAGAAAGCCCGGACATATGCAAAGGGACTGCCTCAACAAGAAGAAATTCCAGGTCTGAGAAATTGTCATGGAGTTCTCCGAGGAAGAAAAGAAGGAGATGGCGGATGCTCTCAAGAAGGAGGGTTTTTAAAGGACTCAGCTATGATCGTGGCGAAGCTGAGTCGACAACGGACTGATGTTGTACCATCACCGAATTGATATGATGCCCTTGAAACATGTACCACCACCAAGTACCAGATTCTGGGTCCAGAGGATGTACCACAATTGTTATTGACTGTCAGTAGTAGTGCAATAAACTCCCTTTGCAAAGTCTACTGGAGCGATCAAGGCAAAAGTGAATGCATACTGGAAAAATGTTTTTGGCATCTAAGAGGAGGAAAGTCCAAAAAACCGCGGGAGATAGAGAACAAGTGTGTCTCATCTCCAGAACAAATAAATGCTGGAAGTGAATGTTGGAAAAGGGATTCGAGTTCTGAATCACAGGACCACCGGCCACTTAACTGCGGAACGAGTCAGGATTTGGACCGAACCAACCGGCCGACTAGTAAACAGAATAACCAGAAATCACGAGCGAGTGCAGAAGGAAAACCGCAGGAGAAACCAAAACTGGAAACGAGGCATAATTTCCAAAGAAGGTTCCGAGGACAGAAGATGCCTCCGGGAACGGCCACCTGGGTCACACAAAGACTAGCAGAGGCCAAAGAAGAACAACAAGTTGGAATACTCAGTACCTGGGCGCACAATGGGCAGCAGACTGAGGTAACCAGAGAGACTATTGAGGCAATTAATAATCTCTTGGATAGTGATGCAGTGGAAGCACTGAAAGAACTCAGGAGGGCCAGAAGATTTATTCGGAGCATCAGAAAGGACCAAATGAATGTCCCAGTCCACCTACAGACGTTAGACAATGGACACATACTCCGAATAATTGCATTGCTAGACAGCGGATTCACAGGGTCATGCATAGACAGGGAATTCGTTCGGGAAAACAACATATGAACGAAGAAGGTACCCCTACCCATACCAGTCTACAACGCAGATGGAAGCCTGAATGAGGGGGGGCCAATAACGGAATTCGTAGAAGTGCGGATGGTCATTCAGGACCATACCGAATGAATCCAACTAGCAGTCACCAACTTAGGGAAAACAAAGCTGTTCATTGGACATGAGTGGTTGAAAAAGCACAACCCAAACATTGATTGGCGAACATCTACATTGACATTTGATAGATGCCCCGCAGAGTGCGATTACATCTCGTCACTCAATGATTTGGAGAGTGACCACAATCATGAACAAGTAGAAACCGCACCAAGGATGCAACTAGAAAAGGGGGAGAGACTTTTTGCCTTTGATGTGAACGTGTACACAATGAGTCATGTAGTGACTGACACAAGAGAAGAGCAGTTGAGCCTCAATCCAAAGGACCTGGTATTCGAAGAGCGAGTACCAAAACAGTATCATTCCTACAAAGACGTCTTCGACGAAGACGACTTTGACCAATTACCAGAAAGGCGTATTTGGGATCACGAAATTGAATTAATGCCAGACTTCAAACCTATAGACTGCAAAGTCTACCCCTTCAGTCCCAAAGAACAACTGGTGCTCAAGGAGTTCATTGAGGAGAACCTACGCACTGGAAGGATTCGACCTTCCAAATCCCTCAATGCCTCTCCATTCTTCTTTGCTATGAAGCCAGATGGATCGGGACTCCGCCCGATCCAGGACTATAGAAAGCTGAATGAATTTACCATAAAAAACTGGTATCCCCTCCCTCTGATCAGGGAAATCATTGACAAACTCAAGGGGGCCAAATACTTCACCAAACTAGACGTTCGGTGGGGATTCAATAACGTCTGAATCAAGGAAGGCAACAAATGGAAGGCCACCTTCAGGATGAACATGGGTCTGTTTGAACTGACAGTCATGTTCTTCGGATTAACAAATTCTCCCGCTACCTTCCAAACCATGATGAACGGACTCCTTAAAGACCTGATCAACGAAGGAAAAGTCACCGTGTACCTAGACGACATCCTCATTTTCACCAAGGACTTGATCGAACATCGCAAGATTGTCAAGAGGGTACTCCAAATACTTTGAGAAAACAAACTGTATTTGAAACCCCAAAAGTGCGAGTTCAAGAAGGAACAAATGAAGTACCTTGGAATGATCATAGGGGAAGGCAAGGTTCGCATGGACCCAGCGAAGGTAGTGGCTGTGGCTGATTGGCCAACACCAAAAAACAAGAAGGAAGTACAGCAATTCCTAGGGTTCGCCAACTACTATTGCCAATTTATCAAGGGATTTAGCGGAGTGGCAAAACCCCTCACTTCATTAACAGGGAATGAACAATGGCGGTGGAGACCAGGACAGCAGGCCGCTTTTAATGAGATCAAGAAGCGGATCTGTTCTGAACCAATATTGATTATTCCTGTTGATAACGCCCCATACCGACTGGAAGCAGACTCTTCCGATTACGCTTCCAGCACAATCCTCTCCCAGAAGATTGACGACAAGTGGTACCCGGTCACCTACATGTCAAAGGCCCTAAACGAGACCGAGCAGAATTACAAAATATACGACAAAGAGATGCTCACAATAATGACTGCTCTCGACGAGTGGCATCAGTATTTGATGGGCACATCGGAAGACTTTGAGATCTGGACGGATCACCAAAATCTTCAATATTTCAGGAAACCGCAGAAATTAAATAGGCGACAGGCAAGATGGGTGACAGAACTCACAGAGTATCATTACACTCTACATCACAAACCAGGGAAAACACATGTAAAACCTGATATTCTGTCAAGACGACCAGATCTTAAGAGGGGGGAAGAAGACAACAAAGACATTGTTTTACTCAAATGGGAGCATTTTCAACAACAAACTTTCGATCTCAAGTCCCTGGACAACAATTTCCTCACCAGAATCAAGGCCTCGAGAGGATCGAGGGATAGGGTTGTTGAAAAAGCCTTAGCAGGAAAAGAGAAGTCCTGGCAGGAACATGAAGGAGGAATTGTTACTTGGCAAGAGAGGATCTACATGCCCAGAAACAAACGTCTCTGAGAGGACATCATCCACAAACATCATGACAGTGTCACTGCAGGACATCCCGGCCAATACAAAACCCAGGAACTCATTACATGAAATTACTGGTGGTCATACATCCAGTCGAACATAAGGAAATATAATATGTCAATGGATGCAAGACCTGCCAGAGAACCAAGACTCGCTGACAGAAACCCAGAAACCCACTTCATCCCAATGAAGTCCCTTCCGGGCCATGGGAACACATCTCAGTAGATCTAATCGGGGAGCTCCTGGAGTCCCAAGGGTACAATGTGATCCTAGTCATCGTGGACTGATTCTCAAAGATGATCATTGTTATACCCACCAACATGGAACTAACAGTGATGGGGATGGCTCAGATCTATTGAGACCGCGTCTGGAGCAAACACAGTCTACTGCAAAAGATCATCAGTGACTGAGGACCCCAATTTGCTGCACAGTTCATGAGGGATTTGAATAGGCTTGTCGAAATAGAAAGCAACCTTTCAACCGCCTATCATCCACAAACTGATGGACAGACGGAGTGGATGAATTAGGAGATTGAGCAATACCTACAGGTGTTCATAAACCACTGACAGTCTGACTGGGCTGAGTGGCTCACCTGCGCCGAGTTCTCATACAATGACAAAATCCAGTCATCAACCGGATTTTCTCCATTCTACGTAAACTATGGGAGACACCCATACAAGGGAACCAACCCACGATGGGAAGCAAAGAGTCAATCGGCAACAGAATGTTTGCGCTGGTCAATACATTGTATTGACCCCATACCTTCTCGGAAGGATAATGTAAATTCATTATCCTTATATTATTTCACACTATGAGATATCTATCTACATAGTTATATTTTATTTAACCTGTTGGTGAATCCTGTGGATTCACTCTTCCTGAAGGGGAGGGTGTAAGGGCCCGGTAGCTTTACTATGTTTGTATATATTTGTATTGTGGCTAAAGCCACATGATATAAACCCGTGTTTATATCTATTTACTCTAGAACCTTATTTACATACACTGTACACAGAACAACCATAGACGTGGTCCAGTTCTGTACCGTGTGATTAAGGTTAACCCTAAGTACCATCTTACACAATCCCTCACTGCCCAGAACACAGCAGAGTATCAAGAAGAGACAGTTGCTGCATGAAAAGGTGGGTTTGCACTGTCTGTCTCCTTATTCACACTAACACTCACAATCAGATGCTAAAAAAATTCGATTTTTTCATGCAATTTGACAAAGAGCCTGGCTCATATGAGCATAATTGGTTGCTCAACGATCTCGTTGCTTGCCATTTGAAGAAGAAGGACACCTCAAATGCAACAAAATAGCTGAATAGGAGTTTGAGTAGGAAGAGGAGCGCCAAGAACACAGTCTAGTAAAGCTATCACCATCTTGTTATGAACACAACATGGACCCACAGTCAATTTCGATCTAGAAGGCACCTGATCAAAGGACCTTCTGTTATGAACACGGCATGGACCCACATGGACCTATGGTCACATGGTTTAAAATCACCTGCACATGGTCAATTTCAATCAAGAAAGCACCTGATTGATGGACCTTCCCCATTCATCAAGGTTTACCCGGAATGATGGCTCATCATTGGATGACATCATTCCTTATCTTCATCATAGAAGCGCTGTGCACTTCTCCTCACTGCATGGTTAGAAGCACTGCCCACTTCTGATCTTATTGATAGAAGCACCGTGCGCTTCTTCTTATCTTCACTATCAACCAATAGGAACAGTTCCAGCCGATGGATAATCCCTTACCCACTATCTCTGATGGACATCAGTGATACTCCACATCCACAGCCTTCCTATTGGACTGATGACCTTGATGCCGCGCATCAAAGGTATTGCCAACCAATGGCATTACAACCTCATCGCAGGACAATGTGATAACAATACAGCATGATGCAATGCACAGTCAACATGTGTGCTACCATCATAGATAGGACTATAATACAGCCATGGATACATGTGGCTCGACCATGATTGGTAGATAGGTACTTATTACTATACTTGTGTCCTGATCTCAGATCTAGTAGATTAGATATATAAGTAGAGTAGTATCATGTAAATACCTTGAACAATCATTAACGACAGTTAGCCTAAACAACTAGCTGGAGATCTCAGTCGCTCTTACCTTTGGACTTAGCATGGGTGATTCAGAGGTACCAGGAACCATCCTCTTCATTGAGGACCTGGACTCCGTAGCCCTAGGTCTTAGGTTTGAGTTGAGTTCCTTACACCTTCCCCATCCATCAGGGTTTACCCGGGGTGATGGCTCATCATTGGATGACATCATTCCTTATCCTCATCAAAGAAGCGCTGTGCGCTTCTCTTCACCGCATGATTAGAAGCATTGTATGCTTCTCATCTTATTGATAGAAGCACGGTGTGCTTCTTCTTATCTTCACTATCGACCAATAGGAACAGTTCCAGCCGATGGATAATCCCTCACCCACTATCTTTGATGTCCATCAGAGATACTGCGCATCCACAGCCTTCTTATTGATCTGATGACCTTGATGCTGCACGTCAAGAGTATTACCAACCAATGGCATTACACCCTCGTCGCTGGACAATGCAATACCATACAGCATGATGCTATGCACAGTCATGTGCACATGCTCTTATCATAGATAGGACTATAGAACAGCCATGGATACATGTGGCTCAATTATGATTGGTAGATAGGTACTTATTACTATACTTGTGACCGGATCTGAGATCTAGTGGATTGGGTATATAAGTAGAGTAGTATCATGTAGATACCTTGAACAATCATTAACGACAGTTAGCCTAAGCAACTAGCTGGAGATCTCAGTCGCTCCTACCTTGTGACTTAGCATGGGTGATTCTGAGGTACCAGGAACCATCCTCTTCATTGAGGACCTGGACTCCGTAGCCCTAGGTCTTAGGTTTGAGTTGAGTTCCTTACACATCTCGCATTTCTACTGCATGCTAGGTTTCTCATAAATGATATCACTGGTAATCCACTTTTCTATCCCACTGAACTGCCCACTCTGCCCACTGAACAACCCACTGAACTGCCCACTGACTCTAGACGCATATGCCCACCTGGGATATTTAAAATATATATGTGACATATGCGATGTGGTCATATTGGCCCACCTATTCAACATAATACGTGACTTACGTATTTAGAATACATTGATTCCGCATATGTTTTAGCATATTTTGAATATGTAGGAACATATGCGGCCTTTGCATATGTTTATTACATATTTTACGTTTTGTGGGCATCAAAAATGTAGAATTGGCCGGAATCATATGCGGTTACCACATATTTTGTGGCGAACTTTACATATGTGGACATATTTGCCGCGATCGCATAACAATTAAATAAAGTATTTTAAATATGCCGAAGGATAGTCAAGACATATGCGATGAACTTAAATTGGCCATGGTCTGCCGTGTGCCCGATGCCACCGGAGTATTATAGTTCGTTGCTCACTATGTCCAGCGGCCGTGGTGCAGTCTCTGACGATGCAGACGACAGTAGCGACAGTGCTCCAGCAATCGCATCGGATGTCGACGCGAATGGATTATTCGAAGGACAACCCAACTTGATTGTCGGTACCACGTTCGACGCGTACTTCTTGCAAGCCTTACCAGCTCCTCGAACTTCTGCCAACGTTTTCTCCTCGTTTGTTCAACCCTTGACATCCGACGAATATGCATCCGCCCTCGCTCCAGCCTCCGCTGCATCCACGCATCCTATTCCCCTAAATTGGTCTAAAACATGCCATCGCCCTTCATTTGCCAATTTCTCTCGAGAACTGGAGGAAGGTTTCAATCTACTCTTTTACGGTTTTGGCTCCAAATGGGCTATTCTCAACGAGTTTGCGTCCGAGGTCTGCTCGAAGAGAGGGCATGTCGTTATCGCCAACTCCTTTCAGCCAAATTTCAGCTTGAAGGAACTGCTCAGCTCGATCGAAAGGATACCTGGCGTTCAAAACTTACCGCTAACTTCTCACAATATCGAAAAGCAGGCCCGCCGAATATATGACTTTTTTGCTCTCTTTCCGGCTAAGCACCGTCTATTCCTCGTTATTCACAACATCGACTCCCCCGTCTTCCGCACAACTAAAGCCAAATCATGTCTATCCCTCCTCGCTCTGAATCCTCACATACATCTCATCGCCTCAGTCGATCGCATCAATGCACCTTTATTATGGTCTTCCACGGAGCTTTCAACTCGAAAACAAGAGATTGATTTGGCAGGAGACATGTTACGTCGCGGTTATGCATGGTTATGGCACGACATGACCACATTGTCTCCATACGATGTGGAGCTTGCCCCTGCAGACCGATCGTCCATCTCAGGAGCATCGGCTCTTCATGGGATTGGTGCTCGAAACCATCAGGAAACAGGCGGTACAATAGCTGCGAACGGGATACTTATGACGGAGACAGCCGCACAGCACATCTTAGCATCCGTCACTCAGAAGGCGAAGAGATTATTCGCGTTGTTGGGGGCGAGGCAATTGGAGAGCATGCATGAGGCATCAGACGCAGGAGGGACAAATGCGCAACAATACGCACTGGCGTATGATATACTATTCAGTACTGCTAGGGATAACTTCATTGCTACGAATGACACCGCAATGCGGTCGCTGCTCGGGGAGTTTAGAGACCATGGATTAGTGCTATCAGCTGCGCAGGGTGGTCCGGGAAGTGGAGAGGCTTTATGGATACCTCTTCGAAAAGAGAGACTGGGGAAGATATTGAAATCGCTAAACGCGGAGCAATAACGAACAAGTAATATACTCCCTGCTGGGATATGCTAACATTGTTTGGTCTGATAATCATCGATGGAATGCCCGTAAAACAAACACAAAACGCTCAATAGACGTAGGGGATGATACGGTAAGGGACCATCTTCTTGTATTTGTCCCAGTCTTCGCCATACCTTGTCGGCCGCCAATCAGCATTTCACTTGACAGGAGCAAATTTGAACAGGGGACATACTTCTTTTCGCAATTCTCGTCGTCACGATGTTGTCGGTGAATCAACAGAACGGTGAAATACATGATATAGAAATATGTGATGGGTGTGTCAAAGCCAGTAGGGAGTGACCACGCCAGAGCCATCAGCAAGTCACCACTGCGATAACAAAGTGTCAACGAAGGTGACCTCACGAATACGTGTAAATGGACTTACAAGTAATTCGGATGACGCGAACGACCCCACCAGCCAGAAGTAAGAAGCTTTGATCCACTAGCCGTCACAAAGAATCTGAGATCTGCCCCGAACACCGTGTAAGAGTGAATCATACATAAAACAAATGGCAACCACTCACTCTTTGGATTCCTTCCATTCCTGAAATCGTTCTTCTCGCCGTTAGCCCCTCTGAATATATAATACCCCGACAAATTCACGAGGAACACAGCAGCCGTCCATATGGGGCCGAGTTCGACAGGTTTGAATACCAAATACCGAGCCTGTAGAGAGTATACAAAAGGTACCCAGGCGAGGTCGCCGACGGACAGCATGAACCCGAACCCGTCTGTGGTGATGTCCATGGTGGTGAAGATGGCGGGCTGTGTACGTCAAGATATCATCAGCAACATGATATAAAGAAAGGTGGATGGATGAAGATGCAATATTGACCTCGTTGTACAACCCATCTGCAACATACCAGCCTTGGAAAGCCAGTACAAGCCACATAGAGTCACTGATGTTATGTAGACCTCCACGACGCGTAGCTTGTTCGCATGCCATGCTGATGTTGATCAGGACCCATAGAATAAGGCCTGGTCTGAGCTCATTGAACGATTTGACATCGAAGTACCCAATAGAAGGGTTAAGTTCCCGGCCGATGAAGAACTAGATAGCCTGCGATGTTAACCGATATTAGTACACAAACATGAATACACGCACGTCATAGATGTGGTTGCCTGTGTTTCCTCCTAAAGCGAGAAGCGCATCCGAACGGAAGGACGCGGCGTAGCATGCGAGACCCTGCAGTACTGACATGAGGAGCGCAGCGGTCACGAAACCGACCCATTTGCGATAGAAGAAGGTAAATGCCTCGGGCCCAAAGGTCATGATGACCCCTGAGGTCAATCCAAGGGCGAAGAGGAACGTGGAGAATGCTAGGACAAGACGTTAGAAATTGCCATTAATAGTGTTTTACGTGACGCACCGTTGATCTTATACTTGATCTTACCCTCGGTTCGTAAAGTGACGCCCTCGATCCAATCTCCGGGCAGCACTTTCCAAGAAACCACACAAAAAGCATACCACGCGAAATACATGATAGTAGCCTGAGTGTCCCATAGACCCTTCCACCACTTGAGGTCTCCTACAGCATCAATGATGCTTGGAACGATGCTTGGAGGAGGGGGTGGACAGCCCCCCGTTTGTTCTGAACAACCGAAATAGAGAGCATATATTGTGATGGGGACTGTGAGTGTGACGAACAAGGCCCCTGGTGGCCCAAAGAATTCGTATGTAGTGGACCGCGGGTTCAAGGTCGTGGAGGACATCGTGGTGGTGAGAGAAATGGCCCGAGATGGGATAGTCTGATATTTCTATCAAATGCTTCTGCACTTTGTCGCGTCGAACTACAGCCGTGCTCGTCGTCGGTCACAGTGAACTCAGATCCTTGAGTAGACTCTTCGCCGACGTCGGGAGCTGACTGCTCACCGTCAATCTTTTATCGATTACTTACGACACGCTCGCTCAACATCTTCCGCCGACTTATGCCACTCCCCGAATTATAGTCAGAACCCTCTTCTCCCCGTACTAACTAAAAAAAGATGGGCTTTTTCTCGTCAAGGAAGATCCATTCGGATGCCAGTTTCATGGACACTAGCACTGACAACAAGTCTATGGTCCAAGTCATCCGTTCTCGTTTCGTGAGTTGCCTCGCTTCCGCCAATCTCTGTACTATACTGAACGTTAACAACAGTATGGAAAGTCCAAGGGCAAGGAACGCGAGGCTATTTCATCACCAATTGTAACCTCCCCTCAGTCTCCTGGCACCCTGCGCTCCGGCGACAAACCGGTTCCGGTCAGGGTTAAACCTCAGGGTGCCGCCGTTCTCAGAAAAGACCGACCCTCCGCTGGTCCTTCGCCTAATTCCAATGACACGAAACCATCACCTAGTAAAAGCCCGCCATCATCCTCGCAGCCAAACACGGATCCCATGACGTATGGATTACTCTTTTTTTTAATCAACATATCGCATGGCTGACTGCTGGTTCAGTGCGACTTTGGCCCAACGCCTGAATGAGCTGGCGACATCTAATTCGGAGGGATTACTGAAGTATTGCGTTTTGCGCTTGATAATCCGTCCAAGTCCTGATTGTTTATTCTAGCGATGAAGAATATAGACTGCTCCGGCAAAATCTCTTCGAACGTTTTGCAAGTGGTGCTGTGGTGCCCTCAGAAACACCTGTCGTACCTTTAACCCGTTCACCTCGAAAGAGCGGTGAAGGCAGGCGTGAGTGCCCTTTCTAATTCAACGAATCTGACCATATCTCATCATCGCCGCTAGCATCAATGTCTGCATCCACGCAAGGCCGGCCATCTTCCCAATTCCTTGTCGACCCTACGCGTACCCCCTCCCTCCACAAGAAACCATCAATGACCTCCACGGTATCCACCATCTTCCGAAGAGCAAGCCGACGACAATCAGCATCCGCCCTCAAGGATACTTCAACGAGCGACGCCTCTTCCATATTCTCTATCAGCTCCTCCACTTCCAATGCTTTCCGTCGAGTGCTGCCACGATCACTGTCTAGAAAAGGGAGCGATGCATCTATTCGAACAGAGTTATCGAGAACACCTTACGATACCTCGCGGACGGGCACCAATGCCACGGACCAGCGTCTGAGCCCTACGGAAAGCATGTCCCGATCCACAACCAGAAGCTTACGACGCTTGGCCACTGCGACGCCTCCATCGTCATTTCCCGCGCGTATATCCGCGGCCGAAACCATCGGCCCGGGCTTCAAGCCTGTCTCCTCGATGAACATGCCAGACGTTTTCGACGACGGGAATCTCCGAACTGCCAGAGATATCCGGCATGAGATTGGGGTAGTGGAAGCGGAGGGACGGAGGCTGATGGATGCATTTAATGGCTTGGAGCTGAGTGCATTGACTCGTCGTCGGAACCAACCTTCTCGTCTGCAGTCAGTGGTGTCTCCATCATCTGAAGGCAGTCGGAGTCACAATGGGGACGGTTCAAACTGGACCTTAACACCCGATCGAAAACGACGTGGAGCAGACGTCGACGCGCTATCAATTCGTTCCAACACCTCAGTGGGCACAACACTCTCGGCTGCAAAATCGCAGCATTCGAAACGAACACCAGCACCCAATAAATCAGTCTCGTTGCTACGTAAGACCTCGTTCTCTTCTGTATCCTCTTCATCTCGTGGAAACAGCAGCCACGGCCTACCCCCCGTTCCCCCACTACCCGGCACCTCATCTAATCTCGGCCAGCTCGGCGTTGGTAGCTCTTCAAGCGTGAACCTAGCCCGCAGCACCGGCCATCTCCCACTATTCGCACTGGCTGAAAGCGAAATTATCGACAGACGCAGTTTCGCAGAAGCGCGACCTGGCACCGGGACTGACCAGGAAGACGCAGAAATTATCGCTCTTGAGATGGAATTGGGTGATATCCGCAAGAGACGTGGGGAGGTCACTGCGCGGTATGAGACACGGTTGGAGTATCTGCGCGCAAAGCTGAAAGGTGCCGAACTTCATGAGAAGTTGTTGAGGAAATAACACCATTGGTTGGATAATGTGGTGACATAAACATGGATGTGGATTTTTACTCGCAGCCTTTTCGTATATCCTAACCTTATATACCGAGCACTAATTTATGTATTTCGTTCATGTCTCTTGGAGTGACGCAAAATTCAAAGTCCGTGGCATTGCATCGGCTTCCGTTTCAGGCGTCCTGCCAGGTCCCTCACCGACTACAATGTCCAATAAACATTCCCTGTCAGACCTCGACGACGTCAGCGAAGACGACGACGCGCCAGTTTTGTCCGCGACGCCAACGCCCTCTCACCATTCCCCGCAACTTCATCGCAGTAGCAGCCAAAGCTCTGCTCGCTGGACTGCAACTGATACCCCGTCACATCACCACGCAGGCACGTCATACTTTCCCATCTCACACAGGCCCATTTCCCCTACCGTAAGGCAGCAACGTCCCAGTGTCGCTCGGAGTATGTCTGGGGGCTCAGTCCATCGTAGGACAAGAAGCACCAGCTTGAGCAGTCGGAGGGGTTTTCCTGACGAAACTGTGAGCGAAGAGGAAGAGGATAATGACAATGATGATGATGAAGGTGGACATGAGCGAAGCAGGGGGAAAGCAGCAATAATAGAGCAAGGCGCGTTGGATGACGACGACGAAGATGGCGATACAGACAAAGATGAGGACCCGATTACATTGAAAGAGCGTCAATCTCTCATCAACGTCGAGCATCCTTTCGGTCTTCCCATCTGGAAGCCGGCTCTTTACAAGAAATCTCGATCGGTAACTCGCTATGCAGATGAAGCACTGCACTCCGTTCCATCAGCTCAAGCCGAGCGTCATCTCTTGCCCGGGAACTTGTTCTGGGTTGTATTCTTTGGATGGTGGTTAGCACTGTCGTGCTTCACCGTCTCAGCCCTACTCTATGTTGTGCCACAAGGCGGAAAACGCTACTCGTCACTAGTATTCGGTCTCGGCTGGTATATCGCATGGCCCTTTGGAAAATATGTCGAAGGTGATGTAGATGAAGACAATGTTTTTACTGAAGATGAAGAACGCCCACGCGATCCAGACATCCCAGAACCCTCCGCTCCAAGCGGCGGTGTACCCTTATCCAAACATTCCACCATCACCCCTCGTACCGCCCAGCAACACTCTCAAACCGTATCCTGGACCCCCGTCTCCTTCCAGAGTGAAACTACATCTTTAATCCGACCCACCAGCCAGCTTCCCTCAAAATCATACGGTGCTACTATTCCCTCATCTAATTTGTCAATGGGTGCAGGCAAGGAACGTCACCACCCCGTTGACTTCTTGGGTAAAGCTTGCTTCTGGCTTTTCCTTGTCACGATCATCACGCCTCTCCTTCTCGTCGTTTGTGTTGCATGCTGGGGTCTTGTGATCACCATCCCCATGGCAAAACTAAATTGGGCCTTGATCACATATCTATTCGAGCGACCCACCTCAATTCGGTTCTGCGCCGCTCCTCCAGCCGTCGTCTTTTCTTCTCCTAGCACTGAGGGAGAGATAAACGAAGATGGTACACCGGCCCCTATGCAACCGCCTCAATTTTCCATCAAACATCCTAGACTTTCAGAAGGCCAGCAAGCGCCGTCTTCTGGATCGCCGACATCAAAAGTGCTGTTATGTACGTACCGGGCAGTGGGATGGAAATACTACAAGTACACTGTTGGTGGAGTGAACATCATGTTCATCAACCTCCTGCCATTAGTTATCTTTGCCATCATTGACGGTTTCTTCTTACTCGATCTTGTGGAGGAGCGCGAGAAAGCTGGAAAGCATGTACCAGCAATTCTCCATATCATCGCCTCGCGTGCCCTCATCTTCTTTATGAGTCTCACCAGCGTTATCCCATTGTCCTACTTCATCGGCATGGCAGTCGCATCTATCTCCGCACAATCGTCCATCGGAATGGGCGCAGTGATCAACGCGACTTTTGGTTCCGTCATTGAGATCATCCTTTACGGCATTATGCTTGCAGAAGGAAAGGGTCACCTGGTCGAGGGTTCAATCGTGGGCAGCTTACTAGCTGGTACGCTGCTGATGCCAGGCTTGAGTATGTGTAGTGGGGCATTGAAAAAGAAAGAGCAAAAGTTTAATGCGAAGAGTGCTGGTGTCACCAGTATGATGCTAATCATGGCATTCATCGGTACTCTGACACCTACGTTGTTTTACCAAACATATGGCAATGCGAGTATTTCCTCCCTGTTAAGTGGTTAAAACTGCATCTTATGAAATTTGCGACAGTTCCAACTCGTCTGCAGCGGCTGCCCGGACCCTCAGTATGAAAGCCTTCGTGCGCCATGGAAATGCGATCACTGCTATTACGAACATCCTGATCCGGTGGATGATCCATTCTATCAGTCCACAGTGAAGGACTTGATGTTCTTCTGTGCCGCCATTCTCCTTTTTGTAAGCTATGTTCTAACCATGCGCAATCCAGGCAACTGATTATGCTTCTTTTCTTAGTCGTATCTCATTGGTCTTTGGTTCTCTCTAAGAACACATGCGTCTCAAATATGGCAAAACCCTCAGCAACTGCTACATACGCTAGATTTATCAGGACCACCCGGGCCTCGTCTATCAATATACAATCGATCTGCGCCAACTGGACCAACTAATGCAACTCCCAGCCATCGCGGGCTCAATCCCAAACCAAGCAACGTGACCAACACTGGAGGCGCAACGCCTCCTGATAGTCAAACCACCGTGCCTAGGATGACCACTGATGCTACGACTCCGCGGCCTCAACAAGCCGCAGGATCAAGTCAGGTTCCACCAATCTCACCTACAGCAACCAGAAGAATTTCATACGCTCCTACCCCCACTGTCCATCCTCACGGACATCAACAACCTGGTTATACACCCTTACTCGAAAGCGTTGACCACGCCATCAAGAACACGGGTATCTCACCGATGCACTTACCAGAGAGTATGACGACCGATGATTTTACCAGAGCTGTTGCTGTTGCTACAGTGAGCGCCCTCAGGCATCAGCAGAACCACGGACAATCGCCCGCGCGAGCACGAATCTCGGGCCTGGGTGGAGATGTCGAAACTGAGGGTGGTCATAGTGGCCATGAAGCCCCATCTTGGTCTCGAACCATCAGTGCTGCAGTTTTGTTGGGCTGCACGGCACTCTATGCTATTATTGCCGGTAGGCCAATCGTCGCACACATGGGCTACTTCATGCTCAAATTTTTGCAGAGATTCTCGTGGATGTTGTCGACGTCGTCCTCGAAGGCTCGGGCATTGATGAGAAGTTCTTAGGCATTACGCTGTTTGCTCTAGTACCAAACACGACAGAATTCATGAACGCAATTTCGTTTGCTCTGCATGGCAATATTGCTCTAAGGTGGGCTATCAGTAGATGTCATTGGAGGGCTGAATTGACCTACCTGCAGCATGGAAATCGGATCTGCGTACGCCCTGCAAGTGTGTCTTCTCCAGATTCCGGCCATGGTAGCATTCTCCGCTTGGTATGCACCTGCCAAGATGGGCAATGTTGCCTATTCGTTCACGTAAGCTGTTTGGCATTCAACTTGAACTATGCCCTAAAACCAGCCTTCTGCAGGCTAATTTTCCCTAGATGGGATGTCATCGTTATCATCCTTTCAGTGTTTCTGATGACCTACACCTATATTGAAGCAAAGAGCAATTATCATCGAGGCAGTATCCTCGTCCTTAGGTAAGCGAAAAGTCCAAATAATGTTTGTCCAGTTGTTGATTGTATGTATATCCCAGCTACATCGTACTCGTTGCTGGTTTCTTCTTTGCTCCACACCAGGATGTCGATGTGGAGCAGGCTCGGCTTGCAGTTGATTGGCAAACATCCACGCTGAGATCATCAGTCCCGCTGCTTCAATCTCTTAAGCTCTTTATTTCTTCGCTGTGGTCTCATTAATCACCGTCGTATATTTATTGACCCAAAGAGAGTTTGTTCAGCATCTTCATTCTTCATTTTCTACAGACCCGATACCTAGGACTCATACTACAGTTTTCCTTGTATACATACATGTCAAATTTATACTTCTTGCTAATTAATGCAAACTTTGCAGTCTTTCTAGAATTTTCTGTATCTTCTCCCGAGGCAACGTTAACCGCTCGGCTTGACTCGTGCCCTTCATAATTTCGTCCACGGTACTCGAAGAATGTGGGAAGGTCAAGAATCGTTCAAGGAAATCGCCGTCAAGGAAGCCAACCGAAGACTCCTCTAAGTCGCTGCGTCCTCTATTATTTCTCGGCGCTCGGAATCTAAGCCAGGTCAGTGTCTGCTCCTAATGTCTGAGATATGGCATCGACTTACTTAGTGTGACTGAGTCCTCCTGTTGGAGTAATCACTTGCGCCATGTTCCTTTGCAATTCTGTCATGTGCAATGACATTTCAGGGCCAATATCAACAACCACTCCAATGCGGCCAGAAGATGTAAAAAAGATTTGTTGGGGTTGGAGCACAGCATCATCCGACTTATCAAAAGAAGTCAAAGCGCCTTCAAAGATCTATTAGGTTGGGCTCCGCAGTACAGGACATATGCAAGTACACACCTGGTATGAATTTATTGACCATATCGTTAATGTAGAAGCTGCCATCGCGTTTCAGTGCGGTTTCCAGCTCGGATTCTTCTAGAGTGAAACTGAAGAGATTATGCTCCGCCTATGTTCTCTTGTCAGTAAATGCATCTAATACAATCACGTTCGGCTCACGTTTGCTCCTATGATGCTCGTGTCGCTCCATCGTTGTAAACAAACGGGCCATAACGGTCCATAATCCTTAGCCAGTATTTCAAGCCGCGTACCATCGAGTTTCAAGAAAGTGACAGAACTGATCGCATCTCCCAACATAAGAGTAGTATCATGAGAGACTAGACTGATAACATAATAGTTGTGATTCCATTCAGCCACTCTGTGTAGAGCGAAACTGGGGGTGTTGGACACATCGCTTGTCACAACTACGCGGAAAACCACAACCTTGACGGTCATAAGCATCTGATACTTCTTGCTAACAACGGACATACCGAGCTACCAACTGCTACTGCAATCATGCCATTGATATCCGCGAAGGCATAGGTGCAACCGTTGAGCGGCGTCGAGGTAACGGGCGCAAGTTTAGCCGAAGAACCGCCAGAGTGGACCCAGAAAACGAGAAGTTGTCCTTCTGTGGGTTCTGTCTCTCCGGCTTTATACCTGCAGGAACCAACAGCAAAGCACGGCGACATGCCCTCATCAAATGGAACCAATAGCGTATGAACGGCCGTGATCTCCTCTTCTTGTCCACAGTCGTACTGACCCAATTCTGAGGACGACCATTGAGCGCTGGACGTCTTGTAAAAAACGAACAATGCGGCGCTTACGACTGAAGGATGTCTCATTCAAGATCTTAAACGAGCTGGCCACGGACTCTGGTTCTCCATGCCTTACGGGCTCGGACCGAACACAGGCGACACCGTACATCTTGAGCATATTATGGTATGTTATGCGTCTAGGATTATCAAGACCCAAAGGAATCTGTAGCCAAATCGTCAATTATAGTAGCAGGTGATAGGCTTCTAGCACTCACGGAGCGGATATGCATCTTGTCTATATCCTTTATGTCACCGATAAGAAGACCATTCGAAGTAGCTAGAACTAGACACGACGAAAAGCTCGACGTGTTGAGTCGAGATGCCGCCGCAATATCCTGTACATCACCAAATCAAATGAGAACTCCAAAAACATCAGATCTGGGTGAGTATCTTAAATACCTTCAAAATCACCGGGGAGTGGCGAAGCGTTTCTTTCTCCCAAAACAAAATCGACGCCCTACTTCCACATGCAAACACCGTCTTCCGACTGTCTACTTGACAGGCGCTCAAAAACACAGGCAAATCACCTAACGAAAAGATATTCTGATCTACCAAACCCTCCTTCCCAGATTTCAATGCATAAGAAACGACGGTGCCGTCTGTCAACCCCACGAGCAGGTGCGGGTAGTAATCATGGTCTTTGGTATTTGTACTTTGACCGAAGTTGTGCAGGAGAAGAGAGCACGGAAGTGCTGGGAGTGAGCGCGGTTCGCATATGCGGTCAAGGTTTGCTTCGGGTGAGAAGAGCTTGACACAGTTCGAGCCCCAAAACGAAGCGGCGATATAGTTCTTTGATAGGTTAAGTGGCGTGCATGAGACAGCAGAGATCTCGTGCGCAGAAGTGTCACCCACATCGCGAAATCTGTTGTCAGGACAGCATCAGTGGCAGGTATATAAAGCTAAGGCCAACAACATTTACGCGAAAATATTAAACTCATCTTTCTCGCTCAGATTCAGCACCACCAGCCTCGCACTATTCAACGCCACTACCACCTGACTAGCATTAACTCCAGCAGCAACAATAGTCCTACCATTCCATCCACTCCCCACTCCTTGCACCCTTCCAGGCACCCATCCATCTCCAGCTTTAGTATATTGCCCCAAAGCCATGTCATACTCCGCTAGCCACACTCCCGTCTTTGTCACTTGCACCACAAGGGACGAATCCACATACACAGAGCCTGAATTTTGCCCAGGTCGGGCCTTTTGTAATCGCCTCCGGGGGATATTACCTAGTGCAAGGGTGGGTTCATTCGTTACGAGTGCTGTCAACGAAGGGCAGACGCGTGCGAGTCGGCTACCACCTTCGAACCGGAAGAGATGTGAGTCTTGGAGAGTCGACACCAGTATATGTGTGTCCTTGCTGTTATCCAATGATGATAAATACCTTTCCGTACCGACAGGAGTAAGGGACTCACGTATCTTCAAACAACGCGCGAATAGGCCAGATACCAACAATATCGCACAACCCTTCTGCAACAGCCAACGTCTGGAAATCGGCTCCACTCCTCACAATATTCAGAGACCCAGTATTCCTTCCTCCAGAGCAAGTTATGATTTGATGCTTTTTTCAACAATATAATATTCAAGGTCGAATCTCGAGAGGAGAACAGATGCTTACCTGACCACTTCCATCCGTATCCACCAATGCAGCATCCACAATTGGTGCGATATTCTTGAACGTCTCCAAGACGCTTATGTAGCTGCCTTTCCCCAACACAATCAAGCCTCTGCTTTCTTTCTTCGTCCCACTCGAATCACCCGCATCCACATCCATCTCTAGCGCCCTTTCCTTGCCCTTCCCTTTCCTATTTGCCTTCATTGCCAACGAAGTCAACTGAGAGGAGGTGATTGTAGTGATATCCCTTGGGACAGGCAACGTGGGTTCTTCGAGCGCCGAGACGGGGCACGTATTCACTCGGAGAAGCTGGGAATCGCCGTAGTGGGAACCAAGATAGAGGATTTGGGAGGTCAAGTATGTAAAAGTCGTTGCTGGGGATGTCTGTCATATATGTTAAATTAAGAGATAGTCAAGTTAAGCGGTTTACATTACCTCTCCTAGTGCTAACAAAATGATCTTCTTCTCTTGAGATAAATCAACTGAAACCATCGCCAACCGTCCAAACGCATCTCCAACAAAAAATCTATTTCCCAGGTCTTCCTCGCCACCAGCAACCTTACACCACCCCGTAACCTCGCTCCACGGCCACTCCACCCAACCGGCCACCTTCCTCTTCCTCCACTCCCTCTCTCCCTCCTTCTCCTTTGCATTGTCAACCTCCATCTTATCCCCCCTCTTCATCCCTTCCTTCTTCTTTTTTTCTGTTCGACTGCTTTTGCCTTTCGCTTTTAACTGTGCGGAAGGGGTTGCCAGGTCATAGTATATGATCCTTTTACCGCCTAAGATTAGGATACCTCCTTGCTGTGCCTCGGCGTTGACGGACGTAGTGGAAGGTGGGGCAGGGATGTGGATAAGGACTGGGAGTGTGTCGCTAGCGAACGGTCCCGGAAATGATTTTTGCGGAAGTGGGGTGGGCGGGAGTAACGTAGATGGTTTGGGGGAGAATTGTTCATGGTTAGGTGATACATCGAGGTCACGCGAGAGTAGCTGTAGGCGCTGTTGGTGGTCAATGTGCAATATAGCCAGACATAGCTCGTCCGAGCTAGACGAGATAAACGCAAGAGCTAACAGTGATAGCTCCGGTATCCTAACCACGTTATCATTACTCAAGTCACAGGATGAGAAGAAAAACTCACGAAACGTCAAAATCATTCTCGTAGCCCCCACCCTCTAATAGTACAACCTTCAACTTCCCCGCATAGCAACTAACGACCAGCACCACCCCACTTGGGTCCAGTAGCATACCATTAAAGAACTCCGCGGGGCGTGCATTGCGTTCGTATAGCGATAAATGGTGTAGCGTCTTGAGCTCTGGGACGACCTTTCCTCCGGTAGTGTATGATAAAAATATGAGTTCCGGGTCAGGATGGTCAGTCAAGACCACCAGATTGTCGTATCCGGAGTCCTGCATCCGTAATAATTCATTCAATACATTACCAGATGAACAAAAATCTGAGCTCACGTCGACTGGGATGGCTTTGATAGCGAGGACCCTACCCCAGATCTGCAAGCCACATTCAAGCTTTAATCCTTCTGGCTGCAGAGAATAGACATCGAGTCTATCAAGCTTTCCTACAGCCAAGAACTCCAGCTCTGAGTTGGCAATCAATCTGCATTTAATGGAGGATAATACGGAGGAGCTCGGCGAAAAGGTAGAGACGACCTTCATTGTCACGGCGGCCTAATAAGTTGGTTGTTCACAATTCCCAATTATAGAGAGTGGTTGTCTGTTCTGACGATGAAGGAAGGCCGGTCGTCGACGCACGACGATGAGCAAGCAGTGTTTCGGCTCAATACATAGTATGATGTAATCAGACCGAAATTCTCGGTTTTCCCACCATTCCACTGGGTATTCTCAGGGGGGAAAGAGAGAAAAAGAAAGAAAAAGAAAGAAATTGTGAAAACTCTTGCACATTCTTGTTTCTCACTCCATCCACATTTATATTTTGGTCAGAAATTTGTAGTTTTACTGGGAAAACAAAGTATTTTGCATAAATGGTAATTTTATATTGAAATTCCACTATATTCTTACATCCTTCAACCACCATTCTCACCCTTATCTACACCTCAACATCCATTGGTTCTTTTACATTGTTTGCATGGCACAATGCATGGCTGTGGGCAATTGAAAATGACATCGGGGGAGATATGCCAGGAGACAATGCAATAACAAGCCTCAGCTTGTAGGCCTCAGTGAGCAAACTATATACATGTAGGGGCAGCTGTGCTACTATCTAAATAAGACAGGCATTAGTCCACAGTGGAATCAGTCCATAGCAGAATCACAGACAGGGTGTTAAGAATCGTACACTCTATGGATTCTTATTATACCAAGTCTGGTTGGAGTTGCAGAGTTGCAGAGTTACCATGAGGTTGGAGTTTCAACTTCCAGACTGGATATAAAAGGGGTCAGAGAGATGATGCGGCTTCAGCTTACTGCGCCCTCTCTAACTTCTCGTCATCTCAATTTGCAAAGGTGTGGATAAGAGACTTAAAGACAGAGGAAGAGATCTAGAAACTAGGAGGTAGGGAATCTAAGTTGATATTTGAACTGGCAAAATACATGGAGTAGCTACAGTTTATATACTAGAGTATGTGGCGGAGTCCAGGGAAGTTGGAACTCCGAGTATTAGTAATTGTAGCTGTGGCATAGTCATAGTCTGGGGAAACATAAGGTGTGAGTCAGGTAAGTAATAATCAGGTTGGAGTAGTTTAATTTCCGGAGTACAGAAATGAACTACGCAGTAAGTTATCATGTGGGTGTGAGAGTATGTAGGCATAAAGTTAGTCCGTAAACATATTTGGCTATTCAAGTCATAACTCCTGTTCAGAGTTCCAGAATATATTATAATTTCGGTCAGAATTTCTGGGATATAACACAGGGAGGTGGTCCCTATCTATCTACAGGTGACTAATAGTACAGCAGGGGAGGTGTAAGGATATGTACGTATATGCAGGACATGGTCTGAGAGTATAATAAAGGTCCAATGATGGCAGGAAGTACATAATAGGGTCTGGAGTTGGGTCTGGAGTCCTGGAATGAGTCCAGAAAAGTCTGGAGACATGCAGAGAGATCCGGAGTCCTTTACACACTGTTTCCAGGACATGTCTCCTTGCAGTGTTGACACTTGCAAACAGATTCTTGTTTTCAATCTTGAGTAACTCTTCAGTGTTTTGCTTGACCCTCAATACTATGAAAATAAGTTAGAAAAATATATAACAAGTAAGAATGATGAGTTACACTGCAATATCAGAAGTTGCAGAAAAATCACTCCATTTCGCTTTTTAGCAAATTCTACCAAATTATGAGGAGGCAGAATCTTGACAAATACATATAGCTATATGAGCCAAAAACTTTGGACTGTAATATGTAGTATTGCTTGTGTAGAGACTGAAAAACTACAGCATGAAGTGACCGCTTTTGCACAGCCACTTAACATCTGCCATCAGGTCTGGCAGATGTTCATTATGCTTCTCATTTAATTTTCAGCACATTTAAAATTATTTTAATGAGACAGAATTTTTGTAAACATAGACTAATATACACATGCAAATTTTTGCAGAGTAAAAATATGTATTGAATGTGTGATAGCCAAAACATGTTTGAGAATGACCGCTTTTTGCACAGCCACTTGACATCTGCCATGCCTGATGGCAGATGTCTATTTTGCTTCTCATTTAATCTTCATCACATTGAAAATTATTCTGAAGGGACAGACATTTTATAAACATAGGCCATTAGATAAATGCAAATTATTGTGGAGTAGAAATAAGTACTGAATGTGTGATAAGCAAGACATGTTTAAGAATGACCGCTTTTTGCACAGCCACTTGACATCTGCCATGCCTGATGGCAGATGTCCATTTTGCTTCTCATTTAATTTTCAGCACGTTCAAAATTATTCTGAAGAGACAGAAATTTTTTAAACATAGACTATTATATACATGTAAATTATTGTAGAGTAAAAATGAGTATTGAATTTATGATAGGCAAAACATGTTTGAGAATGACCGCCTTTTGCACAGCCACTGGCAGATGTCATACCCAGCGGATTGGTGCATAAGCCAAATTCCGAGGTTGTATCAATAATAGGGGTATTCACAGTAGACTCAAACGGCAGTTTGAGAAGCCGTTTGAGAAAGCAGTTGAGATTTTTTTGCTGTATGCGTTTTCGATTTGAGAAAGCCACTCAAACTGATTTCAACTTTGATCGCACCGAGTTTCAAACGGTTTTCAAAGCAGCGGAGCTTGAATTCACAACTAAATCCGGCAACTGGCAATATTACAAATAATGATGCTGTTCGATAAGATAATTCCTGTATCTCGAACCACAGTACACATCCACGGCGACATGTCTTCCAGAACTGATCGCCAAATCGCTGCTGATGCTCTTCACCAAGCTTTTCTTATAAACCTTATTGCAGAAGCAGAAGCAGAAGCCGAGCTCTATGTAGGCTCCGACTCTGAGTATGCTTCATCTTCTCAGTCCTCGGATGGTAGCACAGACTCGTTATCATCACTCTCATCATAAGGCCTTGCCCCGTTTCTGAGATACTGGCCCAATGCTTGACATAGCCCTTCTTAATCCTAATGATGAATGAGAAATAAAATAATATGATGCCACGTCATATATGTACGCAACAACACAATTCTTAACAGACTCCCCCAACGATTTCACATGCCCTTCGGTGTCACTCCATATCGCATTTTCGACTTTGATAAAGAGCTTGCGGGCAATTGGTTCTGCTTAATGACTTTCTTACCACCACTGGAGACAGCTCCAGCATCGCCTTCATCAAAGCCGAGAGCAACGTGGCACTGTCCTCGATGATACCTAGGAGCGAGTCGGTTAAGGCCAGATTCACCTCTGTTGACCACCTAAAAAAGCTCAGTTAAGCATAGTATAAATATAATGATTTGTTTACGCGATCATGATACTTCGTCCCTTCATGCCAGCTGGAGTGGGTGGTTGGTTCTCCTTCGCTGTTGGCCTTGGCTTTGCCCGTTGGTGACTTTGCAATCAATAGTCGGGCTGCAATAAGTTTCGATGGTGAGGCGAGGGGAGATTTACCCATGACAAACGCGGAGACAAGCAGAAAAGACGGCTGATGGCTTCACAGCCGAATTCGGTTGTGAATTCAAGCTCCGCTGCTTTGAAAACCGTTTGAAACTCGGTGCGATCAAAGTTGAAATCAGTTTGAGTGGCTTTCTCAAATCGAAAACGCATATAGCAAAAAAATCTCAACTGCTTTCTCAAACGGCCTCTCAAACTGCCGTTTGAGTCTACTGTGAATACCCCTAATATTCCCCCGTCGTGAACTACCCCAACTTGAGAATGCAAACCACAATTCTTCTATCGTTGTTATCCATGAAACTGCAGCGGAATACTCAGTTGAACTCCGGCTTGCTAGTCAGTGTCAAATGTGCTTCAGCGACCGTGCTGAGAAACAGAAAAGTAGTCGCTTGAGTTCCAAACTCCCTCATAATACCTCTCCAGCTTCCCGCACCCCCATGGTTCCATCCTCATTCATAACTACGTCACCCTGCCCCTCATCTTCCTCCTCAAGTTCCCGCTCCCCGGTCTTACCAATAAACCGATCCAACATAGTAGGTTCCGCATTCTTATCTCTCTTCTGAGTCTTCTCCTCCACTGCTTTCGGTTTGCGTTTCGGTTTCGTAATCTGGGAGAGCGCGTGCCACCCGAGGAGCTCTTTCAATTGGATTCTCCGTGCTCGATATGACAATAATTTAAATTACATATGGTAAAAATACACACCTTCAAGGAATGCGAATTCGTCCGCCTTATGCACCACGATCGCTGTGAATTAAACTACGTTGAGTTTTCTTCGCATCATATCTTCATATAAAATAGTACGGCATACCACAATCCCTTGGCTGAACGGTCGCCCTCCTCTCCTTCTCCGCGACCCTGTGAATCGCTTGAGCGAACCGTGATATGAACTCCTCCGTCGCCAGCGATATCAAAAGTATTGCTTCTTTCGCTACTATTGGTAAATCCTATAACAACGTTCGTCGTCTAAATCACCACTGGGCCAAACGCTAAGAGAAAGCCGCCAAGTACGTACCCTATCGGCCTTCATAATCCTTTGCACCCTAGAGACCGGGAATATCGATTTACCCCCTTCATACTCCAGCGTTGCCGCTGCTCTGCGTTTCTTCTTCGTTTGCTCTCCTTGCCCAGGTTCTCCTCCTGTTTTTCCATCCGCTCCCCCTTCCCCCTCTTCTGCTTCCCCACCTCCATCTCTGTTTACATTGCCTTCTTCAGCACCCTGACTCATCCCCCCGTCCTCCCCATCAACAATTGGCATTCCCTCTCCCTGAACCCGAACGTCATACTGTTTGACTTGACCATCTACCTGTAATGATTGTGGTTGTGCCAGAGGTTGCCCGTTAGCGATAGTTTCAGGTTGTGGTGTGGCCATGACCAAGAAAAGACGCGTCCGAGTCAATTATTTAATATTTATTGACGCGTTATTTGGTTTTGTCCCCCGATAACTAGTACTGATGACCCCTGCGCGAATTCTGCTGACCCATATTAAATTCAATGTTGACTTGGCACCTAGGACTTCGGGGATATCATGCTTTCAGATGCGTCTCCACTTACATACATGGATACAATTTCGACAGTACTACCTTCACCCATCTGACAACCTAGCACACTCCCAAAGCTTCACCAAAGGCCCATTCGACCCAAACACTGGATCCTGATCCGGCACGGGCACAGCTCGAGCCTTCGCGGCCGTCCAGTTGGGACCTCCTTTGCACCAGTTATTGTCCCAGTGCGGACTGCCCTAAACAACAAGAGCGTTCAGCTAAGTATTCCTCGGCCACTTTAAAATCCCAAGTGCTGATAGCAAGGTGCCTCACCTTGGGATAAACAGCAACATACTCATACCCTTCCTCGAATAACAGACTGCAGTGTGCTACACCGGCCTACAACCATCCAGGTAAGTTAGCCTTACAGCCAATTTCCAACGAAGCCACTAACTGGAAGTACGATAACATCTCCAACTCCAACATCCACTTCCTTTCCACCCTTCTCATCATCCAAAGGCCCTCGTCCTAATAATAGCCTACTCGATCCTTTGAACACACCGTAGCATTCATGAGTGACGCTGTGGAAGTGATGGGATGTCACTGCCTTGAAAGTTCCTCCCCATAGCCAATCATGCTGCTCGAGATGGGCTCGACTGGAAGCTTCTGTGGTTGGCTGCGGGAGCGCGGATCGGTAGATCAACACTGGAAGCAAGGAGTTGGGAGCATGGAGCATAGGGCTGAAATAGTACGCTTCTGGGACAGAGTATGGCATCTTCTGCCGTTCGAGTGTAGTGTGCAAAGATGTAATCTTCAAGCGCGGGAAATGGAGGACCACAGAATGTATATTCGACAAGATAACGATTTTGTGCACTTCTCCAGGTGAGTATTGCAAGCCCTACTTATCTTGAGTCATGTGTGGGTCTAATATTCTTAGAAATAATGCTGGAACGAAACGCGAACCGAAGCCATATTGGAAAGATATTGTGGATATCGTACGCATCTAAGTATCCATGTGCTATGAACGTCGATGCGTCGTGGTCATACACGTAGTCTCCCTAAGACAGAGGTAGACAACGGTTGAACTCCGGATAGCGTGTCTGACCATACACGTTATAATCGTGCCATAATTTTCTGCAGTAAAACTTTAGCATCTTCCTTTTCCAATTGTTTTCGAGACTCGAATTCTAGTTTGTGCATCTCCTTGCTTGTAAGTGGGACCCTCGAGTCTCCCCTTGACTTTTCCTTGAAGCCGGTGATTTCGTCCGATGAAGAGGCAAATGAAGGTGCTGGTATGATATGGTAGTGGACCTAATATGTTGTTATTGTCAATTTCAGAATGGACAACTGAAAGGACTTGCATGAGGAACGGCCTGCGCGTATTCTTGATTGCAGACTACATTCAGAGCTGTGTTATCTAGGGCTTGATTCGAATGATCAGAGACTGATCCTGAGAGCAAGCGATTCAATTTCCACCTTGCGTCAGAGCATGAGCAACCTTCGTCACAGCTTCCCCCGTAGCTGCGGCGAACTCTGATGGAAGTTCAGACAGCCTCGAGAAATGGGTCTTCGGTATGACCAAAATATGGCCTGGGCGTAACGGTAATATATCTAAGCCGCCGTGAGCAAAGGATATTTACATTACAAATGACAGTG
Organism: Piloderma croceum F 1598; assembly: GCA_000827315.1. Lineage (NCBI taxonomy): Eukaryota > Fungi > Basidiomycota > Agaricomycetes > Atheliales > Atheliaceae > Piloderma > Piloderma croceum. The sequence continues at coordinate 367,380 of KN833016.1, read as the reverse complement.
AAGAAACCTAATATTGCAACCACTTTGTCATTCTCGAACACCCGGTGCGCTGGCAGTTCGCCTCTAATAATCCGACAAAACGGACAGTCCTGATCTAGTTTCCAAGAGGGATGCATCGAGCGATGCCTATGCGCGTCGATGATGAACGAAGTCATAAATGAAAGCGAATGACCGGGAATTTATTACCCGAATATATGTCATGGGCAAGACTCGGTTACGAAGACAAGCGGCGATTTTCTACATAATTGTACTCAGCCACATCCCATAGACATCCGATCATTGTAGGAAGTTCTGAGACAAAAAATGGCATAATACACAAAGGCGAAGGTACGAGAGGACTAGAGCTTCGACTGCACCTGATTTACCCTTGCTTCTCTCGCTTGATCACGCAGCAGCCTCCGCAGGAGTTTGCCGGAGGCGGTCTTCGGTATATCATCCACAAATTCAACTCCACCTTCTAGCCATTTGTATTTCGTCTTGTGATCAGCAACATGCTATTAGGCAGGAGTGATGTTAATCTCAAAAAAGCAGGAATTAAAGGCCACAAGTTCATTCGTACTTTGATAAGTTCCGCCTTGACTCTCCGTGCTTCTTGGGGATTGCTCTTGATTTTCTTAGCTAGTCTGGCGTGGAGCACCACGAAGGCAAGGGGAACCTCTCCACTGTATTCGTTTGGAACAGGTACCACGCACACGTCGGCTACGTATTCGTGGTCAAGGAGGTGGCCTTCGAGCTCTGGAATAAAGCTGATGAGCGGTCAAGGTCGCTAGGTCATATTTTGTGCGAGAGATCACCTGCTGGTGCAACCTGGAAGCCGCGAACCTTGATAAGTTCCTGTCAGGATATAATCAATACGTCAGCGTGATTGACAGCTTCGGAAATATGTGGTTTTCTCACTTTCAGCCGGTCAACAACGTAAAGCTCTCCTTGTTCGTCGAATTTGACTTCGTCACCAGTGTGAAGCCATCTGTTAAAAAGGCATCCAGAAGAACTCGGGCCCACAAAGCCAGCGAAAGTGGCTCACCCATCTATAAATGTTTCTTTTGTACTACTGACTATCAGCGGGTCCACAAGAAGTCTGGTAAATCGCAACCTACGCTCGCTCGTTATTCAAGTATCCCAACGCCAAACTCGGTGTATTGAGGTGCAGTTCACCGGTTTCTCCCACGCGAGCCAAAGAACCGTCTTGTTTCACGACGCGAGCGACGACACCCGGCAGAAGAACCCCAACGCCACCTTTGGTGTGTCTCTGAAGTGGTGATCTGTAGATAAGAATTTAGCATTGGCAACAAAGAAGGCCAACTCGCCGCTACTGAACGCACGTTGCGGACACCGTAGTGGATGTTTCAGTCATCCCTACACAATAAAGCGTATAGCAGTAGGTTTTCTTCGCAAACATTGCTGACATTACCATAGCCTTGTGTGATCGATGCGTTGGGTAAGACTTGACTTAATTGTTGAACGAGCTCAATTGAAAACGGGGCTGCGCCGCTGTTGGTTGTTCGCACATGTCCTAGATCATAATTCTTCACGATAGGATCCTACGCGAGTGACTTTGATATCAGTATTACCCTAAGATGAAAATGAGTATCTCACTTTGCAGAGCAAGATAAACATCGGCGGAACAAGGCTATAGTGATGCTTGATACGATTATCATAAGCAAAATATCAATATACTCACTACAAAACCGTGATTCGATAGCGCACTATGCTCTTCAGAAATTTTTGGAGACTGAATCTAGGTTGAACAACCATCGTCATCTAGATGGTTCAATAATGTCAAATTGGCGAGAGTAAAATACTAGAAGAAACGTACACCCGCAAATATAACAAAATGCAGCTAATTCAGATGTCAAAAAGGGTCGCCACAGAAATATAAAAATACTTGCGTTCACAACGAGTCCATAAATATCTGCAGGGAACTCAACAGATTATTTACTCAGAGAGTGGGCTGTACTCACGGAAAAGCGGTAGAACACCGCATGCTATGTCACCAGGTCGGTATCGTTTATCATCCTGCGGAATTGACGGATCACCCAACCCGAAAAAAACCGCTCCCTGAATGATGTTTACTATGAGGGCGTAATGGGGGATTGCCACCGCCTACAGATCAAAATATTAGCAGATGCCGCATGGCCAAAAGTATGCGCACAGACTTTGGGCCTGCCAGTTGTTCCACTGGAGAAACACAGCACCGCAAGTTTTGTTTTGGCTTCGCCAGGAGCTAAGCGTTTCTCAACGAAGCTAGGATCCTTATTCAACCCTTCTGTTATTAAATCTTGGAAAGTGGGATGAGAAGCGGGGATGGAATTGGGTAGGCATTCAAAGAGCACCACTCGATCAACGGAGAGGCCGGCTTTCTTTGCAGCTACCTGTGCTGTGTCGAGTACATCGGGATGAACCAACAGTAAAGATGTTTTGACAGTGGTAAGTTGGTAATGAAGTTCATCGGCTGTGTAAGCCGGGTTGGCTGTGCTGTGGGTTCCTTGAATTGAGAGTACCAAGGCCTCCGATTAGAACAGACATACGACACGACACCGCCAAGCCTGTGAACGGCCCAAACTGCGACAACGTAGTCTGCAAATTTATCTATTTAGGCTGTGATTCATTTCCAGTCAGAACGGACCCCTTACCGATGTGGTTGCGAGCAAAGATACAAGCTTCAAAAAGGACTTAATCCTGCAGCGCACGGACCAAAAGCTTAAAAACCTCATACCTACATCGCCCTCCCCTCGAATGAACGTGAATACCGAGTTTGATAACAAAGCACTAGGGATAACTCACCAAAATTCCACTTTAGATACAGAGCATTGGCGAGTCCATATGTACGCACACGGAGCTGTAATATTTCAATGAGTTTTTAAAGTTATACAACAGTCATAGCCTCTTGCTCGGTCCTCGCGCAACGGTATTTCATATCGCGAATGGCCTGTGCCGAACCCCAATATTATCGGATGCTTACCTCCTCATAAGCGACAGATCGTCCTGTCGCATCATCGATCAACCAAGGGGTTCCTTGTGGCCTGACTGGTCTCAAAGGGTGATGGTAGTCAAGGATGAACTGGGGGATAGTGAGGTCATCCGGGATTCCAGCCTGAGGCATAGCATAGGAAGAGTGAAATTCAGTCATATCGAAATGGTAGGGTCACTATGGAATGCGGTCGGAAATCGCAGCAATTAAATACTCCAACAGCTCACTCGTGATAATATCCGCGAACCGAACTCGCCGGTACGCAGTGTGGAAAGGCACCACTTATATGGTGATGTTCTATATAGCATGGTTTGGCACAGCCACCCAGAAACTTTTCACAGCCACGTCACATCACAAGGCCATTGGTGTCACAATACAGTATTGTCAACAAGGTGCGTGAAATTTGGATCTACTATGGCACAAGTCGGGTCCTCATAATAATGGCACAGTAACGGTAACTCATCGTGTATCTACCAGGGGTTTTTCGCGCTTCTCCGCACTTGTTGAACTTGCGCTTCGGAGAAAGTTTATTACCTACATAAGCTTAGCGCGGCTGAGTGTAAGATATATGCTGCTAGGGTGTTTCACATTGTCGACTTCCAGGTCATGTCGCGAGGAGATCGTGTTGTGGCTTCTGGGAACCTTTCCAGCTCAATGCGAGCCAACTATGAGTTAGGCGTTGACGAGGTGGGCCCTTGCAAAGCTTCGGAATTGGTAGCGAGGGTGAGAGCTGTTCAAAAAGTACTATAGAAAGGTTGGATCGACCTACCGGAACCCTCATTTTCCTGGAGTACGACTTTGCATCTTTTCCTGGCTTAACAGGAACGTATTTAAATTTTATAGCAGACGAATTTTAACCTGACTGATACAGATGGTGGGAGATGGAACGTGCAACTGGCAGCCTAGATCCTACCTTGATATTCGACATGGCGTGTGGTGAGCTCTTAACTGTTGTTCAAATACTCGAATCCGAATACTGACTTGAACAATACAAGGGAGGTAATGAAATAATGTATAGGTGAAAATATATCTGCTAATCCCCCTGCAGCGGAGAAGCAACATTGTCTGTCAAGGAATGGTGGACCGCTGGACATCACAATCAGCTAAAACCTCAGAAGAGTTCATCAAAACACCTTAGCGGCCCACCGAATACTCTATTGTTGCAACCAAAAACTTCGGCCATGCCCATACTGCCCTGTCTGTCCCAGCACACGCCAAACCCTCAAATTATAGCCGCCGATCCCGTCAGTCGCATGGTGGATTGTTTCAAGGAAGGTTCTAACGGCTGTTACTAGTACACCTCCGTCGCTTATATGGATAGAACATCGCTGCCCTGCTCGTCGCTTTCATTTCGAGACATTGCACACGGTACTTTGCCATTATTGCCGTCAGAATCTCAACACTTCGAGCCAAACACGGCCGACACCCTCTCGGAATCGTCAAACGCACCTTTAATAGACATGGTGATTTGCTCGTTCGCCTTGCACCTCATTGACAGTCCCTCAGAGCTCTTTGCGTTGTTATGGGAGTTGAGCACAAAATCCCGCTGGCTCGTAATACTGGCACCGCATAAGAAACCAGAGGTACGGCTCGCAGGTTTTTTTCTGGCTGGTTGCGAGCGCACTTGACGACGCGTACTGGATGGTAGATCAAAGACGGCTGGGGATGGACAAAATGGAATGTTGATGCATGGGAGGAATGTCGGATGAGTGATCATAGCGGAGAGTACCTTAAAGATAGGTCTGTTTGTTCAACTGCAAGGCATCGAATCGTCCTTACTCAGCTTTTTATAGAGTGCATTGTCGAATTTACCGTAGCTTGAATATCTGAGCAGAATGGAATTGGTGGTCGCAATCTGGGGTCACAATGCTAATGAAGTATTATTGAATATCATCAACTCGCAAGGGCGGCCTCTAACAGCAGTCAAAACCCCAACCAACTGCGTGTCATCCACCCAATCACAGCCGCAGTGACAGTACTAGCAGCAAACACTGCTGCTATTTCCCGATCCTTGGCCGCCCTCACTATTCTCTCCGCCACACTAGGCAACTCTTTGGTACTCTCCAGCAGGTGCGATTCGGATGACTTAGACGATGCCTTTATCATCTCTGAAAGCAGCTTCTCCTGCTCCACGAAATGCCTTGTGAGGTCCTTCATGCTGCCCTCGACCATTGCCGTATTCTCCGCACTCATTTCTTCTATCTTCCTTTCGAATGTCTGAGCCAACCTCCGCCGCTTCCAGGGCTCGACAACGATAATAGCCAAGATGAAGATGACCATGTTAAGTCCTAATGCTGCCAACGACCCGTACGTTGACGCACTTCGGATTTTATCAGACCAGACCTGTTCTTCATGGTATCTTGCAAGAATAGTCCGCATTCTGTATGACGAGATCTGTCAGCCACGGAAAGATCACTGGTAATTTAGAATCGAATACACACAGCTGACTGAACTCTCGGTCAACCGCGTCGTCGGCTGCAGCCACAGCCGCCTTGGCGCGCACTTCTTCTTGCTCACATAGATGGTCTTCTCGAACGAGAGTCGTAAACCTACTAACATCATTGTCTGTCCAATTTGATTTCCGTTGTAGGAGGTCATTGACCTCACGCTGGGAATTGGATCGCTGGATGACAGCTTGGTCGTAGGCATTTTTTGCTTCTCGAGCGATCTGACGAGTCGTTTCTATTCTGACCTCTGATGCAGCTTATAAGAATGTGAAATCTATGCAAAGGAAGCGTACACACCCTGGTCTACTACGCGCCTTTTCAATGTTTCTATTTCCTCGTAGCCAGTTACTCTATTCAAGTGCGACCCCACCAAGGAGAAAGCCGATTCTGTCTTAGCAGTGAAGTCGTCTGCTCGCTGCCTCACGGCGATTAAACTACGATCGGACAGCTCTCTAAAGCGAGTCCAGAGAGTTTCCAAGTCGAATAAGCTTGCTTTTCGTGGATTTGGGGCATTTGATGAACGGTATTCATTTGTGCCTAAGCCAGTGGTTCTTGGAGTGTCCGAGTCGCGTAATACGGAAGTGGTGGTAAATAGACGGGACGATGATCGGCTTGCAATATGTATTCTCTGCAAGTTTCTTGCGCAGCTCCTCGTCAGAACTGGAAAAAATGACGGCGGTCTGCAGAACGCTGCCTTTAGCATAGTGTAGATATGATTGGCCTACAAAACTCTAGCGAACAAGAAAAAAATTGCACTCTTGTTAAGCTCGATTGGAGGAGATGGCAGCTTGAAGTGTAGACCGTCTGCCTGCCAGCAATGCCTTTATTGTCGACAAGTGGGTATCAAAGCGACAATGATCCTATGCTAAAGCGTTGGTGGCCAGCATCCATGGAGCCAGTCAAAGCAGGAGACAAGAACTGGTGGCGGTTATGTAAAGCCAGCGCGTCCAATTCAGAAAAGTTATGCATACGATAATCAATATTAATGATATCGATAGGAAGGATGGAAAGTAGTCTATTATATATTGCCCACCCTCACCAAGTATAATGCTCCTTGACTAGTCGTAAATACAGTCGTCATCGAAGGAATGACTGAATGGAAAGATGTGCAAGAAACCAGCCTAGCGATCAACTCCAGACGTCAAGCATGAGTCTCGAACGCTCCTTCAACAACTTCAGCTCCGCAGCCCCTTCCACTTCCATCGTTCCACCCTTCGCCTCCCCGAGGATTTTAGCCAATACATCCTCCACAGATTTGGCCATGCTCTTCGCGTCACCGCAAATGTAGATGTATCCTTTACCATTGATGATGGCATCAGCAACCTTTGAACGGTCGTCCCATAATAGATCTTGTACGTAGATCTTGCTGCCATCGGGCTTATACGGGGGTTCGCGGGAGAATGCGGTATGAAGGGTGAATTTGCCTTTGAGCTCATCGATATATTGCGGCCATTCTTCATTATAGAGGAAGTCCTCATTCGATTTACGGCATCCGTAGAAGAGGGAAATACGACCCCAGTCTGCGAGGGCATCAGGTCCATTCTTCTCTATTGTACGGCGCGCTAAAGCTATGCGTTCTTGAACAAAACCTCGGAAAGGAGCGACACCCTGTATGAAAACATGTAAAAAAGGGTCTGTGGTATATAAAAGAGAGAGAAATACCGTTCCAGGGCCCACCATAATAACGGGACTCTTCGGGTTGGTGGGCAATCTAAAAGTAGACCGGCGGACATGTATAGGTGACTTATAGATCATTTCCTGTTTGTAAGCTCCTCTCGGGCCTTCGATGGCATACAGTGGGAAAGGTGTGTGGGCAGGATCTGCGCTACCGTTCTGGGCGATCAAAGGAGCGGTTTCGCCACAAGCGGCATATTTCAAGTTCAAAATGAAGTTGGAACCGACACCATACACCCATTTGGGAGGCACTTTGTCGCTGGCGACGGACTGGTATTTCAGCACGACAGCTGTTACGTGGATAGCAGTGGGATGGAGTTTGGGGCTTGAAGATATAGAGAAGTAGCGAGGCTGGAGACGGGGTATTGCTGAAACTATGACGTCGAACGGGATAGGCCACGCAGTTGTGTTCTCGAGAGTAGGCACGGCTTTGATATCATTACCTGCGGCTAGCTGGAGGACCTCGCCAAGCTTGAGGCAGCCATTCGCGATAATTCTCCCGTATTGCTCCTTGTCGGTATTCAGCGACCGCATAAATCCTTCCGCGTCTGGTGAAGGCGAGAATCTCGCCAGATTGCCAAGGATCTGACGACCGGCAACGGCACTGATGTCGATATAGTTTCGAAGGACGGTACTGTAAGTGGTGGGAACAGGGAAAGGGACTTTGGCAAGAGCGGGGTCGAGAGATTCGATGCCGATTACATGGTCCCTCTTGTCCCAGAGGCCAAGAGCGCAGAGGAGCCGGTTAACTTCAACCTCGGGATTAGAGGGCCACACACCGACATGGTCACCATGCTGGTATGTGATACCAGAGCCATCAATGCCGAGTTCGAGGTGCACACAATTGCGTTCGCCTTGCTTTTGAAAGAGTTCGCGCGATTTGAGGATAGGTGCCGGGTAGGGGTTCTTGGCGTCGTGAATGCCTTTGGTTTTGGTGAGAGCACGGGCAGAAAGTTCGCCTGTGAAACTGAATCAATGAAAATGCCTTAAGATGAGTATCTCAGATACATACCTAAATACACTTTCTCGGAAGGATGGGATTGCAACTCAGTGACTTTGAAGTCTGGAGTGTCACCACCCTGGCCCTCTTCGACACCCATTATACGAGCAAACTCTTCCCACATGCCATCCTTCCATTCTAGATAATCCTCCTCCATACTTTTATCATCGTCCCCCTCTCCTCGTTCACCACAACGGATAGCCCCCATTTTGGCCAACTCAGTGTCAACAATGCGGCCGATAACATTATAATGCTCGTACGTCTTATTCCCTAAAGCAAAGACGACATATTTCAGGCCTTCGAGTTTGCGTTCTCCGCCGGAGAACTCAAAAGACTCGTCTTGTAAGTTTTGCATGAGCTGGACAGCGTTGTCCGTAGGTTCACCTTCGCCATAGGTGGCCACGACGAAGAAAGCTGCGCAGTCGTCGGGGAGCTGATCCAGGTTCTCGAAATCATACTCTTCAGGATCACAGACCAAGGAAGTCAGACCGAATTTCGACTTGGCCTCTTTGGCAAGACGGATAGCGTATTCTTCAGCAGTGCCTGTTTGTGAGCCATAGAAGATCACCAGCCGTTTCTTCTGTTCGGACGCAAATTGTCAATGAAAGGTCATTCTCCTTCATATATCTACTTACTCCATTCTTCATCTTGGCTATGAAATCTCTAGGGTTCTCATCGCCATCCGAAAGCTTAGATGGCAGCGAGACAGCTTTAGGCTTTGCCGCTGCGAATATTTGGTCTCGAAAAAGATAGAGAGCGGCTAAGACAACTCCGAGAGCAAGAATGAAAAGGTCTGACGAGGAAGAGACTGCCATAGAAAAGAAAGTGCCAGAACAACGTCGAGACTTAGGCAGAGAAAGTTATAAGACAGGATAATAGTCGATGAAGGGATGAAAAGAAATTCCAGCCGTGGCGCCACGTTTGGCTCTCGCAGACTCTCACGCAGCACTTGAAAACTCGGTAGCACTGGTTCTTATATATCCTTCTGGCATTTGCGTACAGAAAAGTGGAACTCGGCACTGCCCTAGCAGTCAAACAGTACTCAAGTTCGGATCGACACGGAGGGTCTGTTATAGCCGGCTGCCCGGTCCTCCGACCAGCATGCTGTCTCGTGTGGCCCAGGCTGCATGCGTCTCAGGCCGATCCCTTGTCTGTTGCATCTCTTGGACATGGGTCGAGTCAACGCCAAGCTCATATCCATACCATCTGGCCGCCAAAGTCGCCCACTCTCCGGTAGCCACCGCACTACAAGAAAGAAGTCAGGGTCGGATGATTTAGATCGGAGGCAAATGTGACTGACTCAGAGTGCCCAGCTGCCACCCAAGTAGCGTCAGCGGCAAGTCGACCTCTTTCGCTCCAGTATCCTTCCCTTTCACCGACATCCCATATCTTTCTTACCACCTCGATAGCTTCCTCGCCGTCGATATTTGCATGGCCCCAACGAGCCAATTTCTCGAGCAACTCTGTCATATGTGCCAGCCGTTTATCGGAAGCACGCGAGAGCGCGTCTGGCAACGAGCAAACTGCGCATGTACAGTTGAAGCCGTATTGTTGCGAAAGAAAGTTTCTAGTGTGTGGCAGTTGTAAAGGAGTGAAAAGAAGCAAACACACAGAAGCGCACCGTCGCTCGGCCCGCGGCTTTTTGGTATTTGTATACGTCGTCAGGATTTCCTGCGATATCATATGTCAACCAAAGTTCACCACAACACGACAGATAATCACACGTACTTCCCCTTTCTTGATAGGTTTGATGGCATGCACCACAATCACGCCCTCACGTTCACGCCAGGAATAGACAGCGGTGAACGCACCTGCGCATCCATGGTTCAATCGTGCCATCTGAGGGAACAGACCACTAGCCCCTCCAGCAGACACGGCATTCGTTTGGAATATCGCTAGTGCCACTTGATGTGCATGTTCCTCTTCAAGATTGAATCCTCCAGTGGGTTCGATGTATGATAGATTATGAAAGATACTAAGCTGCTCTGGGTTGAGTTTACTTAATGCTCTGTGTACGGTGGCTGTGGGTGACCCTTGTACTTAAACGACGGATGAGTGTAAGAAGGAAAGAAGCGTCAGGTGCGTACTTTGGGTAGGAAGGAGGAACAAGGGTTCCTCCCGGATTAACAGTTCTCCTTGCTTCGAAAGAGAGGAATGAATGCAGCCAATAACATATACACAACTGACATACCTTGATATCCCGCAACGCTACTACCCCCTTGCCCTTTCCCGGTAAATCAACGACCTTGAAGGCCGGTCTTCGCACGTCTGCTTCGTCATGGAAGACACTCAAGTCATAATAGACCGCGCTTGCAATCGCAGCCAATATGATAAGCGCAAACCATACAGTCCGCCGTCTGAGCAAGTCTTGAAGAGATGAGCAAGTCGAAACAAGGCAAACAATGCACTGACCACTGAGTACTGACAACGCTGGAGTTTTCGATGCACTGGGATCGAAACCTTTGGACGATGGTTTGGTGTCCTTGCGCAGCCCTCGCCGTCGTTTCATCGACGACATTCAACCGACAAGGTTAAGGCAGGGAACTCGGGTTGACTACACTTGGAATTATTTAAATGGAGCACGTGAGGCATCCGAGATCACCGAGCGATTGTATCATTGCCCGCAGTTACTATATATTACCAAACAATCATCCAGTGTATTTGTAGTGTTCAGTCCGCCAAGTCCCCGTCCACATCTTCATCTTCATCGTTAAATAAAGTCAACGCATCAAACGTACTGCTCTGCGCAGCGCAGGAGGACGGTGTTGGGCTAGCAGAGGAACTTGCAGAGGAAGAGGTCGCGCTAGACGATTGCGAAGATGAACTTGCAGAAGTGGTGGCGGTCGCAGATGCAGCGGATGTCGAACTGGCAACGCTGGTCAATGATCCTGTGGACGTCGTTGCAGCTTTGGTAGTTTCAGTCACTGCAGCTGTTGTCTTGGCTGTAGCCGCAGTGGTGGCTGCCCCAGCAGTCTCTTTGGGTGGTGTGGCCTTTGCAGGTTTGGATTTTCCGAACGGATTCAAATCCTCGATGCCTTTCCCTATATCACCTCCAAGGCCTTTCCCAACCGCCCCGACATCAGAAGCAGGGATTTTTGGAGCTACCGCCTTCCCGCTCAACCTCAAGCGCTTTGCAATGGTGCGCGGACCTTTCTTCGCAGGGGCAGTCTTCCCTGCAGAAGATCCCGTTGCAGAAGCAGTGGCAATGGAACAGGTATCGGTGTTCAGGCCCAGTGAGAATCGACACGAGCGCGAAATAGCCAAATCGAGGGATATAGTAGCAGTTGAGGCGTGTCGAGGAAGATCGTGAAATACATATATTTTCTCCCACAGAGAACCACGCAAGCCACATTGCGTCTTCGAATTCACAGAACCAAATTTACAAAAACCAAAATGGCATGATAATCAAACGACAAGCGAAAATCGACACAAGCCAAATCGAGGCCGTTGAGGCGCGTCGAGGGAGATCAAAACATTTTCCTCTGAATTCACAAAATCATATTTCAGAAACCAAAATGGTACGACAATTGCGACGCCATGCCACGGCACGTATATACATCTTCAAAAATTTCGCTAAGTTCTTTCTTCTCGTCACCCACTACTTGCTGTCCAAGGCTCCCTATGTCTGCTCCTTTGGTCTGGCCTGGTCTATCCATGAATCTATTGGTTCTTATGCTCAAGGTCTCTGGCTCTCTGGCACTGTGGACCTGGTTGTCTGTTCTTGCTCTGTACCTGCTGCTGCTGTCTGTCTGCCTTCAGGTCCCTGTGTTACTCTCTGGATCTACCCTGGTTCTGGATCCCTGGTTGGTTAGAGTTGTGTTGTAGGTGACAAGTTAGGGCTGTTATTGGGGTGACAGGGAGGGGGGCATTACAGTACTTGTATATTGTAGCATCTGCAGCTGTCCCAAAATATAATTTGTTTTTAATCATTGAATTAATTGTCTGGATGAGCCCAAAGCAAGCCCTGCCTACAAAGTATATAATATCTATTTATATCGTGATTTACGATGTGTCTCGATGTGCCTACATTTGGCTCGATTTCCAATCGAGGGAAACGACACTTTTTAAAGCGAGGTTGAGGCACATAGAGGGCCATGATTTGGCTCGATTTGGCTCGACCCGCCTCGTGTCGATTCTCCCTGGGGTTCAGGCCCGGGAAAGCCTTGGCGAAAAGAGCAAACCTTATTCGCGGCAGTTAGTAAGACTTCAGTTTATAACTTTCGGCCTCAGATTTCACCAAGCAAAATTTTGAGCATTCTGAATCTTCTGTGAGTCAGAGAGCACATCGCGACAACTACGGGCGTTCAAGGTGACTATGTGGCAGAATATCAATTTAAAACGTGCTCACAGTCTTAAAGAATACGCCTTTTTTTTCTTGTTATCTTTGGGGTCCGTGACTTTGATGTCTCCGACGCGTGCAGGTGCTAATGGCAGTCCAGGTGAGTTATATTCGCTTTAATAACGCAGTGCAACTCACCTCCCACAACGGGGATTGAATGCTGCACCTCGTGTACAATAGCCATTGCCGGTACGACCTCAAAGACTGTCTGCGCTTGTAATTTTGTCACAGCCTCGGCCGAGCTTTGAGGGAGCTGCTGAGGATTGGATCCAAAGAAAACAGGGCAAAATTGAATAAGGTTCCTGTTTTTCACGTCAGTCGGATCTTTAGCAGAATTGAAGTTGCGAGTGCTGAAATCGATGATAATGTGAGTGCATGGTCGTTGGAAAACTTTGAATAAACGCACCTTGCGGTGACCTCTCCTGGATTTCCGGAACCACAATCATTTTCTGGGGGACATACATATATGAGGTCGTCAGCGCCTAGTCCATCAAGGCTGTCGATTTGCTTGGAGAGTGTGTTCAACGATGCAGTAATTGGAAGGAAATGCTGGAGGTTGATGGACGTTGGATCATTAGATGCTGCATTTCGATACATTCAAATCTTATCTCTATTATAGAGTAACGCGTGCTTACCTCCCAGAAAATTTTTGAAGTTCGTACTCCCTTTGATTTTTGGGTTGGCCAGAGCAGCCGATGCAGTGGCAGCTAAGTCCCTGCCTTCCCCGATTGCGGTATTTATCGAGGTTATCTGAGAGTCGGTACAGCCATTTGGGACGCTAGAGCTCGCTTTGAGTACGCTGATTGTGATGGCCCGTTTGCTCAGTTTGCTGTATGGTGCAGCTTCAGCGGGAAAAGGACATGCGACCAACAGGTACAATGCAAGCACGCCCGTTAGAAAGGATAGCGTCATTGAAAGAACGAGCGACGACTATTGTAAAGCACAAATTAAAAGGCAAAGTGTAAGATAGAAAGACCTGGGCCAGCCAAGTGAAATCAAAAGAACGATGAGGGAGGAAAGATTCTCAACACAAAAAATAATGTAAGTAGATGGCTTTAAATCATGGTCGGCAGAAGGAAAACTCCACAGACCGACGTAACCGAGCCTCAAGAGATCGTCCATCCGATCTGTGCATTTTCATTTTGATGAACGCATGCGCAATGATCGAGGAGACGTTGTGTAGCTAGGACACTGCCACACCTGATCTGATGGGCACAAAGTCGGCGAATCAGAATGAAAATCCCGCACAAGAACAGTCTGTCCATTTTCCTGTAATCGAGTTGCGGCTTAGAGCACATAATCCAGCAGAAGACCGTGGAAATTGCGCGCAGAGTGGTTCTGCTATGCAAAGCTACAGGAGAGTACGGATTTAACCAAATTTAGTAGTGGATTGCTCATGCATACGGTCGTTCCCTCTTTTAGGTGATGATGGTTGTTGGGCTCCACCTTGCAATCAAAGTGGCATACTTCGTTGCTTCAGATACTTATCAGTCAGACGTGCAGGACTGACTTCCTACAAATTAGACGGCCAGACACATCGCCTTCCGACCGTCTGCTCGCCTTCGACGTTCTACGAGGAATATCAAGCAATAGTCGTGAGGAAGGGAGACTATCACGCGAACACCCCAGGCCATCGGATTCGGACATTCTACACGCACTCGATTTCAACTTCTGCGGCTCGTTGGCATATTAACGTTATTTTCAAACCCGAGGAATCGCAGACTCCAGAGCATACAACTGATGGGCCTAATAACCTCTGTGCAGCCCGACTGTATTCTGCGGGGTGGCCGAGCTTCCTACGACGAGCATCAGAAATTGGCTAGTTCCAACACTGCACCGATGGGCGCTGACTGCTCGTTGTTCCTGCCGAGGAATTGTTGCGGCGATCGCAGTGACAGTCAACTACATCAGGAAAACTCAAAACGTGCTTGGCACGCCTTAACATACTTAACGACATCCTAAGTACAAATAAGCTGGCCAAGCCAGACATTGTAGCTTAATTTTACTTGAGTCCTACACGAGATCATGCAAGCTAAGTACTCTACAGGTAACTAAGTAAACTAAGGGCTGTTCAGTGTCCGAATTGGCTGTCAAGACAAATTTAAGAGGGAATATTATGAGCTGCCCAAAACTAATACAGACGCAAGAATTTAAGTACTCGTCAGGGATGTGCATAAAGGACTTTAAGAACTTTAAGAGCAATTAATTCGCGAACAACAAATAATGTCACCCTTAGCAGTGACCTCCGTCTTCAGAACAGTATGGAAAGTCACTGGAGAAGAAAATGTTGAATCCTCCTGTAGCCGCTGGACTGAAGTTCTATAGAAAGAACTA
>KN833016.1:326018-350947 GCA_000827315.1 Piloderma croceum F 1598 | reverse complement strand
TGCTCTTAATGTACCCTTACCATTCCTTAATTGGTAAGTTACGTCCGTGAGACCCAAGTTGTCCCATAAGGTGGCTCACTTAACGTACTTAGTTTAAGTCAAATTCAGAAGGTGACCTACTGAATCTAAGCTCTGCTGTACTTAGACAAAATCGTCTTAAATTGCCTTAGATTATTAGCTAAGTAAATTTAAGATGAATAAGTAACCTAGGATTTTTCCTGATGTATGATCGTATTATGTAATATAGTAAAGCGTAAGTAGAGATTCTAAAATCTAACAGACAGCGCTTCATTATTCTTTGATTCCATCAGCTCTTTATATCTTATTATGACTTTTTTGGGAGCAAAGATAATATTAAAGGGGTGTTCCTCACGCCGAGGTATAGTACAAATCTCAAACATCTGCAAAGCCTCGGTATTCCTGCATCAGGTCATCCCTGATGACTATCCACTGGTCATACGACTATCTTGTGTTCATAATATAGGTAATGTCGTCAGTGGTAGATGCATTTAGCTGGAGACCTGGATCATTTGTGAACCGAAACCATTTCCAACAAGTCCCTACACATGCTATTGCATAGATAACCCTTGGGCCACCTGCCGTTGGATAGGCGAAAGCAAGATGTACTTGTTGGAAAACTTGTCGTTTACAGGTAGAAAAAGCTGTTGCCATCGTTCCGTTTTGAGGGGGAGGTTTGCCTTCGACCACAACAATCGGGATCTTCCGCCGCAAAGCCGTGTATCCATGTGAGGTAAATGTTGTCCAAAAGACCATGAAGTCGGGAACGAGTGCACCCCTATGATGCGGGTTTGCACCTGCAACAGCAGGCAAGAGGCAATACTGTGGCGTAGTAGAAATGGAATAGTGGCCATCGCCATTGGTGCGAGTCTTTGTTACGAATATTTGATCAAGTTCCTGCTTATACACTTCATACCAAGGACTTTCCAATCCGAATGGGTTGAACACCATGCTTGAAGCAGACATAATAGTGGACTCCACAGCCCTGCTGTGCCAATTTGAGTGAGACATGAATAACTAAAACTACGTCAGATTGTGTGCATATGCCTGAAGTGAGATAAACCTACAAAATAGAATAATAGTGTTCTAGTGCTGTTCTAGTCACTGGGACAATATAGTCTGAAGACTTGAAAATGAATCCGCCAGGGATAAAGTATGTATAGCGATGGTGATGGAGGAAGATTAAAGCGAACAGAAAGGAGCCCCCGTACGTCTCCTAGGATGCTAAGCCGACACACCCGATTTCCTATTTCGGAAGAGAAGCGCAAGTTGCAGTTTACCATTTAGTCATTTCTTAACACATTTTCCCCGTTCAAATTGACTCTTCATGGAAATAATATATATGAAATAATGCCTCCAGCTTGAACCATTATGATGTGTCCATTGCTTGTGTCGGAATGCATGATTTTTCGCGGTCCTTCCGTTTTCGGAAGGTGATCGGCTCGCGCCGTGGTACCAAAGACATTTTCGACACTGGCTCGAGTTTGGTGAGACATATTTACAATGCAACTTGAGGCACTTCATTTTAAAATAGCTTAATTGTTGCATGAATTTTTTGAATGGCTGAAACCGGGCGTGTGCAAGGTAACTGTTGATTTACCGCTGAAATCCGTAAAAGGAAATTGGGTGTGTCGGCTCCACTCCTATAGCCAGCTCAACCACTTCCGTTATTTAACCTAAGTACTCTCTCGCTGAAATCAAGCCTATATTTTGTTTTGAAATGTAAGTCTCGATGTATACATTTTCGACAAATTCTTCACTAAGCACCCTTGACCAGCATGGCCGACAACAACAAAGTTCTCCTTCCTCTTGGCTACCGCACCTCACCCGAACTTCTCCGTAATTATGGATACCGCCATGGCTTGCAAAGGACCAAGGCATCTATGATTGTTGGCGAGACATCTGAAGAAGAAATAGTAGATGAAGCCACTGTCGTTTTCTTTGCTCTAATCCAAGCCAAAGCCGAACATGTAGATTGGGTAGCATCCACCGATGCAGAGGGGAACGATGTGACGTATATACAAGTGTCAGGTGGTGGAAAGCCGGAATGGGAATGGAGGATTGCTGAAAGCGTGGAGAAGAGGATATGTGAAGAGCTTGAGATAACAGAGGAGCCGGTACGATTTCGGCCAGAGAACTGGATTCCACCCAGCCCTCCAAGGATTGGTCGGGATCGTGATTAAATAGAAAACCTGCTCGGGCCATTTATCTATTCAGCGCTCATCGCAAATTCGAAGAATGGACCGAAGAATACGGACCTGTGTTCACTCTGCACAAAGGTACCAAGTCATCGGTCGTCATATAACAAGATAGGGCAGAAATTCTCCTCTTAGAATTGCCACTTCATCCTCAACGACATGTATTCACTCAGTTCTACAGGCCGCAGTCGATATTATGGAGAAGGAAGGCGGCTCGCTCGTCGATCGTCCTGTTTACATTTCAGCTGGTGAAACTCTTTCAGGAGGAATGAGAACATTACTTGTCGGTGCCGGTAATCGGCTCAGGAGATTGCGCTGGTGCGTTGTTGTCTCAATGCCGTTCAAATATACCCTCGGTTCTAATCCCTGCTCTTTACTTCTTGACAATCGGAAGTGCCTTGCATGCCCGTCTTTCTATTACTGCTTCGCATAATTACGAACCGATTCAGACGACCAATGCAAAGAACCTAATCCTGGATATCCTCAACGATCCGACGAACCATCAACAGCATGCCAAACGGTAAGCTCCGTTGCTTTCCTTGATCAAGATATTCGTTTCTTTCTCTTTTATATGGCAGATACGCAGCCTCAGTAATCATGACGATGACATATGGCAAATCCACGCCTACATCTTACTCCGACTACGAAGTAATCCAAGTGAACAAATGTCTTCGCCGTTTTGGGATGACTATGCTTCCTGGGGCTTGGCTCATTGATTCGTACCCCATTTTGCGGCATGTCCCTGGATATCTAAACCAGCTGAAACAGTGGCACGAAGAGGAGCTACAGCTATTCAGCGAGCAGATTGACGTTGTCAAGAAGGACATGGTACGTCCTTGTTCCTCATGCAATCGGTTAGAATTTGTCTGGACGCTGAGTCGCCCTTTCCTGTTGGGGAATTTCAAGGCAAAGGGACAGGCGCCGGATTCATTTGCGAAGTTCCTGATCGAGCACAAGAAAGAGTACGAACTCTCCGACAACGAGGTAGCCTATCTTGCCGGGTCTGTGTTTGGAGCCGGTTCTGATACGGTATGTAATCATCTGCCGGTCATGAGTACTTACAGAGTTTTTATCGAGCTATCTACTGACGGCATCCGCTATCAGCACTATGGTGATGCAGCAGCGGCTTTTCCAGAGGCCCAAAAGAAAGTACAGGAAGAGCTCGACCTGGTCATCGCTCCTGGTAAAGGTTGGTCTTTTTTTGTTTGTTTTTTGGTTACCCTGATTTCATCAGACCTGATATTGTGATCGAATTCGTAAGTGCCCACTTTCAGTGATGAGAACATGCTTCCCCAGACCCAAGCTTTCGTTCTGGAAACCTACCGTTGGAGGCCTGTCACTGTTGGAGGTACGTGTATGAGTTTCTCCTCGCACTGTCCACGTTATCAAATGTCAAATGGACTTTGGCTAGGCGTTGCGCATAGGGCAACAAAAGACATCATCTAGGTATGTTCGTGATATCCCAAAATACCTTTGATAGACTCTAAGCTGACTTCTCCACAGCGAAACTATTGTATCCCCGCTGGCGCAAGTGTCATTGGTAACCATTGGTTAGTCCACTTGCTGGTTGTAACATCAGACTCTGCACTTACATATGTTTCCTTCCTGTGTTAGGTCTATTGGCCTCGATCCGGCGGTCTATCCAAATCCTCACAAGTTTGACCCGCAACGTTGGTTGACCGAAGATGGAAGGATTCGACATGATCTCAAGCCCCTCTAATTCGGTTTCGGATGACGGTGAGTTGGCAAGCTAACGGTGGACCAGTCGACCGGAATTGATCATGTATTCAGTATTTGTCCTGGTCAGTATGTAGCGGACAGGTATGTTGCGCCCACTTCCTGTGTTCACCTGGCATAATTCAACGTCTATACGTCCTTGTCCCCTTTTTAGATCTGTATTTATCAACACACTCCTCCATCTCTGGACATTCCGAATTTCAGAACTGCCGTCTGCACCTTTCGATGTACTAGCGTTCTTTGACGCTATGAACACACATCCATTGCCTTTCCAAGTTAAATTCGAACCGAGAGTTACTTAAAGAAGCGGAGCTGGAGGCTATTCTGGCTAATTATCATGCTGAGTGATAATATGAGCGAATTCGATACTGGAGTTGATGACCGAAAGTGTAGGCGCCGTTCACTCGAAACGTAATGTATTTCGCGATGTATGTAACACCCAGTTCGCTCCCGACCCTTATAAAACTGTCAATTAGCTCCGGAAGCATATCCGCCCCTTTCACTCGGCTATTTCATACCACGCTTCCGAAAGCTCTATGATTATGGCTATTATACTGATGCAGCGATATCAATGTAAGCAATCATTCAGAATGAAGAATAGAGGCGCTTGCAACTTACTGCTTCCTTCAAGTTTAAATCATATTCGCCAACGAATTTCAATCCTTCAGATTGCCAACCCTGTTCCTTATTACCAAAATATATTGTTCCTTGATCCCTCAGGATACTGTCCGTATTTGTTTTCGAGAATCGAAATGATGGTGTCGGGATGCAACCTTTCACGTGTTAGTTTGCCTCTTGTACCGAACGAAAAGTCACGCTGCAAATGTTTCTGCTCGGAAGTCTTGGGTCGGTGAATGGAACGGCCCAAGCACCCGAATAATAAGTACAAAATTGGTGAAATTGCGAAAGTCGTGATCGAAAACCACTCGCCCGGTAAGGAGGGCCATGTTTGATGGGACCATGTGCTTCTGCGTGACTGTTGCTGAGCGTCATGGTTGGCTGTGCCGCCAAGAGCTTAGATATAAAAAGACATAATCGTAAAATTTGATGGTGAGTGGTTCATTGCATCTCATCCGATAGAGCCGTTCGACACAGTGAACACACTGGTAGCTGTCCTCGGCTCACATGATTTTGTAAATGATTATTGTCAATGGATGGTTTCGGATTTACCATTATGTCTTTTTATAGTGTTCTCTCTCCGAGGAGAGCACATATTCTCACCAGTCGTCTCTACACTTCGTTCTCTTGATCTATCATCATATACCATGTATTACTGTGCATTCATAAAATGGGCAGCGAAGCAATGTAATCCGTCGATCCAACTATTTCAAGACGACATCCTAAGACATCCCGGACCAGGCTGCGTGGCCAGTGGGATCGCTTTCTAGTTTGTATTTTTGTTTATTAAAAAAAACCTATATAGTAGGTGTAATAGTAGAGGTCAGTACTGGATAAAGGGTATTATTGGACTTGGTATGATGCTTCCAATGTCTCTGACCGCGGTTTGGTATTCGACAACCCCCTAATGAGTGTCATCACCTCACAAGATAAACTTACATAACCTAGTATGTCGGTTTTGCCGTGAACTAACTCATATAATGGCCACTGGGCCCTGGCATATGAGTTCCGACGATGTTTGATGTGACACCCAGAGCAGTATCACAGTATATCTCTGTTGGCGATGGTTAGCAATGCACACGAAGAATATCGTGCATAAGATACCAAGCAAACTAAGCATGACCACGTTGGTATCCGTACATAACTGCTCAGTTGCAGCAGGCCAGCAGGTAACAATGTGTCATTTTAAGATATCTTCCAAACTACGCCGTACAGCATCATTCAATCCTTTTCCAATCAGTACCAGCTTTCCAGGCTCTGGCACTCCAGTGACAAGTCCTTCGTCCACCTGGGAGATCTCGTACAAATTTTGCACGCCCTGAAGGACGTATTGTTCCCCAGACCGCATCGTGAATAACCCTTTACAGCGGAGAATGCGTACTTCGTGGTCATCGTGAGGCAGATGGTTTTCCCAGAGAACGGTCCGGATCCATTCGTCTAGTCTTTCTAAATGTGAAGGCGACAGCACAGGACAGATTACCTGCAAGCTGGAAATTCCGCGGGCTTCGTAATGTGTAGGATGAGCGTGGGGTGAATCATCGGTAATACAACTGTCGTGATGGTGATCGTCATTATGTGGAACTGACGTAACTCTCTGGAACGACGGAGGAGATGCATATGCCATGATTCCCATGACGAGTGCTAGATCGACTTGCCCCTGGATCGTCCTATAAACAGAAACAGCAGGATTCAATTTATGAAGCAATTCTTCTGTTGATACGATCTGAGGCTCGAGGACCAAGTCTGTTTTGTTGAGCAAGATCACGTCCGCGCATGCAACTTGGCTTTGAAATTTCTGGTTAGTTCAAAGAACGAGTGTCTCATCATATAACAATTACCGGAGACTTTCACCTTCGCCTTCAATTGCGCTGTCGTCTTCCATTTGCTAGTTAATTTGATCTTGGTCAAAGTAAGTCACCAGAAAATGACACATTACTTTACCTTCAGGCCAAAAACCGCATCGACCACGCATACCACGCCATCGAGACAGATGTCCCGACCTAGGCCTGTAGCAAATTCTTCATTGTGCCAAAACATCGACGCAATAGGTCCTTAAGGTCATACGAAGTTGAGTTAGTGGAAAGTGTAAATGGCATTATGACATACCAGGGTCAGCTAAACCAGTAGTTTCCAGTAGTATGTGGTCAAAGGCACCCTTGCGCTGCATCAGCTTTTCAATGGCGGCAACACCACTGTCTTTGATGCTGCAGCAAAGACACCCGTTCGCCAATTCGAGAAACTCCTCGGAATTTTCTGCGGACGGGTCATCAGGAGATGAAATATTGATAGCCTTGGCTGGTAGATTATTTCAAAAAGAATTTACAGTATTAAGCCGTCTGCTAGCCCGCACCTTCGATATCCTGGCCAAAATTCAGTAAATGGTGAACATCAGAATCCAAACCCAACTCACTGCAGTATCTCCGAATTCATTCATGATGACAGCGATGCGATACCCATGCCGTTCGGTCAATATCCGTCTCAAAGCTAGTCAGTTTGCGTTGACGATGCATAGTGTGTAAAGCCCTACTTGAGGAGGGTGGATTTTCCAGCTCCCAAAAATCCACAGATTATTGTGAGAGGCACGCGGCTTGTTTCGTCTTGGATGCTTTTATGTTCAAGCAGCACACTAGATAGAAGACGTGTGTGAGTAATAAGCCGTACTAGCCAAATGTTACCTACGGGACGTCTTCGTCTGAATCCATGAGAGCGGTTCACGCTGACGCGGGCGTGACTAAATGTGTGGCTATGCAACAATTACCCGCTCTTCAGTGCTTGACCGCCATCTTCAGTCCCTTCTCTACGCCGTGGCTAAGGAAAATCCGTTGCCTTCTGCCTTCAGTAATTTACCATGGAGGCTACTCGCACCGAGGAAGAATTACGTAGCATCATACAAGGCCCGGGAGACGTAGAATGGCGGTGAGTTCACTTCAGATCCTCATCCCTGTGTGGCACTCCTAATATCGGGGTCTGGTAAGATACGAGATGAGACGGGAATGCCAAGAAATTCTCCCAGGTCTTCTATTAGGACCATTCCAAGCCTCGAAGTCCTTAGAAATTTTACAGGGCCTTCACATTACTCATATGTCAGCTATCTTTTCTATTATTCAAGCTGTAAGCGCCAAACATCGTCTCTCAACAGTGTGTGCATACGTGACGCGAAGGAGGCATTTTCTGTCAAAGCGCGATTTCCGGACCATTTCAAGTATTTGGTGCTGGATGTCGAAGATAACGAAGAACAGAACTTGATTCGATTGTTTCCTGGGTGAGTCGATCGCGTCTATCTCTTTTGGGACCACCTGATGCGATCGTGTTGTATGGTATCCCGTCACTTCAACTATCTACAGAGCAAAAGCATTCATTGATCAAGCAATATCGCAAGGAGGTCGAGTGCTCGTACATTGTAATGGCGAGTCATTCATCCCGACCACGCACCTAACATGATCATTGACACTATGATATGTATCTTAGGTGGAATCAGCCTGTCCCCGGCATTCGTCGTGATGTTCGCGATGCAACATTATAATTTGTCTTGGGAGGACGCGCTGCACATGGTACAGAATAGACGATATTGCATTTCGCCGAACGGCGGTTTCTTGACGCAGATCAAAGTACGGAATTCCGTCTATATATATTCGCAGACAGTCTCTCACTTAAGTACAATTGATCAGGAATATGAGTCGATCTACAAAGCAAAGAACGCTGTTGCTTCTTACCCTATAACGCAGCGGCAGGTTTCCAGACGGAAAAGAGAAGATGACGAAGACGAAGACGAACGGTAAGCCTCGCTTCCCGCACATTCCATTTTCTCAGCTTGCTGACGTTATCTAGCGATGATGACCGAAAACGCGCCCTTGTCCATGGAGATACTAGTTCCTATGATCCGAACGCAATGGACGACTCATAGTCCCAACAGTAATATCTAGCATCTCCGTCCCATCCATTTATTATTCAATTCTCTATTACGCATCAGGGGGTCTACGGCGCGATAGTCTCGCTCTTCTCTTCCTCCTGCACGGTTAAACATGTAGCTGCCATTTTGCACAATCTTGTAAGTCTAGAAAACGGCGAATGTCCGTAATAAATGAAACCCAGTGTTATAAAGATTTGATTTTGGCCTTCTCTTTCTCTTGCACAACCCGTTTGGCATGGACATCTGCGGAAAATAAATAAGGGTAGAACTTTGCACTCATAAAGACACATCGCAAACCGTTGCGTTTAACAAAAGCCTCGACCGAGATTCCTGCGAACACAATAGCCGCACCCAACCACTGGCCCAAAGTCAGTTGGTGATTGTACACCACGACCGACAGAAGCATCGTAAATAGCTTCCGTGTCAAAGTGATTGTCCTGGTAATCACATTGTCAAAAAAGAGTCGATGAATTGTGCATGGCATAACCACATACACGAGAGTCAAAGATCCAAAATGCTGCAAAGTCTCGAATATGAAGAGTTGTCCCAATGCACCGGTCAACGCAAATTGCGCCAATGGCGTGATCACAGAAGGATGTGTGCGAATGAACACAAGGGCATCCATGAATTCTGACTGTCCCCCACTCGTCGGATGTATAACGGGTATGTAAGGGAGAGGGAGGACAGAAAGGCTGACGGCGAGCATCGTGCAAAATAGATTGATCCAGAACATCATCTGTTGACCCGTCACTTTATATCGCGAGAAAATCTCGTCTTGGGTCGAGTTGGTCGCACCGTCAAGTGCAAGGTTGATCAGGAGGTAGACAATCCCAATAAGACTGGCGTATGGTGTCGTCTCGCTTGCTCCAGAACTCGACCCCTTTTTTGGCTTCTCGTTGCCGAATCCCATGAAGACGGTGATGCCAGCGGTTACCATAAAGACGACGAGATATTTATGAGGTGCGAATTTACGTCGATAGAGGACGACGTTCATCAACATCACCGGGACGAGTTTGCACGACTTGCCAAGGACCATGGCTGGGTATGTGATATATGAAAGAGCAGCAAACCCGAATGGTGCAGCAGTTGTTATAAAAACCGAGCATTGTAGGAAGCGGAGGAGGAGCACTGAGCGTGGTATGGTCGATTTTTGCGGGTATGCGGATCCATTGGTAGTATGCTTGCTGCTCCCATTTGCTGCTGGCGTAGATATACGTGGCTTTGTGTCTAGTCCCAAGGTCTGCGAGACCGCTTCGCCAGAAGTACGTCTGATAAGAATATAAACGAGTGCTGATATGGAGCTAAGTGCACTTTGACAAATGCCCAAAAAGACAGCCGATCGAAATTTATCGGATGATTTGCCATCCAAAGACTGGAAAGGTACGGATACTGCGAGACTTTATATTCAGCATCAGCTCGAACACCGGTGCAGAAGCAATGCGTACGTCGTTCTTGTGCTATCGCCCATAACTACGTTGCGTCAGTGATCTAAGGTGACTTGGATGTCAAGGTGGTAAACTAACCAGGAACATGGAATATACGCCCACGACACACAGGGCCAGCCTAAATCTGAGTGTTTAGAGCTATCATATCGTGAAATAAAGTCAAATGGCTTAGACCTGACGAAGGACATGGCGGTATGCTTTTTGAATGATGAAAATCCTCAATCAAAGAAGTTGACGTGTCAGATTGACCCTAACCTCAACCTCAGTTTCGACTGGTTAGCGCTCGCAAATTTAAAATTTAATTGACAGCGTCGTCGCTGTAAAACTGAGCTGATAATAAAGTGAATTGTGTATCCTAACAGCTAAACCCTATATAAATTCGATTGTCATTTAATCGGTGACCGCACAGATAAATTCCATGAATTTCTGGTTGGTACTGTTGTGCTTGCGCACTTGCGTAGCACAATTCCTCAGTCTAACCAGCCTTGCCTGGCTATTAGCATATAGATATATGATACGGAAAACCTATCATTCTAATATAGTGGGTATTACGCTCAAGCACCACGAGTTACATTTTCCTGTGAATCGTGTTAACCTCTGAAGTTTCGGACAATACTCAAATCAACGTACCCAGCAGGTATAAAACCAGTAGCCTCGAAGACCAAGATTCGGAAAGCCAGGAGGTGTTCACAATTCCGTGGCTGGAGAGGTACCCTTGAATCCGAGAACTATGAATACATTTCTTTCAGATTCAACAGCCGTGGTAAACTGTACACACCTGTTAGGAGGGCTCCCAATCGCAGGGATAAAGTACTGGAAGAGAAGATTGACCCATACCTTCAACTCAAGTCGACACTCAGACCAAGACCCCGCGTCAACGTCTCGAGCCGTCCTTTCAGCAGTCTGACATCTTCTACAGTCGGGCGTCCGGACTGGTTGGGCCCCGCGGTCGATCCAGGCATCAATTTTGCTAACATATCTTCCAGTTCTTCCATTCGTCTCTTCTCTTCCACCTCCTCGTTCATATCCAGCGTATTATCATCAGCTTCCAGATGCTGCCGCGCATGCTCCTCCGCCTCGAGATCTCGAGGTGCTATATCTGTAAACCGAATATTCGCCAGCAGAGATGCAATATCACGGGCTTCGACAACCATAGGATCCTGTGCCGGCGAGGTGGAAGAAAGAAAAGAATATAATGCGGACGCGATACCACGCAGGATGCCTAATTCGTGACCCAGAGGAACACCGACATGAGCAAAACCATCATCGAACCCTTCCTGGAGGGCTGATTCTTTTCCTGCAGTAATTCCTTCCCGATAGCCTGTCTGCAGAATTGTAGTGATTAGTAAGAGACTGGGCAATCTGGTTATTTGTACATTTGTAAACTCGTTTGATATCCTAGTCCACTCTGCTTCAGAGCTGAAGCCAGCATCGTCGTCCCATGGCGAATCCATGGTTTTGAGGTGGATAAAGTCACTTGGAAGTAATCGTGTGCGCCAGTGAGTGATTGCGGAAAGACAGTCCATCGATGAAGCACAACTTCCTAACTTGAACAAGTTCAATCATGTCCCGCCTTTTGCTTCCTTCTGTCTTTCGTCTGCATACATAGCGTTGGAAATTCAAGGAGAAACCGTTCTCAAAGATAGCGAGGGATTGAAATTCTGTCGGATTCATTCTCGCGTGACTCTGTGCGTTTCCCCCTTTATTCGTGGCGTCACTGTCCTAGCAAGGTCGCCCGCAACTGACATCTTCCTGTTTTCAGAACATGTCATCGCAACCGACCGAAATCCCAGAGACAGAGGAGACCCTTCCCATCCTCGAAAGCCAGCAAGCCGACTTGGAGCAGCATGAAGCCCAACTTGTGCTCCAACTTGGCGAGATCCGCGCTAAGCTTGCCTCTGTACGAGCCAAGGTCGCTGATTCGAGAAACGTGAACCGAAATGCATCCATCTACTCTCTCCCGGCAGAAACATTGGCGGACATATTTGAAGCCGGGCGTCAGCTGCCGTTGAATGATAGAGATATCCCATTCCCTGTCTTGGTTTCACACGTATCACGTCGATTCAGAAGCATCGCGATTAACGAATCGACTCTTTGGACAGATATATACACGTCCCCATCCTTGTCATCCATGGATTGGTTGGACATCCGCTTAAAGAGATCAGAGGCCTGCTTGCTTGACCTCAGGATCAAGTTTCTTCATGACGACGAAGATGACGAAGATGACGATTTTGACGTTCGTAGTCTTCTTGACAGAATATTGCCTCATCACAAAAGGCTTCGTCGACTCAGCATACGTTCGCCCGAGAGTGCGCGGATGTACTCGTTGCTGTCAGCTTTTAGTGATATCAACGCCCCTTCATTGGAGAGCATTCAGATATATTTGGTTTACCATTTTGACGAAGATTATCGTCCAATGAGAGTCTTCAGCGGTGGTGCTCCTCTACTCACGTCCATACGCCTTCATCGCTGGAGCCTCGGCGCACTACAGGCTCCTCTGGATGCTGTGACAACTTTCAGGCTTGACATGCCTTGTCGCCCTGTCCCATTCAACGACTTTTGCGAGGCGATCCATGGTATGCCTCATTTGGAAAACCTGATTTTATCCGCAGACGCTGTCGCGTATGACGGTCAACCGTCCATTGAGATAATGTCACTGATATCCTTGGATGTGGCTTTCCAATCTAGTCCACCGTCTGGCCTCGAACCTTCAGCGTTGGTCACGCCTGCGCTTGAATCTTTGACACTCAGGCATGCAAACAAAGATCGTTTATCGGCATTTGTCCATTTACTGCGAGGGAGTTCTTCATTGCTCCGATATCCTGCCCTGCATACGCTCGAAGTAGATTCTTGGGCCACGAATCCCATGCGCAATGAAGACGTTGTTGGACTCATGACGGGGCTCCCCAACATCCGTCACATAGCGTTCAAAAGTGCTCCCAGTGGAATCTTCTATCGGCTATGCACAGACACCTCCGCCGATCCATTATGGCCCCGACTGGAGACTATCACGCTAGATGAGATAGGAGATGATGCGGCGAGCTTGCTTTGTCTCATGGTATCCCACCGTGCCTCCCTGGGAGCACCGAAACTTCAGCTTAAGTCATCTATGGACGATGTTCCCGAGGATACCATGGAGTGGCTTAGAGAGCGCGTCGACATAATTGAAAAACTGGATGATCCAGACGACTCAGATCGCTCCTGGTGGTGATATTTGTTCAGCGGCAGTCAGTACAATCGACGCTTTTCCTTTAGCGGTCCCGCACTCATCACGGACTATTCAGCTGACATGATCTATCCCGTGCTGCATTGTCCGAAAGATATGCGTCATTAATATTGTATCCAGTACCGGTCACGTGACCTATCTAAAAGGCCCGATAATAAAGTTGCACACAACCATTGTAAAGGCAGCATGGCGCTTTTGGCTACTACAGATCCACCACCCTTGCGGAACTTTCTATTTGTTCAAATTCCCTCCTAAGTTTCAACCACCCACTTGGCTTAATTATGGGATTCCGACGGTCAGCCCGCTCGGCGTTTTCTCCGGAGCCACTACAGTCTTACATGTCTATGTATATACATCAAACGTTGCGTGGGATATCGTTTAAATTCGCAAGGTGACTTACTTCAGTATCTTTCATCTCGCCAACATGTCATTCTTTTCTCCTCCACCCAAACCTGCCACGAAACTCGGGCATTATCGTGCTCTCGCTCCCTCGGCAGGTTTGTATGTCTCGCCGCTCCAACTTGGTGCCATGAGTATTGGGGATAAGTGGGGTGCGCTTGGCATGGGCTCCATGAATAAGGAGTCGTCATTCAAACTCCTCGATGCGTATTTCGAAGCGGGAGGCAACTTTATTGACACAGCCAATAACTAGTATGTTTTTCACAATATTAAGTTCAACTGTAAATATAATTGATGCTGGATCGAACAGCCAGGATGGATCAAGCGAGGAATTTATCGGAGAATGGGCAGAGAGCCGTGGTATCCGTGATCAACTCGTGATCGCCACGAAGGTTCGTCGGTTTGTTAATACTCGTTCATCATATGTTATCTAACGCTTTTGAAACGCAAGTACACCGCCAATCTCCACAGAGATAACACATCCATCAAACAGAAACCAGTGTTCATTGGAAATCACCTGAAATCGATGCGTCTGTCTCTTGAAGCCAGTCTGAAGAAGCTTCGCACATCTTACGTTGACATCTTCTACGTGCATTGGTGAGCGGATAATATCAATCCAAATGGACCAATTGATAAACGACGGCATTTAGGTGGGACTTCAGCGCCAGCGTCGAAGAAGTCATGAATGGCTTAAACAACCTCATCCAACAGGGCAAAGTGTTGTATCTGGTAGCGTCTTTCCGCTCAAAATCTGTAGTTCTCATTTTGTATCGCTCACGTCCATATTTATTAGGGCATCTCGAACGCTCCCGCTTGGATAGTATCTAAGGTTAATTCTTTAGTTGTCTGGAGGTGCCTTGACGTCTGACATGTCAACTATTTTGTACAGGCCAACCAGTATGCTCGTGACCACGGAAAAACGCCTTTTTCCATTTACCAGGGCGCATGGAATGTGATGAGTCGAGATTTTGAGGTTTGTCATCCGTTTGTCCGTAGCATACCGAAACACTGATGGTTCTACGTTACTAGCGCGAAATCATCCCTATGGCTAGATCGGAAGGTACGCAACCTTGTCAGAAAAAAATGGCGTTGTGATCTCATGCTTGTGATAGGCCTCGCACTCGCACCGTGGAATGTGTTAGCTGGAGGCAAACTCCGTACGGACGCTGAAGAGGAGCGCAGACGCCAAACAGGTGAAAAGGGTCGAATGTTTATGGGTCCTTGGGAACGTAATGAGGATGAGAAGAAAATGGCGAAAGCCCTTGAAGAAGTAGCCAAACAGGTTGGAACGGAGCATATCACTGCAGGTGAGTGTGGTCAAGGTCTCGTCACAGGTATCGGTTTTATGGACTCGTTTGAACGTATTCAAGTCGCTATCGCGTATGTGCTCCAGAAGACGCCTTATGTGTTCCCAATCATCGGAGGTCGCAAGGTGGAACACATGCTTGCCAACGTCGAGGCACTTTCCATCTCGCTCACGCCTGAACAAATCAGCTTCATCGAAAACGTGATTCCATTCAATACTGGTTTCCCTCACACTATCATTGTGAGTTGTCGTTTACTAGATATCGTGATACATTGTTTAACTCCTGGTGGTCCATCAGGGAGATGGTACGGCGACCATCCTTGCTTTCTCGTCGACTGCACAATTCGACAAGTGGCCGGTACAACAGGCTATCCGACCTACGAAAGAGTAGGTGACTTGTAGGTTTTCGGCTGCAAAGCTATTGATATGCAATGATGTCTGTAACCATATTTGTGCTGCAATTCATGTGTCATCGACTGGTCCTTTACAGTGATTTCAGAAAATAATGAGATACGCCACCTTTTGTCGCGATTCCCATTTCGAAATCACGAAACTAATAAGTCTCGTGCGCCTTGCATTTCTCGTCTCCTAAACACGTCTCTCCGGTTATACGGCGTCCTCTGTGGTCTCTGCATCAGCCACGACAAATTGAAATCGAAGTTCAAGCCCAAATTTGATGAGGATATAAGAGAAGATCATCTCCGGCCTTTCTGCTGAAAGCAATATAGAATGACCTATCATCATATTTCTTGGCCGAAAACCGTCAAAGGACCGGCACCCAAAATCACCCCTTGCATCCATCTTCTCTCCCCCTGATTGCTCTTGTTGCCAAAGCTGTTCGCTGCCTCCCCGTTACCTTGATACCGTCGGGTCACGTGCACTCGTCTCCCCACCTAACATAGTTACTAGTAACATCTCAGGAATACGCCTTTTTAAAGGCACTTATATCATGCTACAGATCCGCCCACCCCACACAAATACCGATTTCCTTGCGGATATAGTATCCACCATTTGTTCCGATGTTGGTGCTTACTTATCTGCCTTCAGTGACTACCAGTTTTCCTCCGAACAGCCCTGAGCCAACCCTGACCGACTATTCAGTCTTTTTGCTGGGGTTTCTTCCGGAGCCAATGCCTTACTCATATATGACCCACGTCCATCCCGAGCCATGTTATAAGAACGCCATAACTCGCCATAGCGTTTAAATTCGCAAAGTGCTACACTGTCTATCTAGTATCTCAGCTATCTTACCAAAATGTCATTTTGGTCTCCTGCACCCAACCCTGCCACAAAACTCGGGCATTATCGTGCTCTCGCTCCCTTGGCAGGCGTCCATGTCTCGCCGCTCCAACTTGGTGCCATGAGTATTGGAGACAAGTGGGAGGCGCTCGGCATGGGGTCCATGAACAAAGAGTCATCGTTTAAGCTCCTCGATGCATATTTCGAAGCGGGGGGTAACTTTATTGACACCGCCAATAGCTAGTATGTTTTTCGCAATATTAAGTTCAAATGTAAAAAATTATTGACACTGGATAGTCAGGATGGATCGAGCGAGGAATTTATTGGAGAATGGGCGGAGAGCCGTGGTATCCGTGATCAACTCGTGATCGCCACGAAGGTTCGTCAGTTTTTTTGTTTGTTTTGATACTCGTGCATTTTCTCCTGGCTAACGCTTTCTAAACGTAACTTGAAGTACACTATCAATTTCCGGAGAGGCGACCCATCCATTAAACAGAAAGCGGTTTTCACCGGAAATCATTTGAAATCTATGCATCTGTCTCTTGAAATGAGTCTGAAGAAGCTTCGCACATCTTACGTTGACATTTTATATGTGCATTGGTCAGTGGTAACATTAATGCCGAAGAATTATGTAACTGACGAATAACACGATTTAGGTGGGACTTCAACACCAGCGTCGAAGAAGTCATGAATGGCCTGAACAACCTCGTCCAACAGGGTAAAGTACTATATCTGGTAGCGTTTTCCATCCTACGCCTATGATTTATATAGCTCACTTTCATATTTACAGGGTATTTCAGACACTCCCGCTTGGGTAGTATCTAAGGTTAATATTTTAGTTGTCTGGAGGTTCCTTGCCGTTTGACATATCATTTATCTTCCACAGGCCAACCAGTATGCTCGTGACCACGGAAAGGCGCCTTTCGTCATCTACCAGGGCGCATGGAATGTGATGAGCCGAGATTTTGAGGTTTGTCATCTGTTTGTCCGTAGCATACCGAAACACTGATGGTTCTACGTTACTAGCGCGAAATCATCCCTATGGCTAGATCGGAAGGTACGCAACCTTCTCAGAAAAAAATGGCATTGTGATCTCATGCTTGTGATAGGCGTCGCACTCGCACCGTGGAGTGTGTTAGCTGGAGGCAAACTCCGTACGGACGCTGAAGAGGAGCGCAGACGCCAAACAGGTGAAAAGGGTCGAACATTGCTGAATCCTGGTTGGGAGCGTAACGAGGATGAGAAGAAAATGGCGAAAGCCCTCGAAGAAGTAGCCAAACAGGTTGGAACAGAGCATATCACTGCAGGTGAGTGTGATCAAGATCTCGTCACAGGTATTGGTTTTACTGACTCGTTTGAATATACACAGTCGCTATCGCGTATGTGCTCCAGAAGACGCCTTATGTGTTCCCAATTATCGGAGGTCGCAAGGTAGAACACATGCTCGCCAACGTCGAGGCACTTTCCATTTCCCTCACGCCCGAACAAATCAGCTTCATCGAAAGCGTGATTCCATTCAATCCCGGATTCCCCCACACTATCATTGTAAGTTTTCGTTGACCAGATCTCGTGATACATCGTTGAACTCTTGGTGGCCACAGGGAGATGGAACGGCAAACTGTCATATTTTCACATCGGCTGCAAAATTTGACAAGTGGCCAGTACAACAGGCTATCCGACCTACCAAAGAGTAGGTGTGGGTTTTCGGCAACGAAACTAGTGTTATCCACAATTATGTTTGTGAATCATAATCGATGTGCTATTAAGTTGAATTTAAGAATTTCACTAGTAAGGACAGAAAATTAGGAAAGTATGTTGATGGAGATAATATTATCCTACAGGGTTACATTTCGCGTGTTGAACGAAAAGGTCAATACGGTCGAAAGTCAGTCTGCATGTCACCATTTCCTGTTTATTCCCGAAGTCTCGGCGTTCGAAGTAACCCGTGGACAATGGGCGCTTACCTATTCGGTTCCGCGATTGCCAATTTAGGGTTCTAAGCATTCTTCAACCCCGGCGCGTCTTGCTCCCTTGGACTCCTGTTGGCCTGCAGTTTACATGTTTTACATATGTAAAATAGCCGGCAGTGGAAGCATTTTTCGAACATCTTCAACCCGCTTTTAGGATCCTAGGTGTGGTTTTTCCATCATGACTTCTTGCAAAATGTTAGTATGCGTCGGTTACACGTTAGGGTTCCTCCTTTACGTTAGACATGTCAAGTGTCTTCCTCGGCCATTACGGTTCCGGGACGGCACGTTTGACCATGTGTGTATAAGTAACAGCTTGTCTGTTGCTATTCTTGCCCTCCTTGGTCCTCTCTGCCCTCGAGTGAAACAGTAAGATGTTTTTTCCCCTTGTCCCTCTGGTTTTTGCCGGCATGGCGGCTATTGTGTCTGCTGCACCTGCTACAACCGAGGTGAATTATACGAACAATAATACATATACCTGGTCTAACAATATCGACGAACGCAGCCTGTTTCGACTCGCAATTCCTGCGGTGCAGACTATTGTGCAGGGACGAACAATAACGATAGCAACTATGTCTGCGGTGATGTGCGCCTCGGGCCTGTAAAGCTACCCACAAAGCTTCCCCTCGCATCAGAGGTGTACGCTTACGACCGTTTGGGCGGTCTGTGCCCCGGAGCGTTCCTCACGAAATGGTACAACGACACTGCCCAGAGCTACATCTACCCCCCACAAAATGGATTCCAGCTTAACACCGCAGGCCAACCAATAGAAGGCAACCAAACGCTCGCAGTGGGCATGCGGCTTGATCGGTTTGGTTCGGAGTATGGCTCCTTCTTGTCTCCAGCTGGCGCACCTTACTCTCAGCGTGCCCTCCCGCCGTCCAACCTCGACGCTCCCACCAGCATTCCTAGTTATCCTTATAATTATCATGTATATGAGGTCGTGCAGCAGTTCACAGTCCTGAGTGGCCCTATTGCAGGTAATATTTTTCCTGATATATTCAACTGAATGAGTTTTAAAATAGTTTTTTACAGGATGGTTTGGGCAACCGGGACAAGGCACGCAGTATCAGACCTATGAAAATGTAATGACCTTGGTATGAACATAGTTATCGATTGTATTTATTCATCTTAGCTGACCCGGATATTTTTTTTAGATTAGCGGCGGTCTTTTGAAACGTGTCAATATCGCCTAATGCCAGCGTAATAGTTTGCAAATGTGCACCCTATATCGGTACCAGCAGGAGAAGGAAGAGGGTAGTATGGAGCTCTCTTCCGAAAATATTGCCGCAGATATACCACGGCTTGTCAGATATTTGAAAATACATTGGGCACGTGATCGAGACGCGTGCACGTCTGACCCAACGGAGTCAATTTTATAACCCATCGCGACGCGCCAACGGCACTTGCCCAAGGTGATCAATTTGGTGTGAACGTTCAGATGGTAAGGAACGGGCCTGACGATCGGATAGACTCATCTAGGAGGAGCATCGCAGGCAACGGTAAAGTGGAGCACTGTGTGCACGCGCGACTTGGTTGCGTGTACCATCTATCCCTGGGGAGCAATAAAATGCTCGAGCAATTTGAACATTCGGGTTTGCGACAACTTGACATGCTACGGCGTACAGTAGGTGCACCGGTAGCCTGATCAGCCTACTTTCAACTGCATAAACAGATTTCCGTGCATCCTTTCCGAGATGAGACATGGTTTAAATTTATCTCCCGTCTGTCTTCCGTTCCGCCAATTACTCATGTTTTGTTGCATCGGTCCTGCGTCGCACCAATTGACTCGAGTCCGAAGAGGATATGTACGGAGGTACACCTGTTCTTCGTTGTCGATTGTTGGCTTACTTCGTAGTCTCTCGCAGGCAGCCGTAAGATAGTCGTTCTCTCTATACTTGCCCTCTCGCTTTGCTAAAAAAAAAGTTCATAATTGCTATGATAGAGTAAAATCATCTGCCTGTATATGGTCGTCATTCTAGGTTGCACTGATGTCAATGCCTCCGATCACATATTGCCCCGTATTCTTAAACACACATTTTCACCACACAAGGCGAGGACTCCCAGTCATAAAGGATGTATAATCATACGGACGCACTTAAACAGCTTCCTTCTTGTCGCTTCCATCGACGCTGACAGTGTCGCTCTTCTCGTCTGCCAATACGATAGTATCGTCCTAGTCGCAGAACCCTGTCAATATCTTATCCGAGGCACAACACAGAATCATTGCTCACTAGGTAGTTCAAGCCTTCTCCGAGATGAGGAGGGGGAGAAATCGTACATATGACAAGGAACGAAACAAATGATATTGAGACGCCTGTGCACAGGGGAGATAAGCCACTTGTTTGAAAAACAAAAATTAATGTCGACGAACCGACGAGGAAAGATATTTTAAATAGATTGGCCCAGTTGCTCGTGGTCAGAGGATTGCGTAACGTCATGACAAATCCAGGGAATGTTGGCCAAGTGCCAAGTACCCAAGCCACAACCGCACGCCAGTGGATGCCGTACTTGTACCAATAGATACTCCGAGAGTCACCAATGTACAAGTGTTCAATCTTCAGCGTCCTCTTACGTACGACGAGATAGTCGGCTAACATTATACCACTGGAGTGATGAGCAAAAGATCAATGCTTGAGACTATATGTTTAACAGTCTACATACGTCATGGGTGCCAAAAAGATTCCAAATCCACTGCAGATAGAATGACGTAGTTCGTGAGTATCATCACATTGTTTGAATAACTACGACTTACGAGACGGTAGCCAAGAAGGTGGGGGCTGAAGAGGCAACCTGCCAAGGATTCGATGCGAGACCCAGCTTTGTGAAATTACAGAGTCACACAAGGGTTCTAATGCAGGTAAAATACACACATACAATAGCCATGATGTAGGCACCACGACGAATGTTGATGAATCGCGGGAATAGCCCGGATATATCCATTCCGGTGGATACACTGTTGAGCACGATATTGAGAGCAAGTTGGCTGAAGGCAAGACCGACACCAGCGAAGAAGACACCTCCGCGCACTGAGCAAATAACTAAGATAAACACAGATATTAGACATATATAGACGAATTGAGCTACCGTGAGACGAAGAATGATAATGTTCCTGAACAGCGGCGAGTAGCTGAATGGGATTCCAGTAGAGGGTTCCAAGAATTTGGGATGACGCCGAGGTGACAACAACACCTACACCACATAAACGCTCAGGAAAGATCCGGTTAATGAGGAAAAATCGAAAGGCAGACCGATAAGTGCAGTCAGAGTGACGGTCAATGGTGCAGCTATCATTTGAGACATGGTGGGCGCATATCGTCGCGATGCGTACCTGGTCCAATCAGACTGACCCAAAGTGCCAGCTAGATATGGTACATGAGATCCATTTCACTAAATGTTTGGGCAAAAAGGAACATACACCCCCAGGAGCCTAGAATAGACGTGATTCCAAACATCATACTCCACGACGTATTCGTGGCCGTATTGGGAGTGTGGAAAAGCGGCCCTCCTCCTCCGTTCGTGTGTACAGACCATATGGTAAGACCCAATATAGTGCAAACAAATGCGACGGCGGAGATAATGAACGGTTTCTGCAGCCTCTCGGGAGGAACCAACACCTAACGAGGTATCATCAACGTCTGAGATAAGGAAAAAGATTTACTATTATACCAGTGGCACATATAGCAGATACCAGATAACAAGTCCAATGAGATCATTAGTCGTGATGTGAGATGAAAGAGGAATCGTGTTTTTCATGTGGGCAAACCCAGGAATCATTGCTCCAATGGCCTTTATCAATAAAGGTGAAAATGATGTTGCACCGCGCCAACTATGCTACTTACCACGCGAACGGCCTGGCCACCCCAATATGCTTAGATAAAAAGAGGGTCAGAACAGGTCATGTGAGGGGAGCACAAGAGAGATACCTTGGATACCAAAGAACCACAGGCCAACGAAGGCCCGGATGACAACGGGAAAGTAACCACCTCGCATGCCCCAGGAAAACCGGGAAGATACGGTATAGCCAATACTAAGACGATTTGGTGTAAGTGCCATAAGTCAATCGGAATTGGATGTGCGCACTGGTGTATTTCCCCCATCCATCCACATGCAACGGAAAGCTGCAGTCATACGAGTTAGCCACATCAGGTACTTATCCCATGTAAGTGCCTACCATCCCAGCAATAAGAGACCCGATAACTACACAAGCCTAGGAAAACGGGAGATAGCCAGTTAGCTCAAAATACATGATGTAAACGTCGAGCCCACCATGGCCTGTTGTGCATTCAATCCATAGGCAAGAAGGGTAGAGCCTGCAGTATAAGCCGAGATGTTGGATCCAGAGATACACCAATAGATGAAGTAAGACCAGATTTTCTGTTGGCGAAAAATACAACTGCTCATTAGCAGCTGTTCCAGGCAAATTATTGAAGATATAATTCACATAAGTGCGTCGTTCAGGGGGGATAGGAATCAAATCGCGATCTATACTTGCTGTTAGACGAGATACATCCATTCTGAGTGACGTATTGCTTACTCGTCCATCTATCATTATGGTAGGTGGCGTTGACGTCGACCGGACATTCCAAACGTTTAACGATTGAACTCCACTTGGATTGAGTTGTATCATCGTTAGTTTGTGCCGCGAAGGTCATCGTGAGGTGGAGGTGAACTTCAGAGAAGAGTTGACCGAGACCGTGACCAGTAATTAGGCCCCATCAACCGGAAACATAAATGGGCTATTATAAATAAGAAGCACCCGCTTGTAACGCAGCTCCATGCCGGTACCTTTGCAACGTGGTGTGTGCAATAATACACCTGGGATAATGGTTACCCTCTGGTCTATATCGCGCCATTCATGTAAGGATGCAAGACGGAAATCGAACAGCACCTGGACAAATTCAAGTTGAGGCGATCAGACAGCCACACATGTACAAGTGTGCTTTTAACTTTTGTTGCAGCACTGCTTTCGCTGTCTCAGATTTGCCTCCGCTCCTCATGCTCCTCATGCTCCATTCGGCGCTAATTCATCCGAGGGACAAACTGGCACCAAAAACATAGATCGACAGATGCGGGATCGGTAACTAAATAATATCAATATATGGAGGTGGTATAGATCCGACTCGTGGAAATGTAGGTAACTTTGTATGTGTGCCTTTGCGGACAACACTACAAAGCACTACAACTGCTGTACCTTAGCTACGGCACTAAATTGGATTGTGGCATGTCATAGGGCGCCTTTGTGACTGAAAGTCATCACTTCTGCGATAAACGTTTTTGGTACAGCGGATACACCTCGGGCGTATATCTGGCTAGTGTAGACCTGGATGACAAGCCTTCAGCTAAACGTTGGTAAGATGGTGTCGCGACTGACCAATTCTTCGTACACGATCGCGGGGACCTTTTTGTCGCAGAGCGTGGACCCGGGATGTATTTTGAGTATCTACGGAGAGTTTCAGACGACGAATGTGCACACGAAAAGCTAGAGAGGATCTCACGGATTGTCCCACAGCTTGTTTGTACGTGCCATCCGGTTGCAAAAATGCCGAATGCTGCACCAAACCAGACACCAAACTCCTTAACAGGGGCTCCTCGCTGTCAGATCTTGACGTCCGCCAGTCGATATACATACGTTCACATGTCGTTCGGAGTTGGGTGCGGATATCTCCCGCCTCCCTGAGAGTGCGCTCGTTGACGAACTGTTGCCGGCACCATTCCCTTCTGCCGCCTTTATTCTCCACGGCAGCGATATCCTCGTACGCCCGAAAGGCATTTAGGATTGTCATGTGGTCTCCGCTTGGATGACGAAACTTTCGGCGTGCTTCCGCTGAGGCTTCGCGTTGATCATTTGAATCCACAAACAATTTTGAAGAGGCGGCTAGAATGGACACGATATCGAGGACTTCCAGTGTGCAGCCAAACTCTTTGGATGCAATGATAATGCGGGCAAGGTGGGCCTCGAGAGGAAAAGAGGCCATGCTTCTGCCAATCGGGGTCAGCGCTTTTTCCGCATCTAAGGCGCCCAGTACAAATAGGGTTTTGAGAGCCGATGTAACTGGCCACAAGCAGTTGCTCAGTGATATCCAATGATACAGGAATCAGGCACTCACTAGATTCTGCAGCAGGTTTATCCATAAGATCTAGGTCCTCCATGTCCTGCCCGACGCATTTCAGCTGCAACATACTTGACGTAAGGCTGCAACGCTGAATCTCGGGCTCCGCTGATGTAGCCATAGAGTTGAAAGCCTCTTCTGTGTACAACCGGAAGCAGAATCCTTTGCCCTGTATTGAAATCAGGGTGGAGGGATAATTGCAAGTCATAGACGCGACACACTTCTCGGCCTGCACGACCTGCCCGCTGCATGGCGGATGACTTCGTGATATCTCGTGTAAGTAACGTATCAAACCCCGCTGTTTGATCTATGTCTTAGTTACGCGCTCGAGCGATATCATTTACATTTCTGCTCACCGCCACCTGTATCCCGAGCCAGAAAACGCTTTTCTTTGCATTTACCAGTATCGATCACATACTTGATCCCGGGGATTGTGATCGAGGTCTCGGCGATGTTAGTAGCCAAGATACACTTTCGGGTATCAGATGGTGTCGGTGAGAAGATCTTAGCTTGCTGTCCTGGTGGGAGAGCCGCGTACATAGGGCATATGAGCACCTACGAGATGGGTGTTAGGGACAAAATGGGGAAATTTACTTCAAGTATCTTACATCCATTTGGTCTTGCGGTAATTTATTCGCGTAAAGTTTTATAGATTCAGATAAGCTCTCTATGTCCTCTTGGCCTGCCGATCACGACGAACTTTAGTAACGAAAAATAAAGGATCAAGGCCCCCCCCCCAAAAAAAAAAAAAAA
>KN833016.1:247126-325918 GCA_000827315.1 Piloderma croceum F 1598 | reverse complement strand
TGGAAGAAAAATTAAAACATCGCCTGGAGGCTCGTCTATATGAATCTGGAAGAAACTGCGAAGCGCGGCATCGACGTAGTCGGACTGACTGACTGCAGTATGAAAGATCTTGACAGGATGTTGACGACCTTTCACATAAACGATCTTCGCACTGGATAATTTAACGAATGAGAAATGGGTCGAAGGTAAGGAGGTAAACGGACTTGTGGTAGAACATGCTAAACTTCTCCGCATCAAGAGTGGCACTCATGACCACAATCTTCAGAGGATTTAGGCTCAACGCTGGAACCTTCTCTTTCCCCTTAACATCGGCAACAGCAGTATTCCTCTTCATCTGAATCGTCTTTAAATTAGCGATTAAAATGTCTGTCCGCAATGTCCGTTCATGAGCCTCATCCACGACGATGACACTATATCGCAAAAGCAATGCATCCGAAAGTAATTCTCGAACCAGCATCCCATCCGTTACGTATTTGATACGCGTCTCCACACTTGACTTGTCGTCGAAACGGACAGTGTATCCTACGAGTCCCCCGACACTGACGTTTTGCTCAGCTGCTACACGAGTGGCCAGGGACGTGGCAGCGACTTTACGGGGTTGTGTAACTGCTATCATGCCTTTGCCTGCTATGCCTGATTCTAGCAAGTATTGAGGTACCTCTTAAGTTTATGGTGTTAGTTCCTGTAGCATAAGGAGGTAAACTGACATACGTGTTGTCTTGCCTGAACCCGTTTCGCCAAGCAGAACAGTCACATCATTCTTTCTGATTACTTCAATAAGAGCCTCCCTCCCTAATGAAACGGCGCTCAATAACACCGAATGTTTACTAAATGTTCATACACACCTTGTGCAATGGGAAGCTGCCGTCTCTGCTCCTGTAAGTTCAGTTGCTTGACATTGCCTCCTTCGCTTCGAACCTTGGATTTCCTCTGGTGATGATTATTTTGACCAGAAGGAGAGGCCGAAACACCATTGGTCACCACACCGTTAATTTTTCTTGGAGATGTCTTCTCGTCCTCATCCGATACATCCATATAAGCTATCCGCTTTTTATGCGGCCTTGAATTTAATTGCGAAGATCCGGTGTCGCTAGTTTTTCGTTTCGAAGCCCCAACGTTGGGCACACCGTTTGGTTGGGCATGAATGCCGTTTGGTGTCGCTGATGCGTTCGAAGGACCAGCCTTGTTCTTCATTCTTTAATTCTATGTGTCTTGAGTGATGTATTCTTCTGCAGAATATACTTGAGAAACGGCTTTGAGCGATGTGGGTGGAAGGCATGGGCAGGTGGATTAGGAAAAAAGAACCGAGAAATTGGAAATCGACATTTATTTCTCGCGTGGCGCGTCTCTACACCAGACACCCATGCAGACCCCTTGACCCCCGCAGACACACTAAACAAACCTCCATTTCGTCACGATGGACAGGAACAACTGGTACCCCCAGCAAGACTACGATCCTAGGCATGCCCAGGGCTCTCCACAAGCACCAACAGAGCGTGTGGCAGCAGATTCTGTCCAGGATGCTCACACTCTGCTTGCCGTATATCCAATGGCATCTGCCACCCCTTCGAATTACGGTAAGCCTCCAATTGGACCCTATCGATGCCCCCTTTTGACACGGGCATATACTGACAACATGACTGATCTAATTAGTGGCCAATCATCTCGGTGGGTT
Source organism: Piloderma croceum F 1598 (assembly GCA_000827315.1). Taxonomy (NCBI): domain Eukaryota; kingdom Fungi; phylum Basidiomycota; class Agaricomycetes; order Atheliales; family Atheliaceae; genus Piloderma; species Piloderma croceum. Next base: position 324,243 of record KN833016.1, on the reverse strand, counting down.
GAGCATAGCCGCAGCAATACCATCCTACATCCAGCCTCAATATTTCACTATGAATGGCTCATCATATCCTCAGGGGAATCCACCCCCATATTCCGAGTATGCTTCTGAAGTCAGTTATCTAGGAAGTCAGCAGGCGCCTGCTAACGATTCGGGTTACTGGGAGAACACGAGGAATGACGCGGTGAGGTATTTAGGAGAACAGGCTAACCAGTACGTGTATGCTCGGTTTCTCTCGGAATTATATCTTGATGGCAGTATAGATCGCATTCGAACTATACGCCACCCGCGCACTGGACGACTCCTACCGCAGGCCCGTCGACATACCAAACAAACGCTTTTGCACAATCAGTGTTTCAACGTACCGCACCATCCACATCCTATCCTACCCCTCCGCCTCCAGGAATAACCAATTCTTCCTCTTCTCTCGCATTTGCTCTTGGCAATCCTGTTACGAAGTCTACACGCACTGTTCATAAGCCAGAAGAGTCTACCCAGTATTTCCATAATTTCTTGGAACAAAAGACTAGACAGATGGATCCATCCCGTGCAGCCACGCCCCCTCCTCGTACTACGCAACAAGCTCCTCTAGAAAGCCCTGACCCGCTTGCCCTTGTTCCGTCCAGCTCGACCCTTTTCTCTGCATCTGCTGTCACTCCTCGTAAGCGCAAACCAGAAGTCCACAATGAATCTCCAGCCCTCAAACGCGTCCAATCAACCTCAAATTTTATTACTCCCCACAAGTCACTTTCTCCACTCACGCCTCAAACATCAACTACAGCAACTACCACCACGACAACATCCAAATCGTCCAAAAAACTGCAGCCCTACATCGAAGTCCCCCCACTTCCCAAATCGTGGTTCACGCCGTCGCGATCATCTTCTCAGAAATCAATCACTTCTTTGTCTAAGAAGATGCAAGGCAAAATGAAGGTCGATGATACTCCTGATGATCTTGGAGGATATGGGTCTGTTGAGGATGATGATTCTCCACGACGATACTGGAACTCGACCGTCAAGTCTTCAGCCAGACGAACTGGCGACCGAGATGATAGAGGTATATCTTCTGTAGGCAATAATGCCCGCCGCCTTATCTAACAAATAATTGAATAGCACCCTTGGAGAAGTTGACTGCTCTACTTGAAGACATATTTGAAGCTGAAGATGCTTTACCTCCCGACGTAGATATTCATGCATTACCCGCTGAATGGTTCTCCCCTATGACTGTCGACGGCTCTTCTCCCCTCCTCCATCCTAACATCATCCGGAAACTCGCCAAGTATATCGGTCAGGTCACTCGACCTACGAAACGGATCAGGCTGTCGACTCGAGAGACTATAGCAGGTAGCGGAGGCACCCCTCGTGGGAAAGGGAGAATGGCCGAGGTGGACACTGCTGTTCTCTCCAGAGTGTTGAAGATCCTCGATCGAAGTGTGCGGGCAGGGGAGGATCTGGACCCTTTCCATTATGTGGCAACGGATAGAAATGTATCTCCTCGCAAACCCAAAAAGCAAACGAAGCGCCCGAAAGCAAAAGACGGCGACGGAGAGGACGAGGCTGAGGCCGAGAAAGGTAACATGACGGTTGACGAGCCGCCCCTGCCCCCTCCCCCGCCGCAGGAAGCGACAGAGGCCGATTTGGAGAATCTGACCAAGATTTTGGAAATTGCCAAAGACAGCGTTTTGGCGGCTGATTGCTGCATTGCGTTGCTCGGCAGTGACAGATTAACGAAACAGGTTTAACCTCATTTTTTATTCGTCTTGCCGACATTTTATTCATGCCATTTTCCCAGCTTTATTCCGAGGAGCTCATCACGACATGTCTCTCTACGATCAAGAACCAGCTCACTAAGATTGTCTACCCTTTTGTCGAAGCGTCACAAGATCTAGGCGGCCAATTGTCTCCTCTTCTGCAATATCTACACAAAACATCTGCTCCGGATGTCCGAGAGCATCGTCGCCAGCTCAGCGAAATATTCCAGGCCTTGACTGCCGTTATGCCCAGAATCAACAATCTCGTTTGTGCGGAAACGGTCGTTATGTCGGATGCGATCATAATACAGACTGTATACATCGCGATTGGACCATTCTTTGTCGTGGAATCTGGAACTGATGGTGATGCGAAGGGTAAGAAGCACAGTATTGTTTTGAGCACCCTTGGAAGCAGCGCTATGCGAGGCCTAAGGTTGGATGCTCTATCGTTGATTCGAAACGTTAGTTATTATGGAATTGCTTAGCTTCTGTCCAAACTGATTTTTTCGTAGATCTTCGCAAACCACGAAGACCAGCGCTCTTGGATCATCGAAGAAATTCTTTCGTCTCTGATTAAACTCTCCGACACCAACAAAAAGGCTGGACAGTTTCGGTGGGTTAGCAAGATTGTGCTTTCCGCGTAAGGACTCAAATAGTCTCTACAGTCTACGGGATGGACGTTCGATTCGAACTGTCTCAGCGCTTCTGCTTCAACTGGTCCAAACATCCGCACATGATGTTCGCTTAGGAGCCAGCAAGATCGCGAAAGCTCGTCAGCAAGTTTTTGCACTACGACGCCAAGATAGTAACAACGACGCTGGCGCAGAGGCATTTCTCGACGAAAACGATGCGGAAGTATGTCCGTGTTCTTTATGCCAATACATCCAATATTGACTGGTAAATGCCAGGAAATTCGATTGTATGCGTCTGGTTTGGAATCAGCAAAGAAAGCTGCCAAGACTATCGTCTTGTTCCTAACCCAGAGGTTAGTTCCGGTGGTTGTATGGATTGGCATCTCAAAAGCTTTCGTCCTAGATCCGGGAAGGGCAAGGCAACCAAAAACTCTAATGAAGCTGAATACCGTACCATTTTTGATAATTTGATATCCGACTTGCTTGTTGTTTTGTTCTGGCCTGAATGGCCTGCGGCGAGTTTGTTGTTGAGCATTATATGCAAATTTATGGTGTGTGCACTGCATCGATGTCAAATAATAATTTCTCTGACAGAATATTTCAACCGCAGGTATCATCGTTGGACGACATCAAAACGAGCAACCAGGCAGAAAATAATGCAGCCAAAACCATCGCCCTCGACCATCTTGGGGTAATCGCAGCACGCATTCAGTCGAATATTCTCAAATTCAAACAGAGCGGCAATCGGCCGGTAGATTCCGCTTCTTTGAAGTCTCTAGATGATGTAAGTTGCACTGCTTGCTCGTTGGAATGGACCTTATTTATTACCAAAAAGATCTTTGCGACAATAAATTCCAAAGAGCTTGACAAACTATTGGCTGTCCACCAAGACATAGCTTCTCATCTGTGCAAACGCTCATCTGAGGATCAAGCATACGACGTGAGTTGACAACAGCTCTTCTTTGCAAACGAAAGCTGATTTATCTGTATTGCAGAGTGCTCGGGAACTTACCGCCGCGACATGGGGTCAAGAATTAGCTGCTGCATTGAAACAAGTGAATATCTTCATTCAGGATCCTGAAAAAGAGGAACTTGGCTCCAAGGCCCATCTACAAAAAGTCATCTCGTTCGGTGTGAAAATCAAGAATGCTTTGCGAGATATTTGGACGGACCATGCAACGGATGTGTTCGACATAGGGTTTGTCTATGGATTCATATTCATTTCCGAGCCTTCACAAAGTAGTTTTCTTTAGCTCGCAAGAAGACGTCGTTCGCATTGATCGCTACTCTGAAGAGATTGGTTCCATTCAAGGGCTTAAGAACTCGTTCACACCAATCCTCAATGTCATTCTGCTTGCTCTTGATGCTCCTCCGGTCTTCATGCGCACAAAAGCTTTGCGTGCTCTGGGACAGATCGTCACAAGCGATCCCACTATCCTGGCTGCGGTACGCAATTTATTTTACACAGGCCTAATTAAATTAATATTACGAGAGTAGCCTAACGTTCGTCGAGCAATCGAGAGTCATCTCCTGGATAGTTCTCCTGCCGTCCGAGACGCTGCGGTGGAGTTGATTGGAAAATATATGATCGACTCTCCAGAGGTAGCGGGAGACTACTATCAGAAGATTGCAGATCGAATCGCTGTAAGTTTCAATAAACACAATGCTTATTGCCCCTCTCCTGACTAGATTACAGGACACTGGTCTCGGTGTACGAAAACGTGTCATTAAGTTGCTTAAAGCCTTCTATAGCGTCACAGACGACAACTCTCGTCGCATAGACATCAGCGTCAAACTAGTCTTGCGGATGATGGATGAAGATGATACCGTTAAGGATTTGGCCGTAAAGACTGTAGAAGAGCTTTGGTTCCCAAATACGACATTACCTGCGTCCGCGATGAAGGGGAAGTCCTCGATCGCTCACAATCCGCACGACAAAGGTCCTCTTCTCTCCAAAGTGGCGGTAATCATGGGAGTCTCATCAAACTTCAAGGATCGCCAATCTCCACTTGAGGACTTGCTTCACAAGATCATGGCGGACAAAGACGGCGATGCCTCAAATCTCCGTGCAAGCTACGCCGAGATCTGTGAGACATTGATTGATGGACTTGTCGATGCATCGGACTTACCAGGCTTTGTATGATCTTCTCTATCTATAATAACCGACGCTGACTTTTTGGCCAGACTGTAATTAACTGCGTCAGAACCATACATCTGTTCACCTCAGCCTATCCAGAATTTCTTTCTGGTCCCAATGCTTCTACGCTGTTACCTTATCTCAAGAATGCCACTACTGTACGTTTCCCTGCATTCGTACAGACACTCATACAAACATTCATTCCACCATGCAGGCGGACGAACAAATCACATCCGACTATTTGCTGAAGATTTTTAGGGCATGCATACCCCATATGCCGAAGACAGCGGCCAAATTCGGCCAAGAACTGCAACTGGCGTTGCAACCTATGATTTTGAAACCATCGTCTGCTGGAGGTGTGGCGGTGAGGCATCTGCTGAACTCTCTCCTCATTTCACTCATCATGCTGTCTGTGCTCAGGCTCTGCAAGAAACAGTTGCATGTATGTGCACTGTAGTACAAAACCTAACACATGACTTTGTTCGACTTGTGGCACTCGCGAAATCCTGTAACGGTACGATATTCTTCATTTTTGAACAATATTATTTTGCTCAGTCATATGACATCCTCGATCTAGCTCGCCTGCAGCAGGCTCTCGCTCGACCAGTCACCCAGAAAATGACTCCTGTCGAAGCCAGAACACTCTCAATATTAATCTTCATTGTGTCCCTTCTCAGCGAGCATTGCAACTTTGACCGTCTCCGGCTTGAGAATGATGGTGCGCAGCATTGAGGCCCAGCTCTCCACGAACGTTGCGGCTCATTTTTTTTAACAGCTGTCGTGGCCGACCTCAACAGTATCACAAAGGTACTTAGCCAAAGGTCGCACCGCTCCAGTTACACATACTGACTTGCTACCGCAGGGGTCCATAATTGAGCATATCTACGAGAGTCTGTTGAAGCTATACGAGAAACATACAGAATCTGGGCTGAGAGGGCGCATTTTGCAGTGCCTTGGTAAGAATTTGCTAACCCGAGCCATGGCATTTAATGAATATCGTCTTCAGGCTTTCTATTCCGTGCTCAGCCTAGCCTGATGACTTTAGATCGTTCTGCCACCATCATGGACGCTATATTTGCTTCTCCTGACGAGGACAGCAGAGGGCGCCTTTTACGGATCATGCAAGAGTTTCTGGTTTCCGAGGCGATGAAGCATTCAACAAAGGAGAAAGGTACTGTTGTCTATGCGTCCCACTGCCCCCCCAATACTCAATTTTGTTTATTCCGTAGAGAATGCAAAAGGCAAAGCAAAGAACGTTGAGGTCAATATGGAGGAGCTTGTTGGTAATACTGATGGATTTGCGGATTCTGGGTATGTTCTGTTTGATGCTTACTTCGTGCTGGATCTGAAGCTCCATTCTGTAAAAGCGTTAGCTCGGCTATCGTCCAACGATATCTTGGCCCGATCCTGGATGCTGCACTATCACAAAACGCTCAGATTCAAGCAGTTGCCATCGATGTCCTGACGTTCACCATCAAGCAAGGTTTAGCGCATCCTCTGCAGGTGCGTATGATGCATGTGCGGCCCCTTGTTCCATTCTCAACTAGATATATAGTCTTTCCCTGTCATTGTGGCCCTGGAAACGAGTGCCAGTGCGGGATTGAGTGCTCGAGCAAACTCTTTGCATGCTGTTTTGCACAGCAAACACACTTCTCTTTTGAACACCCGCTACATTGTCAGCGCTAAAGCATCCTTCGACTATCAAAAGAAGCTTTGCACTGGCCCAGTTCAAGGTTTCCATATGCAACCTATTCCAACTGCGTTACTCCAGCGATGGTATTCTCTTGTGCGCGAGAAGAGACCGTCTAGGCAGGATTTCTTGAAGGCTTTAGTAAAGGTGTTCGATGTAAACAGCGGTTTCAAGTCCTCCCAGGTATGACTGCGCTTAGCACCATCTGTTACCAAACAGTTTGCTGATACGCATTGCCAGGACGATTTGGACTTCACAAGATACATGGCCGAAAACTTCTCCGCGTTCGACTATAAAACGCAAGAGGAAGTCTTCACGGTGATCAAGTACTTTACGTCCGTGCTATCTACAACAGGGATGCAGCTGGTTGAAGTTCTTTCTCCGTCCAATCTTTTGACCCAATTACATGGTGCCAAGGAAGTAACAGCGACGGACACGGCGGTGAGGCTTGATGAGATTAATCAATAAATTATATGCTGAAGATGGTCTAGGATGGCGTGAATGTTACTCTCAACGGATCATCTGCTGCTCCGAATTCACAGCCGCTGGACAACGTGGATGTGATGAGGAGTTCAGTGATCATTTCCATGACAATGTTGCTGAAGACCCATCTCAAATCGTTGTATGGACTATCAGAAGAGTACGCCAGTTTATTATTTCCAAATCGTTTTCCAACTTAGGCTTCGTTTTAGAAAATGTTCGAAGTTCGTGGCCGGCAAAAAAAGTGCTGTGGGCGATAAACCTGCCGTTAGGCGCAACGAAAAGCCCATATCATGGGGTCGCTTGCCTTTCGCCACAGCACCTCTCCTTACATCAGAAGATGTTAGTTTGCAAAAATCAAGAGTTAGTCTTTTATTCGGTCTCTGCGGCTTGTTGCCTGACGTTCCTTTCTTCTTGCCAGTTCCTTGAAATTTGGAACGAAGACGGACTTACAGCCGAACCTGAGGATGAATTCGCATGATTGTACACTGCTCTCCCATTTTTTCGTTCAACTTGTTCATTTTCTACCATTATATCGCATGTTGTTCACTTAGACTTCAAGCACATAGATTGCCAATTGGCACTTTGACATCTCGCGCCTGTTTACACCCCCACAATGATCTATCGAACCCTGGCCTTCTATTCTTTCTGGTCGATAGTAGCAACCTCTCCAGGTCTAACAACAGTCCCATCGACAAACGTCGCCGGACCTTTAGGCATAACCCCAAGCACTTTCTTAGCTTGCTCGTCTAAACTGGGCTCATCGCTGAACTCCCACTCTAAGTCACCGCCGTATGGTTTCGGCAAATCCTTCGTGTCGACAAAGTTGCGCAAGGTATCACCTGGGTTCTTGCCGAGAATTTGGATCTTGTTGCGCGTACCTTCATCAAACCAGTTCTGCATTTCCAACTTCATGAGAGTCCAAGTAGAAAAAATTCATCTGATAGCAGCAGACCTTAATCCATCCCCAGATCGTCGGAAAGAAATATGGCGCTCCAACCACTGCGATATTATTGAGAGTTTCCGGGTAATTTGCAGTAGCGAGGGCGGAAGCTTGCTGTAAATGATTTCGCAGAGTCCACATTGAGCCGAGCGAGACGTCCTGCAAGTCAATAATAGTAGTGACAGAGGAAATTGGTGTTGAAGCCGCGGGGTGAGGCAGGTTTGTGCAGAGAGGGAGAACGAATTGGGTCATTGCTTCGTATAGGGCAATTCTGAGCAGGATATGGACATTTTTGAATGAATTTATCCCGCGTGTTATCTATAAACCAACGCACATTCGCTGGTATCGACGAGGCGCAGGTACTGCATCGAGTTCCTTTTGCATGGGTGCAAGCGAGGCGAGACGATACACATATACCGGGAGACCTTGCTGTTCGAAGAAAAAGGCTACGATCATGCGCAAAGAAAAGGTTGACAGAAATTCGCACTTTATCTCTTCGCCCAGTCCATCGGGGATAAAAACGTCGACAATCTTCAAACTCAACAGGGTCAAATTTCGCAAATAGATTGTCTACATCATGTTCCTTTCGCCTTTGATTAAATGATCAATAGCTGAGTGAGATGGTGACATGTCCACTCACCAACTTTCTGTGTCTGTGAACTGTTTCTGGGCTTTGTCAGGGTTGAACCGACGGGCACGGAGAAAGCGCCTTTCGGGCGACATTCAAATTAGAGCACCAACTTATCTTGGCGAGAAAACGTACAGCAGAGTAGGATCGTCGTGTGAGGGTTTACTAGTGCCCGTCGAGGGCACGTAAAGATTAGCTTTGGCTAAATTGTCCTTGAAAGTGAAAAATGATTGTTCTTGAGTTGGAGTAAGATGCTCCAAGTGGCCCGCAAAGAAATCAGTGGTTGAAGTTGCCATTATGCTGCACAGCCACCGAGTCCGAGTGTCGATATCACGTGCCATATACGACGGCCGGACAGCGTAGATTCGAGACAAATTATATCACTGTAATACTCAACAAGGACCGTGTCTATCAACTCATCCCCCACGCGGCGCCTCCGTTCCGCACCCCCATCTTATCCCATACCTCTTTAGCTTTCTCCTTTTCTTTCTTGCTCATTAGCAATACAACTGTACTAAACCGCGGGACTTTCGAGAACATCGCCATATACTGCCTCATCCGGGCTCGATTGTCATCCTCCGGATCGGTAATATTGTGCAGAACAGCCAAGAATGTATCAAGAATGGAAACCAGGAGGGATGGATCCAGAGATGTCTGGAAAAAAGCTGGTAAGGAAGTAGGGGGGATTTGCTAGATCATAATTAGTTATTTAATACTTGGACGTTAAACACTTGGCTTACAGATATTAGACGCCACTTGTCCTCCGCCAAGTCAAGCGATTCCCAGGACCGGGTGAAATTGAACAAGGTCATCGGGGGTTTTATAGATGACGAACTGTTTGTCTTTTGACTAGTGCCGTTCATAGCGGCTGCCGGTGGTGACGAGGGCTTGGTAGCAGCACGATCAGCTGAACTTTGCTTCTCTCCCTTATCGAAGATAGTGTGATCACCCGAAGGGCGGAATATGCCCCCACCAGCCCGACTAGGCTTGGAACTTTCACGCGCTTGTTTTGCGTCCATGAACGTGCTTGGTTTGGGCGAAGATGTCAAAGGTGTCAGCGAAGAATTATTGTCTCTCGTCCGCGATTCGGAGTTCTGTTTAGCAGCTGTGGAAGTCGACGCGGACGTCAGCGATCGGGAAGACACTGGTTTCATAAAGTCATTTTCAGGTTGTTGGCTGGACATAGGCTGCCCGGGTAAGGCAGACTCGGCGCTTGGCTTCGCGTGTGCCTTGGACGAGGATCCTGCTGCAGGTTCGACGATTTGGATGGGTATACGTCTGCGTTGTGGTGATGTCGAAGCGGATGTCGAAGGAGCAACGTTTATGGTTGCCTTCTATGCACACTCGACTTCAGCTTGACATACACATGACACAGGAAATAGACCCACAGCACTTTGCTTCAACTTTGTTTGTAGGAACAAACTTTCAACTTTCTTCAGCTCTTGCTTCACAGATTCATTCGCCGGTTCTAGTCTCAGCGTCTCCTTAAGATCTATCGGCTAGTCAGTCTCTGTCGGAATCACGATGGGCAAAGTTACTCACCTTGTTGCGCATCTGAAAATTTATTCAAGGCAATTCTTGCCTGCCCCCGTCTAAACAGGGCTTTCACATTTGACGCGTGTAGTTTGATGACGGTTGTACAGTCTCTTTCTGCATCTTCATTTCTATATGTGTTTCCCAAGATTAGACATGTCGACAAGCTATCAGCAGCATATGAATCGAACGTACTTGCCTAGTTTCAGATATGCAGCAGCCCGATTGAGAGGAAACGTAGGATCATCCGGTTTTGCGAGAATGGCTTCCGTGTAATGCCCGATTGCTACTGGATAGTCTCCGGTCTTGAAAGCAGCATTCCCCTGGACACAGTAATTATAAAGGCCATTGGAAATGAATGGACCATGCGACATGCCTTGTCTTTCGCCAGCTGGGCTTTGGTTGACGCCATCGCCAAGAATGAAGAAGAAGCGGTTCGAGTCAGAAAGAACCTTGCCAGCAACTCTCACAACGTTTCACCGTCAAAAGCTCCGTACGCTGGTACGGAGGTTGAACTTTGTCCTCGCGGTAAGTAGTCAAGGGATTATTTGCCTGGTAGACGCTGGTTGACGTCAAATGTCAAGTGGTCAAGTTCGTCGTCGTTCTGGCACGCGAGCAAGACACGTCGAACTTCGGAAAATTCATTACCGGTCGGTCGCAGTTCCGTGGACGTTGTTTAAGTGTCAAGTCGAGAAATGACCTCTCCTTCTGTACCCCATCGTACGCAGTTCTTGTCTTATGGTTCATGCTCAGTTCACCTCAAATGTCCCTCGATCAGCTTCCGTCAGTCGCCACCTAGACTCCGTCGCGTCTCTTCCTCGGCTTTTGCATTCCTTACATGACCCAAATTCCGTTCTGAGCTTGTCTGCGGACGCAGATCACATATTTACGGGGAGCCAGTGCTTCGATATCTCGGTGAGCATATTCGGTGAGCATTTTTAAAGGAGCTCATTCTGACCGAAAAATACGTCCAGGTTTGGGACAAAAAATCGTTTACCTACAAAACTAGCCTTGTAGGCCACACAGGCAGCATCCTCGCGCTTGAATATGCGGAGGACAAGAAGTGGTTGTTCAGTTCATCAGGTAGGTATTTTTGATTGTCCGTACGCTCACAGTGCTGACCTCCCGATGCCAGGGGATAGTTCTGTTCGAGTGCGTAGAATCTGGGCAATAAAATAACCCTTCGTTGACACTTTTGTAGATCTGGAGCACAACAGCTTTGACCCCGATATACGTCCTAACTCCTTACTTAGAGACGGGCGCTGGGGACCTTTTCTCGTTGGCATGGAGCCCAACCCTCCAAACTATCTACATCGGCTGCCAAAACACATCTCTGCAGTGGTTTGACTTCGGCAAAAATATTGATGTCTCATCTCCTGACTTTTACCCTTGTTCCGCTACGTCAACTCCAGGAGGACAGTCTCGTAAAGCGCATAAATTCTTTGACAGCTACCCCCAGTTTGAACGTCGACCCGCGGACATCAATGCTATGAACGGAATAATGACATCTCCGATGACTATCGTCGATTCAGACGGTTGTGTGCAGCACGCGTCTGCGCCATCTCCGAGAGGTTTCTTACAAGTGCCAGCGTCAAATGTCATTGACTCGGCACATTATGGATATGTGTATTGTATGGCTCTCTTGCCTTCTACCGGAGAAGTTTCGGATGATTCCCCGCTACCTGTGGATGGATCCACCCAGTTGGTTACGGGCAGTGGAGACGAGGCAGTCAAGGTAAATTTAATCCATAAACATTACATTATGATCTAAACTTTCTTCCAAGTTATGGGATTGTTCATCTTCTGGGCTATCTTTGTTGCACACGTTCGAATGTTGCCACGGTGCCGTGTTATCTATCGTAGTCCACGGAGAAACGATATACGCTGGCTGTCAAGACGGGTATATCAAGGTCTGGGATCTCGAAATGAAGACACTTGTGCGAGAAATAATTGTGCAAGAAGTACGCACCCGCTCTTTTTAGTGATTAATCCAGTGACCGTACTGATTATTTCTGTTCGTTATCCCCAGTGCGTTGATGTGCTATCATTGTCGATGATGCACAACGATCTATATTCTTGTTCAGCAAACGGCAAAGTGCAGGTGTGGAGTTTTGGCACTCGCTTCGTGAATTCACAGTAATACCATTGCTGCAGCGTTGGTCGTCGTCGTTTGATTGCACAGCTACCTGGTCTGCACACAACGGCATAGTTCTTTCGTCCATCATAACTCGCAATGGTCCAGATCAATTTTGCCTAATTTCAGGGGCGAATGATGGGTATATCAATGTGCGGCAGTCGTCCAAATTTTAATGGAGATTTGTACTAATGAAGAGGATAGATATGGGATATCGCACCTCCCGTCAAAATACAACACGAAACGGCTTGCCATATTGCTTCATCAGATGATCGAACTATCAATGGTCTGTTTTCTTTCTGTGTTTATTTTATCCGCATCGTTCGTTCTACTGACGACCGGTTTATGAATGAAAAGACACTATGGATTATGCTTTGTCGAAGTTCGTCTCCATTCCTAGTGTCAGTTCTGATCCTTCCCACCGTGAAGACTGCCGGCAAGCAGCCATTTGGCTGAAGAAGTGCTTGAGTCAACTGGGAGCAAATTCTACGCTGGTGAGTACAATTCTTTTTGGCTGATATATACACAAAGTGGCAGCAGCTCATGAACTAGTAGTTGTCGACAGATGAAGGTGTTAATCCGCTGGTACTAGCTACATTCCGAGGGTCCCAAGGAAAACACGCTACACCACGCCCGCGCGTTTTGTTTTATGGGTGGGTATCGCCACTGTCACTGCGCAGTGGCTATTACGGTCCTGACTTTTAAAACTACCGATAGACACTACGACGTGATTTCGGCACCACCCGAAGGCTGGAGTTCAGATCCATTCTTGTTGTCAGGACGTAACGGGTATTTCTATGGACGTGGAGTGACAGATAATAAGGGACCGATCCTGGCTGCCGCTTGTGCTGCTGCAGAATTACTAGGGCGCAGACAATTGGAACTCGACTTGGTATTTTTAATTGAAGGTGAGGAAGAGACTGGGAGTAATGGTTTTGGAGAAGCTGTCCGCAGACATAAGGTACAGATTAACTAGTTGTAGCCCTTGTCTCCATTTAGCTGATGTAGTGACTCTGCAGGATGCCATCGGTCATATCGACGCAATTCTTGTTAGGTCCGTTTTTTTTTGTCAGTGTTACATTCTGCATAAACTCATTTGACCCTTAAGCAACTCGACCTGGATCGCCGAAGAACCCCCATGCATTACGTACGGTTTGCGAGGAGTTGTACATAGTACCCTCGAAGTAAGCCAATCGTCCTAACGGCCCTACCTTAATGTCCATTAACCAACTTTTCCAGATCTCCAGTAGTGCTCCTGATCTGCATTCAGGTGTTGAAGGAGGCGCAGCAGCAGAGCCAATGCTTGACATGTAATTTCTTAACTCTTCTTCACAGCTTTGCATGACTGAAGCACGGTCTACCACAGGGTAAATTTACTTGCTAAGTTGACGGACGACAACCGCCGTGTCACTATTCCCAAATTTTGTTTGTGTTTCTCCTTGCATGGAACGCATAAATCTAACGAACGGTGGCATTTAGATGATCATGTCCGGCCGCAAACACAGGATGAAACACAGCTTTACAGTTTATTATCAACCATCACTCAAAGGCCAGCATCCTCGCTTTCCTCCAGATGGCGCGAACCATCTTTGACGGTTCACAACATCGAAGTGTCGGGACCTAAGAGTTAATTTTACTTTCCTAATTATCGTGTTGTAATACTGACAAATGTTCCAGATTCCACCGTCATCCCAGGCAAGATCACAGCCAGCGTGTCTATCCGAATTGTTCCCGACCAGGACCTGGACACTATTGTGAATTCTTTGACTAGTCATATCAAAAGCTCTTTCAAAAACTTGAACTCGCCCAATAAGCTGGAAGTTAGTATTACGATCATTTATTCGTTTCGTGTATTTATGTTTGCTCTACCAGGTCAGCATTGATCACACGGCCGACTGGTGGCTGGGCAATTTGGACGACCCCTGGTTCAAAGCACTCGAAGGTGCGATTCGGGACGAATGGGGCGTCGACCCGCTGCGGATTCGGGAAGGCGGGGTAAGCCTGATCGTCGTTCCCTATGATCGTCTATAATTTATATTTCCCGACAGTCAATTCCGTCTGTACCGTATCTCGAAAAAGAATTTGATTGCCACGCTCTGCATCTCCCTCTTGGTCAAAGTTCGGTAAGCTCTGCCATTCATCACTTGTCACTGCATTGGCTAACTTGATCTCCAGGATCAAGCGCATCTACCTAACGAGCGCATCTCTCTGTCCAACCTTCGTCGGGGAAAATCCGTAATTGAACGCTTCCTCCTCAGCGTGGCAAACACCATCCCGAACACAACAATCTAATCATTATACGCATTCGATTAATCTGGTTTGCTAGATCCCGTTCCGCTATCGTGTTATACTGCCCAGGCTCTAATCACTGTCTCGTTCGTAGTCCATAGTTCGCTTTGCATTTGCTGTGAATATACTTTGTTGGTGTTTTCCGGTCAGAGAAAGCAAATTCACGTGATACGCCAGGAATGACGCCGGCTTTCGCAGCTCGATGACTACCGGTGTAAGTTCTATTGGAAATCGGGATCGGTGTGTAATAGAATTTCGGGGCCTCGGCGAGGAATACGTATCTGTGGGCCAGCCATAATAACAATTGGTTAAGTGTTCTGCCTACACCCGGGCCGGGTATAAAGCTCTGATACTTATGCTTCTCCCTCATTTGTCCTCAGACCACCATGGCAGATCTCTCCGGCGTTCAACAGGCAGTCCTGTGGTACCCACCGTCGTATGACATTCGCGTCGAGTCAATCCCAATACCAAAGTCTGCCTGACGCGTTTCATCCGGCAGAGTTTATTGGCACTGACTGATAGTTAGGATCCAAGACCCGGACGATGCGATCATCAAAATTACGGTGTGTACTTTGACTTTCGGATCTACTGGAAGTAGCTTTCTGATAGGGAGTATAGCTCGCTGGGTTGTGTGGCAGCGACCTTCACATATACCGGGGACACGATGCAGTTAAAGAATCGTATGCCATTTCCCAGATTAAATGATATAATTTTTAAAAATTGCATCGCAGTATGGTCTGCGGACACGAGTTCATAGGCGAAGTGCTCGCACTTGGAGCCAATTTTAAATCCCAGGGACAGACAAATCGACCGGCCTTATACTCGAGCTTGAAAGTTGGTGACAAGGTTGTATCCCCTTTCACAGTCTCATGCGGGGAATGTCAGTGAGTACACACGGACCAAAAGCACCCTAGTCAAAGCAGAATCAAACGAATGAACTGCCCAACAGCTTCTGCCGCATCGGATTTACTTGCCGCTGTCCCTCAGGCCGTCTCTTCGGGAGCCCATCAACACCAGGCGGACAAGCTCAATATGTGCGGGTCCCCAAAGCTGGGGGAACGCTGTACAGTCTTTCTGGTGCGGGTGACTTCTGGTCAAGGTCATCACAAACCAACGTCAACGCCAGGCCAGAGTTAGCTGATAGTTCGTTGTTGTTGATGTGCGATATATTGCCCACGGGGGTATTTGCTGCGTTTCAGGCATTGAATCATCCGAAAATGTTGCCAATGTCTACTGGTTTACCGTTTCCTGCAAGCTCGTTCCGAGCGGACGGTCTGAACGGGAGTGAGAAGTTGGGATCGGAAGATACAATCTTGACTATCGCCGTTATAGGGCTGGGGCCTGTTGGACTGGTAAGTCTGTTGATCCATTTCGGTACACTAGAACTTGTGTTTATGGGTATAATGGTGGAGTGTGCATGCATCAGTCTGCTGGACATGCTTGCAACGTGCCAGATGACGTTCCGTGTCGTAGCTGTTGATCTTGTGGAGGCCAGAAGAGAGAAGATGAAAGCAGTTTACGCCGTCATCGACCCGTCTGGTAAGGGGACAGGTGAATTCATTGTCGCGTCAGCAGATGAAAGTCGAGAAATCGTGCAGAAATGGACAGACGGCATGGGGTGCAACTGTGTGTTGGAGGTTTGTTTCCTCATTTCGGGGTATCATATAAGATGAAAATTTGCTCCAATCCAGGTGGTGGGTCACAACAGTGCACTGACACTCGCATATGACCTAGTGCGTCCCTTCGGCACCATCACCTCTGTAGGCGTTCACGGCGCCTCCCAAATGCCATTCACTGGCCGGCAACTATACGCAAAGAACATATCTTTCGATTTCGGTAGATGTCCTGTGCGTGCAATGTTCCCAATGGCACTGGAACTTCTTGTCAAAAGGCAGGACGTTTTCGGTGATGTTGGGAAGGAGACAAGCCTGGTGGACAAAATTGTTGGGTTTAATGAAGCTGCCAAGAGCTATGAGGAATTTGACAAGGGCAAAGTTGGGAAAGTGTTGTTTGACCCATGGAAATAAGACTGTCGTATATGTAATAATTAAGCTGCTGTATGTAATCGTATGGAGAGGACAACCGGAAAGGGTGAAACTCAGCCACAATGGTCGCGTCGCGTCGAACGGTCGCGACTTGTTCCCGTCCGTCATCTCCTCCGTCTTGCCCAACTCAAAGTTATCTCATCGGTGTGATATATTGCTGGAAAGGGAATAGGTGGGGCTCTAGACGAGGCCCTGAACCACTGTATTCGCAAAATGTATATCAAGACCCTAACCATCCAGGGTTTCAAGTCCTGTAAGGCCTTGTCTCTTTCGCTACATTTTGTCTCTAATTCGTGCATTCAGACCGTGACCAGACTCAAATCGAACCCTTTTCACCAAGACACAATGTTGTTGTGGGGAGAAATGGTTCAGGGAAGAGTAACTTCTTTGCTGGTTAGTTTGAAACCCGTCTTTTTATTTGGTTGGAAGAGCAATAACAAGTGTGTTGTAGCTATTCGTTTCGTACTGTCCGATGCATACACTTCCATGTCTCGCGAGGAGCGTCAGGCTTTGCTGCATGAAGGTGTCTCAGCAACCACCACACTCTCCGCTTTTGGTTCGTGATGTCTTCACTCTGTTTCTTCTCACAATCTCACACCTTTCCAGTCGAAATCGTTTTCGACAACTCAGACAATCGATTCCCAACAGGCCGCGAAGAACTCATTTTGCGCCGCACCATCGGCTTAAAGAAAGATGAATACAGTCTGGATAAGAAAAGCGCCAGTAAAGCAGATGTTATGAACCTCCTCGAAAGCGCTGGTTTCAGCAAGTCGAATCCATACTACATCGTTCCTCAAGGTCGAGTGCGTGATCCATATCATCTTCCCAGCTCTTTCTGAATTCTGATGAACTTTTGCCGCAGATCACAGCTTTGACAAATGCTAAAGACCACGAACGACTCGCACTGCTCAAAGAAGTAGCAGGTACTAAAGTCTACGAACAACGACGCGCAGAATCCATCCGCATTATGGCCGAAACTGATTCTAAGCGGACCAAGATTAATGAATTGCTGGAATACATCGAGTCGCGACTTGCCGAGCTCGAGGAGGAGAAAGAGGAGCTGAAAGAGTTCCAGGCGAAGGATAAGGAGAGGAGGTGTCTTGAGTATGCATTGTATCAAAGGGAGTTGGAGGAGGTTGGAGAGGCGCTAGAAGAGATCGAGGAAGAACGGAGAGGGGAGGTGCATGGTGCAAATGTCAGGCGAGAGCAGTATGATGACAGGGAAAAGGAGATACAGGTGAGAGGGTTTAGTTGCGTCATTCCGTTACATCTTAGATAATAACTTTAAACAGCGCCTTGAAGACCTTATCTCTTCAACGAAGCATTCCCTCTCTACCCTCAGCCTCACCCGCCAAGGCGCTCAATCCGAACTCAACGATCTCATCCGCACTAGCACTGAAGTTGATTGCATCATCGCTGACCTGCGCGCCTCATCAGACCTCGACGGCGGCAAGCGCACTGCCCTCGAGTCCGAACTCTCCACGGTCGAAAAGCAAATCGCGCAAAAAGAGAGAGACCTGACGAAGCTCATCCCGCAATGGGAGTCCCAGCGATCCAAGGAGAGCGCAGAGAAGAGGAAAGCAAGCGAGGCGAGCACGCGGCTAGGTGCGCTGTTCGCGAAGCAGGGTCGGGTGAATCGGTTCAAGTCAAAAGCTGAGCGGGACGCGTTTTTGAAAACTGAGATCGCTTCTGTTGGGTCATATCAAACGACACGGACGGCTGCGCTCGAGGCTACGCGTGTGGAACTGGGTACGGCGCGTAGGTCATTGGAGGAGGTTGAGGAGCAGATAGCAGGTGTGCATGGGAATATTGATGATGGGCGGAAGAGGGTGAAAGATCTGGGGGAACAGATAGTAGAGTTAAAGGATGAGCAGAGTGAATTGATAGAGAGGAGAAAGGAGCTTTGGAGGGAGGATACGAAGTTGAGTAGTTTGGTTAGTCATGCGAGTGATGAAAGGAGGTCGGCGGAGAATAACTTGGCGAGTATGATGGATAAGGTATTGTGTTTTCTTTCGTCCTTGTGTTTCACGCGAAAATTAAATTTGAATGGGGCGTTAGGACACGGGGATGGGTCTACGTGCTGTCGATAGTATCGCAGAACGGCATGGTTTGGATGGCGTATACGGCCCTCTGTATCGTTTATTCGAAGTCACCGATCAGAAATTCAACATCGCAGTTGAGTTGACAGCAGGAAACAGGTGTGTCTTCTTTATTACTTTGGTCGAATTGCTAATGTGTATTTTTGAAGTCTCTTCCACGTCGTCGTCGACAACGACGCCACAGCATCCAAAGTCCTCGATGTCATGATCAAGGAAAAGACTGGGCGAGTCACATTCATGCCACTCAATAGACTCAAACCGAAGAATCCGCCCCCTCCGAATGCTCAAGACGCCATTCCCCTCATTGACAAGCTTCGCTACGACCAAGCGCACCAAAAAGCCTTTCAACAAGTCTTTGGTAAGACTTGCGTTTGCAGGGACCTCACCATCGCGGCTGCATACGTCAAGAGCCACGGGATCAACACCATTACGCTCGATGGTGATAAAGTAGACCGTAAAGGTGCGCTGACAGGAGGGTACCATGATATTCGTAGGTCACGTATCGAGGGTATCAAGAATGTGACGACATGGAGAGCAAAGTTTGATGCAGAGGACAAGAGGGCAAAAGAGGTGAAGGCGGCTATTGTGGAGGTTGATCAGAAGGTTACGAGGGTCAGCGGGAAGCTGCAGGTCGCAATTACCCAGCAGGAGCAGGCGAGGACGTCCCGGCAAACATTGCTTGACGAAGGGAATGCTTTGACGAGGGAGGCGGAAAAGCTGAAGGAACGCATTGTAAGGCTGGAGGGTGATGTTGAAGACATGGAGACAGAGTTGAGCGGGCTGGAGGCCAAGCTCGCGGGTTACAAGAACGAGCTCGCGAGCCCAATGAGCAAGAGCTTAACAGATGAGGAGGAGAGGATGATCGAAACTCTCGGGAAGGAGGTAGAGACCCGGCAGAAAAACATAATTGAGCTTGGGAAAGCTCGGGTCGAAGTTTGTTTTTGTTCACTCTTTCACTTGGAGGATTATGATTGACTTCATTACAGATGGACAGTCGCAAAAATAGTCTGGAAATTGAGCTCAACGAGAGCCTGCGCCGACGCCGTGTAGAACTTCAAGCGAAGATCGAGACGTTGGGCGAGGCGGAGAATGGAGAAGCTTCAGCGGCAGATGATTTGGATTCCCGAGTCCGCGAACTTAAGGCCCTCAATTCGTCAATCCAGGCATTGACGCAAAAGTCTCAAGGTGAGACCAGTTCCAGTTTTATTAATGCCTCCGCTCTAACACTTCAGCTTGATCAGACATGGAAAAGGAGGCCGAGAAGTTGACTGGGGAGCTTCAAGACCATCGTGCATCGCTAGAAACCGTGCAGAATCAGCAATCGGAAGACAGTCGTGGCATCGCCAGGCAGCAGAAGAATACTGAGCGATATCTTGCCAAGAAGCAAATGCTTATGGGACGGAAAGACGAGTGCAATCGCAATATTCGTGATCTTGGGGTACTTCCCGAAGAGGCCTTCGAAAAATACACCAACGAAAAGCTTGATCGGGTGCGTCATGTGGTAGGATTCAACAACTTCGACTTACTAACAGATAAACGGATATCAGCTCGTCAAGAAGCTTCATACAGTAAACGAAGGCCTAAAGAAATTTGCCCATGTCAATAAGAAAGCCTTTGAACAGTACAACAACTTCACCAAGCAGCGTGACACCCTTATTCAACGACGCAAAGATCTGGACAAGTCTGCTCAGTCGATCGAAGAACTTGTGGAGGTGCTTGACCAGAGGAAAGACGAAGCCATTGAGCGGACTTTCAAACAAGTTGCGAGTAATTTTGAAGAAGTTTTCGAGAAACTGGTGCCTGCCGGCAGAGGCAGACTTATCATCCAACGGCGAATTGACCAGGTAAATATTTCCTTACAGGCAAATACAAGTGCTTACTCTGTCAATCATAGGACGACGATGAAGTTAACGAGGTCGACGACACCCAACAAAGCACAATCGACAATTATACTGGTGTCTCGATCAAGGTAATTTATTTTCTTGTCCGACATTCGCCGTGTTCTCAACATTTGGTCTAGGTGTCTTTCAACTCCAAAGTTGACGAAGGTCTTCGGATACAACAGCTATCTGGCGGTCAAAAGTCACTGGTCGCACTTGCTACTGGTAAGCGTTCTCTGGCCATAGATCATTCCCTTGTCTGACTATACTCTTCCAGTTTTTGCAATCCAGAAATGTGACCCCGCTCCGTTCTACCTGTTCGACGAGGTACGCATGATATCTCCGTGTTGCATTTTGACCTAACCTCGGTCCCTTAGATTGACGCCAACCTGGATGCTCAATATCGCACAGCTGTTGCTAGTGAGTGTCTGCGCTATCGTAATATTCACCTATGATCTGAGACGTTTTCCAGCCATGATCCACTCCTTATCCTCGACAGCCCAGTTCATCACGACCACATTCAGACCAGAAATGCTTGTCCATTCAGATCAGTTCTATGGTGTCTTGTTCAACAACCAAAAGATTAGCTCTATCAGAGGCATCAAGCGTGAAGAGGCTATGGAGTTTGTTGACCAGGTTCGTTCACACCGTCTCTTTAATGTTTGCTCTGCTGATATTATTACGACATGTAGGAGGCGCTAGCGCAGTAAATATGATTGGTACATATTGTTTCCATTAATGAACTTTGCTATCAGTGTTCTTTTCCTTTATCGCTCATCATGTATACTAGGTGTTGTTTGTTATTATCTCTATTGTCGTGTATTGTGTATCCAACATTAATTTTGAACCAGTTTGTGGCCACTGATTATAAACCGTAGCATACTGACAATACGAGTCGGGCTATCGCAGATCTTAAAATTGAGGAATCTTATAGACTCCGGAGTCCCCAACTTAGCCCCCCAAAACGGGACAGGTCTGTGTCTAATTAGGAAACTGCTGTGGATGATGCAGTGCGGTGCAGTCAACTGACAAACCCATCAGAGTTTCAAAGTCCAAGGCTGATAAGATCCGTGGGGCCCCTAACAACCGAGTGATCTCCCAAAAACAGAGGAGAGAACCGGAATATTTTGACTCTTGCCGCCAGCCATCACTGACTCCAAGTATTTATAACCCGTCAGACACATAATTTCCCCTACCATAATCATGTCTTCCCCCAAGACTATGACACTCACCACAATGGCCGGTGCCCGCTCGCTCTTGCGCTCTTTGCAGGACCAAGGATCGCCAACACCTTCAATCGAGACGCTGCGAATCGAGATAGACATCCCCGCTTCCATCCGGGAAGGTATCCAGGGGTTATATGAAAATAACATTCATGCGAGTGGACAGGGTCCTGCAGCTAGCGCACAAGATGCATTCGAACATTATGCTATTGAACTGGTACAGCATCAAGAAGAACTGACAAGCTTGATAGGAGAGCTTATTGCACTCGAACACGTCAAAATACGGCACCTGGAGCTGATTTTACCTGATTTCCATCTACCCATCTACGTGTTCCAGAGCATCCAGAACGTTTCACAGCTTGAATCGCTGTCAATTCAGTATAGATTAACTGATACGCGACCAGGATCTCTGCTGTCCGCAACCTACATCAACCCGCAGGTCTCATCCTTCACTTCATCCCTCCTCACCATTCTCCGCACTCTACCCAATCTCAAACGTATCAGGCTCTCTCTGCCACATGTGTACCAACCACCATATTCGCCCTTCCTTGATACGTTCATCGATTCCGTGCTCGCAGACCCGGAAATCTTGCCCGCCATCGAAACGGTGGATCTAACACACAGCGCACCGCGATATCATACCATCCTCCGGGTACTGAGCGCCCACCCTAGCACACTAAAACACCTCATACTGGACCAAGGCATCGAGTTCAGTATACCAGCCAGCAGGCCAATGGAGAACGGTGCCTCTTCCGATTCGGACGACGACTCCGTCGTGGTTGGCGAACTTGAACCAGGTTCGGACGATCCTCTATATTTCACATGGGCAGGGGTTGGATGTGCCATATCTGCGCTGAGGAAGGAATATGGACCGAGCGATCACGCACTTAAAAGCCTCGGCGTTGCCAAGTCGGAGGTGAACATGACGGACACTGCCTTGTTCCCGACGCCAGTGGAGGCGAAGGAGGTCTTGGAGATGTTGCAATCCGGGAGGCCAGGTGAGGATGCGGATAAAGATATCGACTTGGGTGGACTAGTTGTTTGCTCTGCGTGGCCTGGGGAAGAGGATGACAGTAAAGAGCAGCATGTCGAGGGATGTGGGCATTGGACAGGATGGACCGAAGCGTTCAAACCGAAAAATGATTTGTGGCAAGGGAAGACATGGACTTGGTTGTCTCAGGCAGAACCGAGAATACTATGAGCTGACGAAGCCCGAAAGTCTTCCATAGACCAAATTCCAAAGACCGGTTGATTGTAACTTTCAGTGATCCAACGAGATAT
The DNA here is from genome assembly GCA_000827315.1 of Piloderma croceum F 1598. Lineage (NCBI taxonomy): Eukaryota > Fungi > Basidiomycota > Agaricomycetes > Atheliales > Atheliaceae > Piloderma > Piloderma croceum. The sequence continues at coordinate 301,501 of KN833016.1, read as the reverse complement.
TAACACTGGCTATCCTGAATGCATAGTTCCATCAGACGAGGGGAAAGATCAGAATTGAAGTGGCGGGAAATAATATATTTGGAATTACGTAAACATTGCTGTGCTGCCAAATTTCGTTACCCCTGCTCGCGACCGTCCGCATCCTCCTCAACCTCAGGCCGTATCCCTCAAGGTAACTACCCCCTTTCTTGTCCAGTCACGCACCCTAGACGATGTTCCGGAGACACATGCACGATTTAGGCCGGAGTGGACGACGTTTGGGCTGGATGGCTGGCTGGAAGATCGGATGAGGCGCTGGTGGATTTGGATGCTGGGCTGCGTTTTCGATGAGTTGGGTGGTGATCGTTGGATTGGAGATGTGTTCATGGGTTGTTGGAAGAGTGGGACTCCATGCCAGCCCTGCCAATTCATCGTCGCAATGTTCTTCCGCCAAATCGTGCATGCCGTCGCGGCCAATCTGGGGTGACTCTACGCCAAAATATACTATGTGTCTGACATTCATTCTTTCACAGACTACGACCAAGTAATGGCCGCCTCAAAGACAACAAAGGGCAAGGCACCCGCCAAATGTGAGTCCTCACCACGTTCCTCCTTCCAGACACGTATTTCCCCATAACTAATACACTTCTCTGCCAGCCGCACCCAAAGATGCCAAGGCAAAAGCCGCCAAAAAAGCCGCCCTCCAAGGCGCACACGGACACAGTACGCGCAAGACGCGGTACTCTGTCACATTCCACCGTCCCAAGACCCTGAGGCTCCCTCGCGAGCCCAAGTACCCGCGGAAATCGATTCCGCATGTACCCAGGATGGATCAATTCCGGACCATTGTTTCGTGCGTCGTCCCCCTCACTTCCCGTCCCTTTTACGAAAGGGACGCTAGTTTTTATTTGGGGCTAACGTGTGAACTATATTTATAGGCCTTTGAACACCGAGTCGGCGATGAAGAAGATTGAGGAACATAATACACTCGTGTTCATTGTTGATATCAAGAGCAACAAGCGCCAAATCAAGGACGCGGTGAAGAAGCTGTATGACGTGCAAGCCGCCAAGGTCAACACACTCATTCGGTAAGGACTTTTTTTTGTTCTAGTTGCTTCGTGATCATTAATTCATTGAATTGATTAGACCTGACGGCAAGAAGAAGGCATACGTCAGACTGACAGCAGACCATGACGCACTGGATGTTGCTAACAAGGTACGCTGATGTCTAGGCCCTGAGTCGGATCGCGCTGATTGATTGCGCAGATCGGCTTCATTTGAACGGGTGCCTTGCTGTGTGTCTTCTTTTTACTTTTTCAGTAATAAGCCGTATCAATCAACGCATGTTCACTTGCGCCTGTATGCCTAGTTAAGCCATGCCGTTCAATGCACAATATGCCGTTCCGGACTTCCCATTGTGGCGTATTCTTCACGACCGATTTAATTTAATTTGGCCTGTTACTGGAGAGATACTACTGTGTGCAAGCCTGGTGTGCAAGCCTGTTGTGCATAGCATTATTTATATGAGCCTGTGTTGGCTGCGGTCTGCCGGACCCGTGTTGAAAACAGACGCATGGTCAAAGGAACAGACAGGGCAGCTATTTCGGGAAATTTCCATGGCTACGAACGAACAAATCACTCCAAAGCCCGCCCAGCCTCAGCAGGGATGTGAGGAGAAATAGCGGGCTGTTTGGAGCTGGATCGATGTAGAGATATGAGCAATAAATAAGCGGTGGAGATACGATGAAATAATTGATTTGAGGGAGATCGGAGAAATGGTGAAACGAGGGTGAGAGCTAAAGGGTCCGGGAGCGCAATGGTCCAACCCATTTGGCTTTTCTTTTCGTTTCTCTTCGTTGGTCTGCGCCGTTCTTCAAGGTCTCTGTCGCATCGCCCATTGGCCGTGTTCACGAGCTGTCTGTCTGCACACGCTGGTCACGTCGCCCTCCCTAGAAAATCCCATTTACCTCAGTCTAATAGCAAATCCCACACACTCCTTATTTCTGCGGACACATCCCTTATTGCGTCTTGCTATCCAGCTCTTCAGCATCTCCCTCCCTTGTCCATTAAACTCAATTATCGTCTGGCATTCAATCACCAATGCACTTTCACTTGTATATTTGCCTTTTCTGCGCCCTTGCTCTAATTAGCCTCGATTCCGCCGATGCGTCGCATTCGTCTTCGCACTCGCATCCCAAGCGTTCATTTGTAAAGAAAAGAGCACTTGGTGATATCCCGGGTGAGTACTTGCATCTCCAGGAAGCATGATCATGAAATTATGACATATCCCACATTCATCGATTTTGGCCATGTTCTGACTTGTTCGTGATACGACAGGTTTAGGAGCGGGTGGAAATGGCAAAAACCACACGGGGGGTTCATCTTCCAGTGACACACCATCTGGAATAATATCCTCTTCGTCGTCAAAGCGCGAACCCACGGTGTCACCGGATTCATTATCAGACTGTTCACCGCTAGATCCCGGGTGTTCAGCTGGCTCCTCTAGTAGTTCAATCAAGAGCAGAAGCCACTTGACCGCTCCACCTTCCAGTGCCCCCACTGATGATCCAAGTGACGCCGGCGCGTCATCATCATGTAACATCGTGCAACACCTCCTGGACCCTAACTGCCAGTCCAGCACACAAGCTTCGTCTGCGAGTCGAAATCATCATACACCTTCGGCCGCTCCCACCGACCCCCCCACCACGACCAGGAGCAAACACGCAGCTCCGTCGAAAAGCTCGGTGGGAAGCTCTGCGAGTTCGTCGGGTTGTGGTGTTCTGGGGTTCTTGACAGGTTGTGGGTCTGGTCCTTCCTCTACGCCATCGAGCGATCCGAGCAATCCTAGCGATCCTAGCTCAAGCTCCAGTCGTCACCATGGATCGTCGCCAGCAACCCCAGCGCCAGCACCAACCAGTTCGGTAGACTGTGGGCTCCTAGATAACCTTCTGGATCCTTCATGCTCGACCAGTTCGACTGCTGCAGCCCCCGCTTCGTCATCTTCCGACCCAAGTGGAGATCCAAGCGATGCTACACCGACACCGACACCGACACCGACACCGACATCGAGCTGTGGCCTTCTCGATGGTCTTCTAGACCCTAACTGCCCGTCGTCCGACAGTTCCTCGTCCACTCCCGCCGGTACACCTGGTGACAATCCGACACCGACACCAACACCAACACCAACACCGTCCCCATCCCAGAATTGTGGTCTCGTAGATGGTTTATTGGACCCTAACTGTGGTGCCCCCCCCTCGTCCACTCCTACCGGTTCACCTACTGGCGCCAATCCCAGTCAAGCATCGCCATCGAGCTCAGCGAGCTGTGGTCTCCTAGATGGTCTGCTTGATCCAAATTGTTCACCGTCGTCACCGTCGTCATCGCAGTATGTATTATTATTATTTTGTTAAATCTTGTTTGACCCGTTTGTGATAGGCCCGCTGACAATGGAGCTACTTCGTCAGTCTCTGCATCAGCTTCGTCAGACTCGGGCTCTTCGTCGAGCACTGGGATCACCTTCCCAACTGGCCCAACTGGATCTGGCAGCAATTCAGGCTCTTCAGCCACTTCAACCGGCTCTGATTCAAACCAGGCTTCGCAGACTGTCAATTCAGAGTTCTCGTTCTTAACACAGCCTACTCTCGTCGTCGCCAGCAGCACAGACGGGACCTCCGACCAAACGACAACTAGTTTAACCTTGAATACAGCGACGCCGAGTGCCTCTCCTACTGCTGCTGCACTACCCGCGGACATACCGGCTAGGATCTACCCTGCTGTTCAGCTTGATCCAAATGCTGATATGTCCGGTTCCTCGGTCGTCAGTATCTTGTTCGATGCGTCTCTGAATTGGAAATTTGAAGCAACAACTGCGGATGCCGCTGCCCAAATTTTTGCGTTCTTTCCCAGCGCTATCGCTGACGCCATCGGCACTGATAGTATGTTTCCCTTTCATTCGTTTTATATATGAATTCTCATTATACATTGTAGCGGGATCTGTGCAGACCTTGTATCTGCAGGCATACGTACCAGATACATACCAGAATCCAAGTGACGTCGACATGCTTCGAACTCTGTATATGGGATACATACCGACCGATACAGTTAACACGCTTGCAGCCCAGATCAAAGCAAGATCATCGGAATTCTACACCAATACCACGGGCATCTCAAATGAGCTTGCAAGTCATGTCGATGCTGGGTTCGCGATCAATACTGTGTCAGACCCGAATGCGGGCACAGACGGTAGCGGCACAGGCGGGAGCACCAATGGGAACTCGGGCTCGAGCTCGAAAACTAGACAAGATGCCATAATTGGCGTCGTCAGTGCTTTGGGCGCTCTTGCCGTGCTCATCCTTGGATTCCTTATTCATCGCTCGTGGAAACGTCGCCAGGAATTCGCACACAGGCGTCTCTCCGACCCTGATCGGGTCGCAGTTGGTGCACGTCCAGAGGGCCAGGAGTTCGACAGAGACAGTCTCGGAGGTCAACGCCGAAGGAGTTTCTATTATGCCGAGGATAGTTTGATTGGAGCCCAGGGTGGAGCAGACGACCACTATGATTACCATGCTAGTCCAGACAACGGCATGAGGGAGCGTCGACCGATAGTACCTGGAACAATCTCTTCACCATACTTGCAGCAGAGCAGTATGAATTGGTAACCGAGCCTCATATACACCCACTTCCACCACCCACATATTCCCCAACCTCACCATCTCCCCCGTGCGGACCCACCAAAATGTATACCGTTTCTTCACTTGCACATCTTCTCTTCGCATTGATTTCATTGCGTTTTTTGGGCTAACCTGCCTCTTTTTTGGTTCGTGTCGGTGGGTCAGAGTTTGAGTTTATTTATTCATATCTTTTTGGAGGCATGTCAGTCATTGCTACTGCACTTCTGCCTGTCCTCGGAAATGATGTACATTTCTGCTTTGCAACCCTCGTTCAACCAGCATCACGTTGACACTTGTTTATTATATAGCATTATTGATTATCTGTTGTTGTGGGGACCGGATGTTAAACTTAAGGCTGGCGCGACTGTTCTCGCTTCTTAATGACGAACCCCTCACGATTAGCGGACCATGTCTCGATCCTTCAACTTAGCTAGAATCTACTTTCAAGGCTTGCTTGGACAGCATCCTTGCAAGTTATACCTTTGCGCCGGCTGCATGGACATTGGCAGATACAACAATTCATTCATTTTTTTTTCGGGCATGAGGCGAGATTAGTATCACGTGACACCAAGCCGTCTGTCAAGTGTTCAAATTTCTTTGGCGACGCGTTGTATAGTGAGAACGACTATCTTCTCCGCTATTACGGCTGCCTACAGGAGACTAGCGACGTTGGCCGCCGCTTATCATGTCGACCACAAACGATGGACAATTCCGCCGCAGCCAACGTAAACCGTCCCAAATGTCTTCTAGTAGCCTGACGCCGCCTCAGGATCATGAAAAACGGTCAAAATATAATAATCAACCCCTCCCAGTACATCCGTCTAGAAAGCGAAACCACAGCCAAGGCCGCGCAGTAGACAAAGGACCTCAGGAACAAAAAAAGAGGAAGCTGGAGGTACTTTTAGGGTGCGACTTTTGCCCTTCTGACCCCCAGAAAGACTAAGTTTGAAGATTGAGCAGGGCAAGTCGTGAGGCGCGCTTTCCTCTTATTCCCCATAGTAGAGGTCAGGGAAGTCGTGTACCTTCCGAAAATAATTACGACATCAGCCAGAAACAGCATAACGAATTGTAAGTTTTTAGGTATTCCTTAGGACCCCATGGTATTTAAAATATTTCCAGGGATTGTATCGGGGATAACGTGTATGTTCGGTTATTTTCCAACTTGTCCTTTCTGACGTACATTAGGGACAGGCGCGCCATGCAAGCTCGGGGTGCTTCAACTAGGGAAAGCGCGATGACCAGAGATGGAAAATTCTGTAGCAATACACCAACGCCGGTCCTCCGCTCAGAATCACCTCTGTCTTCACTTACGGCTTCCACGACGGGGCAACAGGCCGGTTTCTCAGAAGCTGTCCAAACTTCTCGGGGACATGGAGCAGCCGAAGAAGAGCACGAAATCCTCACTGAGAGCCTGCGGTCGTCTCGTGATCGAGAAGAGCTTCTAGAGCATAAACTCGTCACCGCTGAAGCAGAGATGCAGAAAGCTATCAGCAAGCTGGAACAGGCTCATGTCACCATACAACAACAGTGGTCATATCTAGACGAGAATAAAAAGGAGCGCGCCGAACTGTTGGGCAAGCTAAAGCAAGCAATTGATAACAAGATGGAGCTTGGGGCAAGGATTCTTATTCAGGGGGACACTAATGAGCCGGCTACCACGACAGGCTCACGCAACGCCGGGGCGACGGACGCGTTGGCGGTTGCTCCCCAAAAGATATCTTTAGGTGTCTTTGACAATGCCATAGACCGGGTCCCTGAGGTTAGCGTAATGGGTAACGTTGATGATATCAACGAAGCTCTGGAGGATTTGGTATCGGATGTCCTCGACGACGCTGCCAAGGTCCGCACTAGTACTTCCGCGAGGCATTCAACCGATCCACGAAAACAATTTAATGACGACCATTGTCTCATGCCCATCCTGAACGCATTGACTAAGGCAGAGCTCACGGAAGCAAATCGTGGACTACTACTTGCTGCTTTTTTCCATCACGTCGTGATCGAATTGCTGGATAATTTCATTTTCTGCGGGGAAGGAGCAACGTTTACCACTACCGAGACCGCCATTCTGAATGAGCTGTTCGATCATGTCTCCGAGAATGGTGCGTGGATGCCTAGTCGTCTTTTCCATTCAATAATCATCAAAGTCCATAGAATCGTGGATAGTATCGCAGAGGTGGCGTGCAATATTAGCATCCAATCTATCGGAAATACGTCCTCTGGCGCTATCGGAAGACCATGTACAACAGGCTGCACAGCAAATTATTCAGTGCATCGCCTGGGCACATTCCATATCCTTTGCGTCATTGGATGCCATCAAACAGAGGATCGTGAAGGATCTAACTGTGATCTTCCGCGACGCTCACGAGTTGTCTGTGGTGACAAAGCGAGACATCCTGTCCACCCGTATTTCTGTCGCGGTCGCTCCCAGATCCTTAGGTGGTTTCGACCCCCGTTACGCAGAAACTGCATGGTCGGGAATGGATGCTAAGGCAGGGGACAATGTGCTGGGCCTCTATAGCCTCGGCCTTATCAAACGCACGCAAGTCGGAGCGACGTCCTATCTTAAGCTGCCCAAAGTTTCCACGACAGCACTGATTCGATACGTGGGGTATCAATGAGTAGCACGTTCAATATTTTGTCTCGCATCGTGTAGCTTTGAGGCAACCAAAAAATGAATTTTGCAGCACATTCAATCGTACGCCAGTGTTGTGGGCCCCTTCTTGGCAACACCCTTCAAACAGGTCAGCATAAAATGGCAGGAAGATAATGTTGAGCTATCCCACATTTTCCTTCCAATGCATACGAGCAGTAATCTCGGTTTCTCCTAATGCAATGCCGATCTTGAACTGGTATACATGAGCGTAAATTAGGATAAACAACTGTGAGCATACTACGAATACGCACTTCGACCTTCTTATACTCTTTGCCATTATTCTTCGATCTGAGTACGGGATGCGCGTTCAGACAGGCGGTCAAATCCGCTCGGACTTTGCAGATGACTTCAAAGCCTGGTACCAGCATTGATTTGCCTGACCATGCACAGTGATTACTTACGCCTTTGAAGGATCAGCACGTCTGCAATTACGTACCGGGAAATGTAATGAATTCGGGTGGCCTTGCCTGGGTTCCCCGATACACGTATATTTTGGTTTCATAAATGGGAGACGCGGTTACCTCTTGCGAGAGAACGTATGTGCTGAAAAACTCCTTCCCCTGTTTGATTTTGATGCCCTTGAAAAGGACGGCATCGGTCATTGTAGAGCCAAGAAACGAAGTTGACACACTTTGGCCACTACCCCTGACCATGCGTGATTTACTCGTAGTTCACCTTCCAAGTCGGTCCACGGATGGTGTCCTTCGTGTGCATTGTTGTCTTGGTCGTAAGGTATGTGCATGTCTGTGCCGTAGTGGTATTTCGAAACCCGCGAGGAAACGGTATCATCGATATGCCACGCAATCGCTCCATAAGGAACGGCTTTGACGCTGATCTGAGTGCGTGAGCTCCATTAGAGTGATGGGAGGGATGAGAACCACTTACACTGGACCATCTGGTCGGCTTACAGGAATACCAAAATCTTTGCCCCATTCAACCACTCGTTGTAGACGTAGGGCGAACTAGCCAAGCCTCCAACAAGAATTATTTTCTGTCAAACAACTTGAAGTATCAAAATCGCTCTCACGTTAGTAACATGAATGAGGCCTACGTCTGCAATTTTGTTATCATTGATCCAAACATCTTCTAGACTCTGTTTGATTAGTTCGAGAGATGAGGCAAAGAATGATGCCATCATTTCACTGTCGCGAAAACGAGGTTCATTACATTCAGTGCACAGTGACAGACAGGTATGTAACTTAGCGACATACCCAGAAATCTTCAACCTGCTACACCTGATGTTTCTGGAAGCGTCACTGTTCGGAGAAGTGCCTAGCTTGATCGTCGAGGTCATCTTAAGATCAACAAACTGTGGCGGAATTGTTCTACGTCATATACGATAACTTTGCACCACCAGATGACATACCGTCCTCTTCGCATGCTTGTCAAAATGAGAGACAGCCTCTTTGAGGATTTCTGGCTTATCCCACTCAGATCCGCTGAGATATTCTTAAGGATTATGAGCCATTTGCGAACACATTGGGAGAACCATCTATCCATGACTCACCTTCCAGGTATTTCTTGAATGCTTGGCTAACAAATTCCCCACCGGCAAGACAGCCTAAAATGATTTGTCAAGACGGGAGATCGCCACTTAGTCACAGATCGGAAGCTTACATTGAGCGGCCGACGACTCCTCCAGCCTTAACGGTTTGGTGGATTTAACTACATAGCAGCTAAGCATAAATCAGTTACTGGCGATTTGAGAGGACGCCAAGATACAAACGTAAAGTCTGCTGTGCCTCCTAATGAGAAAAATCAAGTCTTAAATACCCTTTCGCGTACACGAGTTTTTCTTACCCCCAAGGTCGCCAACAATCAAGTGAGAGTTTTTCTGCAATGCGTCAGATTTTAGTTATGCTAGTGTCCAACTGTGCATCGAAGATGCATACCACGAGCCAATCGTCAATGTTCCCGCTATCTGCGGCATAATTAATCGCGGACTGATATCCAGTGAGCGTACTTCAGGGGGATGGGGAAGAATTGTACGAACTTCCGCTTCTGTTACGAATTTGATCCTGGCTCCGCCGTCCTGATCCACAATACCTGCCTTAATTGCGGCACTTCGCATCCGATTCTGCTGCACTCCTTCCCATCCATTGGGAGTAGTGAGAATGATGTACATACTGGGGCTCAGAGTTTCCCAGAGCTCCTTGCCATCGGCATACTTGGGCTCAATATATGCCCGCACTTGTTTGATCATGTAACGCAAAAAGTCCACGAACAAGTCATCCACGGTGACATTGGGAGGAAGAGAAGGAAGCTTAAGATCCTTAATGATAGGCAAGTGACTCGGACGGAGGTGCAGTTTCCACCTTGAAAGATTGCGTTAAATGTCACGGCACGTCAAAAGCTTTACAACAAAGATGTACCATTTTGCTTCAAGCCAGTGTTCTTCTTCAAACCTTTCGAGGACCTCCTCATCCTCCGTTTCAGCTCCAAAAGCACAAGCCCGGCCCTGCCTGTCGTAGAAGATGACTGACGGGACTTTCGCATCCGAAGCAGCCTAGCAAGGTGTTAGCACCTGTGTAGAGTTAAAAACGGACAGTGCGGACCTGGTTTTCCCAGCCCATCACCTAGGTTCGTTATCAATAAGCAATATTCCTTCGTTTCGAATCATAAGCCTCACTGATTTAATTTCAGGCACTCGTCCCGGTTCGAGGACATCCCAGGCTGCACCAGAGAACGTAGTTCCTACATCCAAGGCTAGGACAAGCCTGCGTGATTTTCCTGGATAGGGATCTCTTCGTTTGTCGATAGAGGCGGGCATTATTGCAATGCGAAGTCAAACGAGTGTTCAAGTTAGCTTGGGGCAACGATTCAATAAGTACCGCCAAATTGCTCTACGAGATCTTGCCGTGACAGGGATTATTGTGCAAGTACTCCAGCTAACTAAATAAGGACGCGATGGCCCCTGCGCCTGCCACCTGACGCTCGAGTAGGGATTGGGTAGCTGCTCGACAATATCGCCAAGGTTCACGCCGCCGCAAGGTACCTGTGTCCGATGAGCCCACTAAAGCAATTCGTCCGCATTACGGTTACGTCAACAACAGGGTTCAAGTTGATCTAGTAAATCATACAATGGTCCGTCATGAAGTTGGCTAAGGTAATACAGATACTGACAGCTTGCTGCATAAATTGTAAACTGAATTTTGGGCAATCAGATGGTCTGTCACCTTGAATGGTTTTCCAAGGATGCTTTGAGGTTCGTTCCATAGCAAGTAGAGTTGAAATCACGTGATAGAACCAATTGAAAGGCGGCGGTAAAGTATTGGGCGGCGGGATATCAGCACTGAGCAGACCGCAACCTGGGCATGAGGGATTATTTTAATCCCATTTCAAATCTTCCCTTCAGTCAATACTTACCATGTTTGACCAACCGGTACGGCCCATTAATGATGTAACATGTTGTCTTTGGCTATAATGTTTAAAAGCATGGAAATGCACAAAGGCTGGAGAGTTGATACCTGCCCAACTCAGACTGATCTGGAATCATTTTCTACAGTAGAAGGGCGCCTTTGGGGCTCCAACCCGACTGATACTCACCTTTCTCTCCGTTTCCACTTAGTGACTTGATTTCTAGTTCATTACACTGCGACCTGTATATATGAGATTGTGGAATGCAGACTCCATCTAAAGTTCCATCCACTTGTTATCACTTATCGTATATTGTGCAGCTCCATACGCGTTCCTCACACTTGTGAATATCCTGTCTTTCCAGAAACAACACCGAATGCCGAGCCACCTTTTCCAAACATGCTCCTAAGATCTCCCACCAGCTCTGCCGGCTTCTCATAAGCGGCAAAATGACCCCCACTTGTGTGCTCTGATTCAAAGACTACGTTGCCTGAAGCACGCACCCATCTGCGGACATGATAGAATAAAAGTGAATGATACATGGCATCTCCGGATGAAGATGTAACTTACGCTCTTGGCAAATTCGCGAGTTCTTTTGGGAAAAAGCTGATACCCTTTGGTATTGTAGGCACCGCGGTGTCGCCGAGGATGTTGGTTTTCTGGGATTCATAGTAGATGCGGCATGAAGCTGCAGGTCCCGCGCGGGAAAACCAATAGATCGAGACCCAAGTCAAAACTAGCAAGTTTCAGTTGAAGGAATGAATACTATTAGCGAAAGCCACGCTAATAATAGAGGAACCGCATAGACCTTCATCATCCGTGAATGGGTATTCATCTGTCCAGGTCACAAGTTTCTCATAAATCCAGCTGAGTAGACCAACAGGACTGTCAGCAAGAGAATATCCTATCGTTTGAGGTCGGGTCGACTGGATCTCAAAATATCCACGTCCGTCCTTCCTCCATTCTATTGCCCGCTTCATCCCAGCTTTTTCGGCAGGGGTGTAAGGGGTAATGAGGAAAGCAAGAAAACGAAAAGGTGTCCAGAGGGGATGCGGAGGTGTAGCACTGAGAGCAATAATCAATATATGGCCTATGCTTCAGAGATAAGCGACCTTACAACCCAAAGTTTGTATGCCAAGCCTTGCTATGTTTGCCCCCATAGACAGAGGCTATCTTGTGTGTCACCTGAGTACTGTCATGAGCAACGAATTGGAACAAATAAAATGTTATAAACGGACGAAATGGCCCCAATCGCCACCCTGCGTAACTATTCAAGGTGTGAGCCGGGTATTGTAGCTTCAGGTAAACAACTCGCCATATTCGTTGTATCTAAGCGCCAGCATCAGTTTGTTTCCGACCTGGTTGAGGCCAAAAAAATTAGAACCAGACATAGAATTTCGTCAACCAATAGTAGATTACCTCGGCATACTGAGCGATTGCAAACCCTTTGTTCTTTGGTCCTTCGCTAAATGCATATCCAGGTAGGCTTATTGCCACCACGTGGAAGCTGGGATGATCCTGAGAGGTAGCCGTGAGCAGAGGAAGGATTTTGTGCACTTCCAAAAAGCTGCCCGGCCCTTGAAGGTTATGAGATTAAGCATACATAGATTATTAAAATAAACAAGCACTCACATCCATGAACGAATAAGAGAGGAATAGCATCCACAGTCTGGCTTTTCTGATGTACGTAATGTATATTCAGACATCCAAACCCATCCACTTCGATATCCCTCGTGAACTGGGGGAGCTCATTGATCAGCCTCTCTTGCGCCCTCCAATCGAAACCATTTTGCCATCTTGCGACTAAGCGTTTTATATCGGCCAGCGGGACGCCATATGCCCAACCAGCATCACCAAGTTCGTCTGGGAAGGTGACTGTGTCGAGTTTTGCTTTCAGAAGTGCAATTTTTTCGTCAGAAACAGAAATTTTGAAAGGCACTTCAGTGTTCATGATGGTGGTAGTTGATGGGTAGCTGGTAGCGATGACGAAATACGACAAAGGACTCACAATATTAACTTCCGGGCCCCGCTAGTCGCTAGTCCGGCAAATATACGCGATCTATCAGGTGAAATTGTGCGTCTAAAACGTGTTCCGGGTTGATGCGACAAGCGCTCATGGGATAACTCCCGACGCATGAGAAACATCAATTCGGTACATTTACATACAGGTCCTACAAGTTCAACTACAAAAGTGTGTAAAAAGTCTATATGTAGCGGTTCATCAATTACAACGTCAATCGCAATATAATATACTAACCTTTGCAATAGCGTAAAGTCATGGCCGACTCGTTGAAGTCTCTCTTACCCCAGTTTAAGCTTTGGTCTCAGTGTCCGCGGCGGGAGCGGGAGGGGTGGTGTTAGCTGCCTTGTGCTGATCTGCAATGCGGCGCGCCTCCGCGTGGATATCCAAAATCTGCTTTGAAGTGGATGTGTAGAAATCGAAAACTTGTTTGCCGATGGGAGACGAGATGGCTTTGGAGTAGTACTGCTTCAAATGATGTTGGTCAGATGCAGTTGCGTATGATGAAGAACGACACAAACTTCATGGGCGACCTTAGTGTACCCTTTCTGCTCATCCACACTCCTGGCCTGCGAGGTAGCCTGCGAGAAAGTCTCCTGGACCTTTCCCGATAGGGTTTTATCGGGGCCCAAAGCGCGAGAACCAGCAGCTTTATCAAATTGTTTCATGTAATTCAAGAAGCGCGAGGAGATTCCCTGCTTGCCTGTCAAGATTGATTTAGAGCATACATACTGTCCTTATAATACGACTTACTGTCGATTTCTATTGCACGTTGAAGAATGTGGTCAGAGAGACTATACCCCCTGGCGATGTACTCAGCGGCGACTGTATCGTGAAAATGCTAAGTATGTATTGTCCTGCAAAAATCCAGTAAGACAGACTTACTGCCTGCCCTGGGTTTGTCTGTCTGGTCAATGGGGGTGCTCTCGTCAACAGCTTCCTCGTCCTTGTGTTCCACGTCAGACGTCACGCTGATGGTAGCGCCATCCAAAGTTCCACCATTGAGCTGTACGGTATAGGTAAATTCAGATAAAATATATAATTCTAGCATATATACGCACCATTACCGCAGTCTTGGCTGCGGATGCCTTCTCAAAGTGCACCACCGCCGACTTGGAATCAGGGTTGTGCTCGATTTTGGTGATCCTGCCGTCCGACATCACTGTAAGCTTCTGTGAAAACCACATTTCCGATAACCTTACTTTCCGCAAAACCTGATGGGCGGGAGCCATTGTCAGCGGAAGATTCAAGCTCGATCATCGCCTTTGACGTACGTAAAGAAATCATGGAGATGGTTTTCTGTTGTGGTGGGAGCGAGTCCCGAGACCTAAATACGATGAGTACAAACGTTCTGAGCGGGGCATAGGGGAAACAGACTTGAACATTGTATGCAGACATGGTGGATCGAGGGAAGAGAGGGGATGAGAGCGCAGTGCCCAACTTTGCCAAAAGCATCGACGTCACGGACTGCTCCTTATCGGGCATTTACCCCTGAAGACCTGCATTCACCGCTTCTGGCGGTAACTGTACTAGGTCAGTGTGTCTAGAAGGCGTTGGTCTTATGAAAATGGCATGTTACACGATTATTAATGTCCATCAGCTTTGTTCTTGAAATTTTTTAATTGAATTTGGCACCTGACACCGGGATCGAAAATCTACCCAACAGTTTGGGACATTCGAGCATCATCCACAAGCTCGCCAAGTGGCTTTCCTCTAGATCCATAATTTTATCCATGTACAATAGATCGCAAAATTCACAAGGACAACATAGAGATGAAGGTAAACGCCGCCTATCACAAGCGGCAATAGCCATGGCGACACAACGTTTATAAAGACCCTCCGACAGACTCCATAGTCTATTTGGACGGCGTCAGCGAAGATACACCCAGGAAAGACACAACACTCACAAATGGAGACGCAGTTGGCCCGTCTAGAATAGCCAATTCCTCATCTGTAAAAGGCAGACGAGGAACAACTATCGCCCGGAGCGGTACAAGCAATAATATGACCACCGGGAAACCAATGGCAGCTGAATAACAACGATTGTCAAGAGAAGTGCCTCCGCAAGCCCGATGTACCATATACGTACCGAGGGTCTGCGTGATAGCGAACGTGGCGCCAAATCCTACCAATTGCACCACGACGAACAGCAGGATGCGCGATTTGCGAACTTTGCGTAGAGGTTCGTCGCGAGGTGTGAGAGCCTTGTCGCGGAGAAAATATAAAATCTTCAACGTGATTCCGTTGCCTTGTAGTGCATCTGCACCCATGAACCAGCTGTGAAATAAATACAATGCTCAGGGCCATGTCTGTACAGTACGCAGTTCTCACTCACAATAGCCCAGCCAAAACACCTGCACACAGATTGTTTGGGAACTCATACGAGGAGCACACATAAAATTCGACGCGTACCTCGCGGAATCAGGTTCAGAACGTGCAGGAATGGCCCGGTTAGGAGCACTAAGCATAATGCTCCCTGGACCAAATTGGACACACGCTGCTCAACGACGCCCACCGGGACTTCCAGTTGAGGGTCCAGCGAAGCAGTGTCAAGCGCTGACTTCTCATCAAGTATGCCTGCACGTGAGGTAGACCTAGTCTGCAAGCCGGAATGCGAATGCTCCTCCTCGTCTCTGTCTTTAAATGGGCGACCCATGACTCTAAGTGAAGTGGTGTGTATGGGTGCTTGGGGTATAAGACCATTCGGGGCGGGGACGCCAATAAGTCCCGCAATGAAGGTTGTGATACCGAGCAGGAAGAAATCGTAATGGAAACCTGGCGGTTTGCGAAGAGGAAACTGCGATCCTTGTGCAATGAGGGACTACAGATAATCAGCCAGATGAAATATGCAACGAGGTCACGACGCAATAGCCTACCGAAACATTGTGATCGAAGAAGAACAGGATCCATAAAATCACACCAAACGGGAACGCGATGCCGACCCACTTTCCGTCAAGCTGCCAAAACTTGACAAGCCATTCTCGCCCGTTGGCAGCCTGGAAAGCACCACCAACAGGTAAAGTTACTGGATCTGCAATGTTGAATCTCCCCCAGTACGCCATTCCAGATGTCGCGATTAGCGATATAGGCATTCCATAGTCTGCGAAGAAGCGTCGTACGTGACGGTGGAAGTACGTAGTCTCCGAGAGTTTTTGAAATAGGAACGAAGTTACCAGCATGAGAATCGCCAGAATTATGGCGACAAGGCCGCCTTCAGTGTTAGGGGGTCGGGATTGAAGTTGGCGAGTTAAGACTTGAACACCATATTGAAGGTAGACCCAGGAGACGTAGAACCCAAATGTGTCGCAAGAGAATAGTGTGACGTATTTGAGAAAGTTACACCCTATTGGAATAACTAAATGATGGGGCTATAATGGAGAATTGAAAGGAGGAACTCACAGTTGAGGATCGCAGTGATCCAATGCAAAATTGCGCTCCATAGATATACCCAGCCAACAAACTGCAGATAGTTAGGTGCACCCGGAGTATTTTGGGTAATATCATAGATAGTCTTGTTGAATACAGTGATAGGTCCTGATTTTACAAAGGTTAATGATTCTAGAGGGAATTTCATGCTCAAACATTATGCCACACCAGTCACTCCTGCGATCGTCAATGGCTGAGCCGCAAACAGCGAGAAGATAAATGCGGCCATGAATGATGAGATGAGCACTTCTGCCACACCATATTGCTGGGTGGTTTCGATCAAATCAAGGGAGAAGGCAATTCCCGGCAGCACGCTAAGACATACACTCAAGACGCTGGCAATTGAAACAAGCTAGGAGTACTCACTTAGCAAAAAATATCAGTGCTGTAGCAGGAACAACTCGGTAATTCCAAGCATCTGTCCAGTCGCTCTTGTACCATGGCAGACGTGAGCGCACATCGTTGACGATGCCAGCACCAAATCTAGGTAGCCACCACAGGCGCCGTTTGTGTAAGCGCTCATTGCGCAACGTCGGGGAGGCTCGACCCGACGAAACTGCAGATGTTTCACGTAGTGTCTCGACCCTCGGCATTGTGTCTGGCTGATCCACGGTTGTAATTTGTGGTAGGCCCGAGGGGTTTTGAAGGTTGCCAGCGGACATAAGGGTCATAAATGCATCCAGTGAGAATTGAATATCGCTTTACGGGTAGGTAAAGACACCTATTTCATTTAGCAGCCAGAGGAACGACCAAGTAGGTTGTGTAAAAACGGAAATTTCTGCCCCCCAGTTTTCCCAAATAGGCCTCTGACGACACTTTTACCTAAATACTGAGGCTACTTAGGCTCGCTGCACCGACCATCGCATGTTCACCAGAAAGGGGGATGTAAGCAATCGAGAGGAACCTTTCTGGCGGCCTTCCGTCTCGCTAGAAGAAGTTTAATTGACTTTGACGTGGTTCTTGTCCGGGCTATTTTGCCTGTGCGACCTTTGTGCATGCCCGACTTGATGTCAACGTCGAATATTACTCTATGTCACACCGCATTTTCGGTTATGTGTGTAATAACGTCAGATTTGGGCTTAACTCAACTCCGATCAAATCCATATGGACGGAATTTTTCAGAGGCTGGCACAGGCTGACTGTTGATTGTCGTTGGCAGATAAAGAGAGACGTCGGATCCGACCACACGCATGATACGTATGTTCCTAAACAGCTGGCTTGTATCGACACCCAATTACATCGTTACACGAACAAGTTGACCGGGGCTTTATAACATTTGAGCCATGTCCTACAGTTAGAACTATGTATTACCCAGTCGCATGCGCTATCGATCTGGTCGCAATGCCATACCCGATGCCCAGGTGTCCACTACATAGAGCGTTGGGTGCATGGTGAAGTTTGATTCCGTCCCGTTGGCGTAGGTTACATAACCCGAGGTCATTGACTGCCGGCCTGTGTGCTATTCCGAATCCGAGTCCATTCCGAATCCAGCATTTATTTTCTGACCCCACAGTCCATTACATGCATTACATATTATGTCTGCCCCCGATCAGAAGTACGACGGTCCGAACAAAGGATACCTTCGCCGTGCGCACTCTGTGTTCGCTGTACTTGGTGGTCTGTATCTCCTGATCGTGATCTTGTTGTCCGTACCTTCTCTTCAGACACAGTTAGTAATTCCATTTTTGGCGTTTGCGTTATTCAAGCTCACGAACGTAATGAACCCTTCAGTGTGTTGTATATGAATCATCTGCGATACCCTTTATTCCCCAAGTATGATGCCCCTGAGAGATATGGTCTTGCGCGTAAGCTCTATCTGTCACATGCACATTCTCGCGTGTTTCTAATCTTTCGTCAAGCTGGCAAGACTTTGAATTTCCACATAACGACCTCGGACAATGTTACCCTCGGAGCGTGGTTCGTTCTGTCCGATACGTACTACCGTGAGGTCCCATTTCCTGAGCCCCCATCATACCCATCTCTCGAAGCACGTATTCCACTAGCCATCAAAGCCCGTCCTACCGTCCTCTTCTTCCACGGGAACGCAGCCACCCGAGCAGCACCATACCGTGTTCAATACTACAAAGCTTTCTCCAGCCGCCTGCACGCGAATGTACTTGTCATCGACTACCGCGGATTCGGCGATAGCGAGGGTGTACCTAGCGAAAGTGGCCTCGCTGCAGACGCACACGCTGCATGGGACTGGCTGATCTCCAATGGCGCAAAGCCGGAAAATATTTTGATCGTTGGACATAGTTTGGGCTCTGCCGTTGCAGCAAAGCTGTCTACTGATTTAGCAGACCAAGATGTGACATTCAAGGGTCTGGTATTAATGTCGCCGTTCTCGTCCATTCGGACATTGCTAGAGGCTTATCACTTCTTTGGCTTCCTCCCTCTCATGAAACCATTGCGTATGATCCCAGGACTACATGGTGCGTTCAATCATTTCCTTCCTCTAGTTTAGATCTCAGCCTACGTTCTTGTAGATTTTTTGACACGGCCCCTGGCACATACGTTTGATACCCTTTCCGTTATATCGGTATGGAATCAGACTTCTATACATATCGATATGATTACCATGTCAGTGCAGGCAATCAAAGCACCCATTCTGCTCGTACATGCCGAGGACGACTGGGACATACCCTATACCCACTCCGAAACACTATTCAATGCCTTGCTCGAACACCTCCTCCCATCTATTGTCACGCCTCCAATCGGGGCAGCAACAAGTTGGGTCAAGGACGATTGGGATAAGTTCTACGCAGCCCATTCTGTGCGGACTAACGTTCAGAAAAGCCTCGTCGCGAGTTCGGAGATACCGCACTTTGGCACAGTCGACCAATTCATGAGAGGAAATGACGAAGGTAAAGTTGTCTTCCTCAAGACCATTGAAGGAGGGCATAACAAGATAGGCGCCCTTGAAGGGGTGCAGGAGATAATCAGAGTAACTTTTGATTTCCCATCACTATGACTATTTTAATTTAATATTGGATCTTGGCAAGGCTGTGCGGTTCCAGCGTCTAAATGCTTGTCGATGACGCAACGCGATTGAGTGACTTCCTTTTGCGGCCAAGTCCGAGTCAGTCCATGCAGCTTTCGACCGGACTCCACAACTTGCAATGCGCTCTCGCAGTTAAAAAGCAGAGCTGGCTTATCTTCGGGGCTCATAACTAAATGGAACCTTTTATGTCTACGGCCGTAGACGATTACACAGAAAAACCTACGCTCGTTGCGTCGTCGTCTCAATATGTCTATCCCGTTCGTTCACTCCTTAGTGGACTCATCCACCCAGCGGCGGATGAATTACCCTCCAATCCCCTGCAGTCATCAAGTTTAAATCGGTTGGACTTGTTATCCAATCCACCTGCTCCAATGGCGGATCATCCTGGCGGACAGGACCTTGTCGATGATCGAAGTGCGAACAGGACGCAAAGTTCGGTGAACTTCAGCAATGACGCTTCTTCCGCCGTAAATAAATCGGATGGCTCGTGTCGTTGTTTGTCTTCCTCGACACAACAGGCGAAGAAGGGTACGTGAAATGCGAATGATAAATAATAGTGTGGAATTGACAGCTGGTTATTCCCAAAAAGATGTAGGGTCATCCGGGCACTTTCTATTGAGAGTCGATCAGAACTCGCCCAAAACATCTACGAACAACACTTCAACGGCGTTGTTTCCCGCTCCACTTGATACCTTCAGCCAGGCTTTCGTTGCGGGTCCTACAGGCGAACCAGTTCCTACCGTGTTGACTGGGGAAACGCATGACACTGACTACATACATCTCGCGCAAGTGTCTGAACTAGCTGTTGATGCATTCACGACCATATCCACCCCTCAGCCGCCACCGCTACTGCCGTTCAACCCATCCGAGTACGGGATTGTGCACTTAGCTCCTCGAAATTCAAGCACCGACAGACTTTCACAGTCGTCAAGCAGAAGAAGTCGAGATGGGCATTATTCCACGGCGCCATCTAGTCAAAAGTCATCGAAGCGTAGCGAATTAAGCTCAGGAATCAGCTCCCTGTCTCCATCTCCATACAGTCACCCCATGTCCGGTGCGGGCTCGCGCGACTTTTCGCCTAGCTCACATCCACCCTCTTTGTCGCAACTGGTGTCTGGTATAGAAATGACAAACGAAGAACCCTCAATGACTACGAGATACCAGCATGAAGAAGATGAGAATGGTAATTATCTCGTCATTGGTATGGAATGTGAAGATGAGGTATTCGTGTTTATCAGTCTTTGCAGGCATAGGTGCTAAAGAGCATATAATAATATAGCCTATTCGTACCCCTGGCGCTGTGCAGGGGTTTGGCGTCTTAATTGCTGTCGACGAGGATACAGATACAGGCAATCTATCTGTCCGTCAAGTTTCTGAGGTGCTTTTTCTTTTATCCAGTTATGTGGTTGATGAAACCTTTTTGACGTTTTTGTGACTAGAATTCCACAGAACTTCTTGGGATATCACCCAAATACCTATTTTCACTAGAGTGCTTCACCGAAACATTGCCAGATTCGCAGGCCGACATCTTATGGGACAACATTCAATACTTAAAAGAGCCTGATCCTGAACAGGAGGACAATCCACATATTTTCACGTTGACGGGCTGGGGTGAAAAGGGAAGCGCGATCGCCGGTACACCCTCTGATAACGGTAGACGCGTATGGACATGTTGGTGTGCCATCCATCGACCTCGAAGTGTCCTAGGCACAGAAAGTACTCCAGAAATCACTTCAGGTCGAACGTCCAGTACGATCATCCTGGAATTTGAGCTCGAACAAGACATACATAATCCGCTCTATCCTATTTCGGACGATGCGTCGTCGGATTCAAGTTCTCCCACTAGTAACAGCTCCGAGACTACCAGGCAGAGTTCATCCGCTACCGCCTCTGACTTCACACTGGTTACTAAGGACGATCTTATACCTCCAACTGCATTAGACGCTGCTCTCGAGAATATTGGCGGTGTTGCTGAGCAAGAGAAACATCGACCACCCATTGTCTCAGATTTTCCGACTGTTCCCAGCTCGCTGGCAGGCCTAGAAGGTGAGAATGACTGGGTTCCATCCGCGGAGGACATTTTGGAGAGTACGACATGTCGTTCCAAGCCTATTCCTGCTTTGGAACGTTTGCGTAGAATAGGCAGAAGTACCCCTGCTGCTCTATCATCAGGCTCAGTACGTGCCCGCCGAGCATCGGCCCGCACAAATACTAGCAGGGGTGGCGTTGGAATAATGGACGTGTTCGCTGTGATGACACAAATCAACGAACAACTAGGTGCTGCGCCGGGCATGGACTCGTTCCTCAAAATTGTCGCTGGGGTTATCAAAGATCTGTCTCAGTTTCACAGAGTATTGGTCTATCAGTTCGACGAAGTTTGGAATGGTCAGGTCGTTGCTGAGTTGGTTGATTGGCGCCATTCGCATGATCTATTTAAGGGTCTTCACTTTCCTGCATCGGATATCCCACCCCAGGTCAGAAAAGTAGTTCAACTGTTATCTTAGCGCCACATGTTGACTGTATGTTCCCTAAGGCACGAGAATTATATGCAATCAGTCCAGTCAGACTATTATACGACTGCTCGCAACCCACCGCTCGTATGGTTGTACGCAGCAAAGCGGACCTTAAGACGCCTTTAGTAAGTGCTTACTTCATTTATTTCTCTTAGGTTTATCATACTCATCGCAACACAGAATATGACACATTGCTATCTTCGTGCCATGAGCCCGTTTCACATCAATTGTGAATTTTATCGTGTCCATTTACTGACTATGCTGATTGCTTGTGTCTAGATTTGGCCAATATGGGTGTCCGAGCTTCAATGTTCGTTGTAAGTGGATGATATTGCCCCGCTGTTGCACAGTTTAACATTTTGCAGTCAATCATGGCTTTTGGCGGGCTATGGGGTCTTATTGCATGCCATTCCTACGGTACGCATAAGATGCGGGTGTCGGTCCCTGTTAGACAGATGCTCCGACTTCTTAGTCAATCTATATCTCGCAACATCGAGCGTCTCATCTATGCTCAGCGCTTGCATACTCGCAAAACGGTGTGTTGTTGCCGGCGTATATCTTACTTGTTCTTCGTTTTTACTGCTGTTACAGATCAATGCCATGGGGTCTGGCAATCAAGCCACGGGTCATATTGTATCCGATTCTGATGATCTTCTTGGCCTGTTTGACGCCGACTACGGTTAGTTCGACGCTGCCATGCCTTTGAACGACTGATATTTACAACATCCATCAGGTATCCTTGTGATAGGAGAGGGTGCAAAGACTTTGGGCCCCAATCTATATGGTCAAGAGGTCTTGGTCATGGCAGAATACCTACGTCTGAAACAGTTCGAGTAAGCCTGTCATCCAAGCTTCTGGTACGCTGAAATACCCATCGAGACCTCAGGACGATCAAAGTTTCTCAGGCAGTGGTTGAAGATTTCCCTGATCTCGAGCTTTCAACTGGCTTAGAGGTAATCGCGGGTCTACTGTACGTTCCGCTCTCAAGCGGTGGGAAAGATTTTATTGCGTTTTTCCGGAAAGGACAACCTCGCCACATCCACTGGGCAGGCAGACCTCAAAAACAAGGTGTTGGGGATCCAGCTAGCCTGGAGCCCCGTAAGTCGTTTAAGATCTGGTCAGAAGTTGTAGCCGGACGGTGTCGTGCATGGACAGATGAACAAATGGAAACTGTTGGCGTGTTGTCCCTCGTGTACGGAAAGGTATGTATCACTATCTATCTGTATTTCATTTCTCATTTGATGCTATATGCTTGCTAGTTCATTGAAGTATGGCGACAAAAAGAAACTGCTTTGCAGACTACAAAATTCACCAATATCCTTTTGTCGAATGCTAGTCATGAAGGTAAATTCGGGGGAAAGCACTTCAGATCGACGAACAACTGACATTTTTTAATCCCTCCAACACCACCGAACGAAAATAGTCCGAACCCCAATTCATCAAATAGTTAATTACCTGGAAATGGCACTCGAAGGACATCTGGATCTTGAAACTCGTGAAAATTTGAGTATATCGCACGCCGCTTCAAAGGTAGTATCTTATCCATTAAATATTTCGAGACATTGCTAATAATTATCGTTCTCCAGAGTCTCCTGTTCACGATCAACGATCTCCTTGTAAGCCTCGATTTCATGGTTCACGATGGATCATCTGACGTCATCCCAGGATCTTACTCGCCTCGAGAGTGGCCACGAAACCTCGTTGAATGTGGCCTTCGATTTGCAAACTGCCATAGAAGAGGCCGTACTTGTTTACAGAAACGAAGCTGGTCGCCGGAACCTCGAATTTAAACTCGATATCTCGGAAAGCCCGAAGATGGTTGTCGGCGATCCCAAGAAGATCAAGACTGCAGTGGCCAACTTGACAGCAAACTCCCGTAAGCCACCGTATTAGGTTACATAGTTTTATGCTCACCTGGCGACGACATGAATAGTTAAATTCACCACTGAGGGCTCGATAACCATTCAGAGCCGTATTTACGGCGAACCCGATGGTCTTCGGGCTCCCACGCAGACAGCGGTCGAGATTGTTGTTGCTGACACTGGGCGTGGTATTTCCAGTGATATGCTCGACAGCATTTTCCGTGAATTCGAGCAAGTCGAGTCTTCTGAGCCCAAAAATAATGCAGCAGCCGGTCTTGGTAAGTTTGATACTCAAACTCTGAGGCGCGAACTGACACCGTCCACTCAATAGGCCTGGGATTGGCAGTTGTCGCCAGAATTGTTGAACAACTAGGAGGCCAACTTCGCGTGCACTCTGAGATCGGAAAAGGATCTAAATTTTCGTTTTTGATTCCGCTGACACTCTCAGGCGAAATGAGCTCAGATCCAGGTGCATTGTCAGACTTGCTCGCAGCTACTGCTCAATCGAACATACGCATGGACACCCCTCGTAATGGTGGGGCCATTGAAGCCACTCGTATCGACAGCTTGCAAGGAGCTCAGTCTTCCAATCATATGGGTGAATCACCTGGCAACACGAACAATCTGGGAGGCATTAAGGAGGATTCCTTAGCGATGGGTGGATCCTTAGAAAGGCAGTCTACATGGTCCTCCATAGGTTTTCTGGAGTCCATGCCTGAGTCATCGAATGTGCCACCACCATCAATCTGCGGTGCCTCACATTGTTCAAACAGTGCCGCGCTGCGGGTTTTGATAGTTGAGGTTTGCATCTATCTACTCTTTTGGACTTTGTGAGTCTCACTGCTCGGCATAGGACAATGACGTTAATAGGAGAGTCCTGGCGAAACGATTGTCCCTCTGTGGCCATGCAGTTGTCAACACTACCAACGGCCAGGAAGGGTTGGATAAAGTCAAAGAGGACCAAGACTTCGATTGTATCCTCATGGACCTACAGTACGTTCTTTTTGCTCCACCCTCGACCACCCTGCCTGACACGTTCTATCTCATTACAGAATGCCGATTATGGATGGCTATGAAGCAACTGAAGGTATTCGGAAGCTTGAAGGAGCCACTGCATCCATGTCGATGCGTCCGTCTCCTTCTCACCGTTTATCACACAAACTTAACGGCCGTATTCCCATCTTTGCGGTCTCTGCATCATTGATCGAACAACAACATGCAGAGCTATGCGAGCTCGGCGTGGACGGATGGATTTTGAAACCTATCGATTTCAAGCGTTTGGATGTCATTCTGAAGGGTGTGACCGATACCTCGCAGCGTGAACTGGACGAGTATCGGCCGGGATGTAGCTGGGAGATTGGTGGCTGGTTCACGAACGTGACAGGACCACTGACGGCTGCATGACGTTCCTCAACATCCACTGGCCGCCTTGATGCTCACCAACTCTATCCACTTTACATGACAGGCTCAACTCGATATTCATGTCCGATAACACCTGCCAATCTTTCTTTGCTCGCGAAAATTCTCACTTTATATTCATATCCAGTTAAATCACGGGGCCCTTGGTGCTAGCTGAGTTACCATACAAGAAGATTAAATAAAACTCTAATCGTGCAACTTATATATAGATAGATAGGATTCTAGAAACGATAAAAGTGGTTCAGAAGTTGTGATACCAATAGATTCTTCCAACCCATGTAACTGGACGTTGTCCAAAAATCCGCATTATAAGATAATATGTTTATGTCGAGCGTGACTGTTCTACGCGACATAAGTGCTGTGATACAAGTAAGCACAATCTCACCGGTGACGTGAAGGTGTCCTTTCTTTATGCAACAATGCTACCATTCGAACGTTGTAATGCATTGGTATTTTACCTTCGTTGTGATTGGGAGCATGCCCAAGTCCTCATTAAACCAGCGATTTTGGGTATGAAAATGTCTAAGTATGAAACGTACGGCTAACATGATTGTAAGAATCGTAGCGAGTATAAGCGGATGCCTCCACATATTGGGAGATCAGGCATAATGACATGTTTTGATGCTGTATCATCTCCATTCACGTTCGTCAAAAGAATCCTCTTCTAGCATTTCCTCGTAATCGGATCGCTCATGGAACATATCTGGACTGGAAGTTAAGGGCGAGTCAGTGGGAGAAGACTGAACGAACGACGCACCACTGCTGTCGCTGTCATCCGATGACGAATTCTCCTCTTCGGGATAGTCGTTCTTGTAATACTCTTCCTCTGCATACAATTAGGTTGATCTTGCGAAGTTGCAAGATTAGAAACCAGAAACAAACCGTTGGAGTCCTCGTCAGCCTCATCTTCTGGCTCTGTATCAGAGTCAGACTCGTTGGGGTCAGTAGTGGAAGGGGGTAATCCAGTCCTATGTCAGCCAACCAGATTAAGGAAACAAGACACCAAAAAGCCCTGCCAATCGAAATAAAAGAAATAAACGCACAAAGTGCCGATATTCGCGATCGCCGCATTCCATTCGCTGAGTGTCGTTGGTCTATGGTAGAAGACATCCCACACGTAATCATCACCTTGACTTTTCGACTCTGGGATGGGCACGGAAGACTTCGCAGCGGAAGTTGCAGCAGATGGAGAGCCGGGCGGAGATATATCGTGGACTTTATTTACGAGCATCAACTACACGGGCATCCGACGGGGAGATCAGAATCTCACTTTTCAAATAATCTGTTAGCATTGGCAAGAATTTATCCATATCCGAGTCGAAGGTTGGTGCAGGGATACCACCATCACCATACAAGATCGCATCGTACATCTTGAAATCTGTCTGCTTTGGAGGTAGATCCTTGTGAGATATGACTTTAGGACTTGTAAAGGCGCACAGCATCAGGAGGTGAATCAACATTGAAGCTAAAAAAAGAGCAGCGTACGGGCTTGTGGGCAGTCTCGGTTTCTCATTCCCAGATTCATCTTGTTTAACGATGGTGTATCGACGACTTGGATCGTCCTTTGGTGGGCGCCCGATAGATGGTGGTGGTTTCTGTTCTGCCGTAGGAAGAGCCGACGGCGGTGCCTCCACTGAATTATTAGATGTCTCCTTGGCAAGCCTGGATATTTGCTCCTGGAATGACGGTGAGTAATTCGAATATACATATATGTGGTGATGAGACAGACTCGCAAATCCTTTCGCCTCTTTTCGTCCTCCCATGCATCTTGCTCAACCGTTTGGGCAAACTGGAAAATATTTAGACCTCGGGGAGACCTCTTCTTACGAGCACGGTTCTCGACAACTGCGGTATGGGACCATGTTAACCCTGAGGTGGACGAAATCGCGATTTCCGAGAACATACCCAGAGCGTCCAAAGGTTCATCTGTCCTTTTACGTTTGATTCGCAGGATAGTGTATTGCTGAGGTTGTTGGGGGTCAACGTCCATCATTTTTGTGAAGGAACGTATGATGTAGTTGGAAGGAGCTGCCGGAGCGTGCGAAATCCAAACTTGTTCCTTTGTTACGCTCACGAAATTCACGTTCTCATTCGAGACCAACATCTCTTTCGTAGGTTCTGGGTTTATTTTCATTAGCATGCTCTCGCAGGTTTGCACAGTCCAAGTTTCCTCATTGTTATGAGGATTCTTTTTGATTGTGTCGTAATTTCAAGCAGTGAGTCATCATACCTTTCGTTGTTCTGACGTTATATATTTACTAAACGTATAACGGCTATGTTTGAGCCTTTAGGGTACCAGTGACCAAGGACTGATCTTGAGCCTGTTCCACATTTCTTAGCCCTGACCTCGCATCTAGGACCACAATCGTCGTCCATGGTTTGACTGCGTATGATGCACTCCCTTAACATGCTTCTATATTTAATCTTGAATCTCCTCTGGCTCTCTGTGCCCATATACTTCGATTAATGTCGGATGGAAGATATGGTGGTGTCATCGCTCTGGCTCAGTTACACAAGCATGTCGCGATTTTTGGCTTGTATATTGAGGGCCTCGGTATCCTGTTCCAATATACAAGTCTGAAGTACTTAACGCCGATGCTACTACAACGTATCTCCTTCGCCGATTGTCACCTTCCTCTCATATTCATCCTTGCCCTTGGCGTTGTCCATATATTCTAGAGTTCAGCACAAACGACTTCAGTTGGCTCAACATGGGACCAGGATAGCCTTTGCTCCACAGTTGGTCTGTTACTGATCAGCGAAACACAATATTCCTTTCCATCCTCCGCTCTGACCGCACGGCACATCAAAGACCCATCATCGGGTTATAGCAAGTTGTGAACCTTTATCCAGAGTCCGGCCTCACAGGTCAGGTGCAGGCAGAATCGGAGCAACGCGTGGCGAATAACGGGCACGCATTGCGAGAGAAGATAGTCTGAGCGTGGCTATTTCCTATCTGGCTGACATCAGTAAGTCCCACCTTTCCTCTTGTGATTTGCTTCCGCCTATCTGGCTGCTGTGTCTCGGTGCCGCAGCGTGCATCAGAAGGGCCTGGTCTTTGATGATGCAACGATTTGTACTTTGTCATAAGCCGACCGGCAATAGTGTTGTCCGACGACTTGTGGAAGATAGAAATTGTAGCAGTCCACAGAGATCGGATGGGATTCTGGACCATATGGTGGTCTGTGACGACTATTCCTATCGCGTCTGACGACTGCGTGGCAGCGATGGCCCCACGCGAATGTTTCACAGGAATGAGATCTAGCTTCGATGTATGACTCACGGCCCTAGATGCTACTTTAATTAAGACAACTAAGACTGTGGGCGGATCGCTAGAGCGAATATGGGATTAGAGTTCATCGCGAAGTAGAGTTGCAGGTTCAACGAAGAGTTGATAAGCCAACCGAATTAGCGAACATTCCAAGTCTAGGAGATCATTCTGTATTCGTAAAGCTTCTCAAATGTGACATGATATGTCAAGGACGCAGCAATATAACACTTCCATAGATGAGATCAGCGAATGGAAGCTGTTCCTTTTCCGGTTGCCATATCGAGATCCGCGATCGCATAGAAAAAGAAAAACCCTTTTTTCTTCTCTTTTTCTAAACCCTTTTGTGCACCCACCCGCTGGCCTCGCTCGCTGCTTTGAGTGCGTCACACATCCTGTTCTTCGTATTCACACATGTTGATTTGTGCTTTGATCCAATGATTAGGACTGGCGTTTGTCCAAAAACGCGCCTCATCACAATTAGTAGCAAGATAACGTCACGCGTAGTCAGAGCTTCTTGCTCTCAAGGGTTTATTCCGTGACTCCTCAGGTTGACTCATTATTAAGGTGGACTCAATTCCATCTTGCACCCGAAACACAAAAGTGAGGCGCCCTGTGGCAGTGGCGGCGTCTCATTCAAAAGCCAGACATTCTCACTCGGAGCGCATCAGCATCTCCACACTCTCATTCTATCATCATAAAAAGTACACGGTTACACAAAGCGGAACTCAACTCAAACATTGCAGTTCGTATATCGCACTTTATGAAGCGTTCAATCTCCGAGAAGGCTGAATTTTCCTGCAGAAATGACCGTTATAGATCTTCCTACGCCTCCCCACTCAGGCTGTCACGCGCCAACTATTCTTTTTGAAGCACCTTACAAGGCATCGAACCCCATAGAAATTCCCGCCCGACGAAGACATGTTCTCTTACCGGCTCTTTCCCCAATAAACCGCCCACTATCACCGGAGCTCATTTTCGAAATGTCACCTATAAATTCATCTGCGACCGACTCTTTTTTCTCGTCGGATTATAATACACATTATTCCCCATTCGTTCATCGCTCGTACAAAAATAGGACCGCCGAATCAGCATCTACATCCAGAAGTCCGCCGTTCATGTATCCCTTTCCTAGACCTCCCGCGCATCATCATTATACTCGACAAGTTAGACCAGATCGCCTCGCTGCATCTCAGTCTCCTGACACCTTCCCCAGCAGTACCGCCCGGTTCTCTTGCTCGATGAACATGAACCAGGCGCTCCCAAGCTCCAACGACGATTCCCCGCTTCAGCCACGTTGCCTAACGTCAGCATTCGAAGATGATTTCGAAAACTCTTCAGAGTGTCAGTCTCAAGTGTGCACGTCGTCTGCTTCTGCTTCTTCTTCTCGAGGTCGTAGTCGTCGTCGATCTAGTGTATATGCTCGAGCGTCGACTTTGGCTTCTCCCGAGTCTATCTATGGCTGTCCTCGAGGTCGAGCTGTGGTATCTCGATCTCAACTATCCCCCCAAATTTTGCCGAATGGCGATGGGAGAAAGTTTTGTTTTGAGGGCTTGTCATCGAAGGACGCGGAACCGACTTCGGAGGGAGGAGTCAATAAGTTTGACGTTGGATTTGGCAAGCATTTGATGATGAGGACCAGGGATGAAAAGAGAGTGAAGGTTGGGCGAGCGAGTGTTGTTTCTTCTGAGCGGGGCTCGCTTGGTGATCAAGGGTGAAGACGGTGTTGCGTGCATATAATCACGAGCAACGATGACGAAAGTAATAATAGTAAGTCTGAGTGGATCTTTGGTCGTGTGCCTAATCTGATCTATAACATCTAGGACGAATTAACCAATCGACCCGCAATCCAATCAACAATAGAGCATCAGAACATAGCATCGGACTCTTCTCCCCCAGACAATTTTCGCAATTCTGTGCCAATTTTTTTTTGTTCTACCAATCGCATTTTCTCGCTCACATTTCCCATCGTCATATCAAAAGCAATTCCATCCAACCACTCAATCGACTCGTTATTACTACTAGCATTTTCCATTTCTTGTCTGCAACATATCCATCCATCCAATCATCCATCCGCATCGTCCCAACAAAATTCGCAATTTTGATACGTCCCGTTTTTACCCTATACATAATTTGTTTCGCGCAACTTTTAATCAACCACCCATCGTACTTAGAGAGAGAACAGAATCATTTGAAATTTTTTTGAAGTCGTTTCATGTTGATTGCTATTGCCCCATTTTACCAGCAGTTGGGGGCAGTCCGCTGAAATAGGTATATCTCCTTCAAGCTCGTTCAAGGCAGAATCATTTCTATTGTATAATCTATTTCACGTATACTTTTCCCAGACGCGATGTGGACCCCGCAATTTTGAATGCAATGATCGGCTGGAAATAGTACCGTTGCCTAAAAAGGTAGCCCAATTCTATTTTGTGGCGGTGACTTGATCTGCAGTTGCTTGTTTGATATCAATGTCACTTTAAGTTGGGTACAAACACCAGAAGTGAATTGCTGTAAAATATGTGATATTGGACACATGATCAGCTGGATGATCGACCTATAGGAGTTACATAACTGCGGCGTAGCCCGAGCGCAGGTTGTGCAATTGATATCAGTTATGGTTATCAGTTATGGTATCCTATCGTATGTGCCTGGCGAGAAACAGACGAGTCGATCAGAACTCTCGGAGGCTAAAGTGCGTGAAGTTCAGCAATCGAAAAGTTTAATCGCCGTTGGATGATGATCGTTGCGGCCGGTGCCGTGAGACTAAGGTGGTGCAGGGGCGCAAGACCGTGGACACATGGACGGGCAACTTTCTGGACGATCGGTGGTTGCGCCACCTTATGTAACCGCAGGATTTTCAGACGGGGGTGACCTGAAGTGAAAGATTAGTTGGAAGAATCCGAGTGACTTGTCTGGACCGCAAGCAGGGGTTCTGATTTGCGTTCTGCCTGCCAGTCTGAGAGGTTTCAGGTGTCACGGCGTAGATGAGCTACATACCAAGAATGGAATCGAGAAGAGGACTGGCGCGGAAGTTTTGAAGAACAGAAGGCTGTAAAAAGAATCGACCCTCGCAAGCAAAATAACATACAAAGATCCGTAGATCTACCACTCCAGTGTAAGCGTGTCATCCTTGTGCAGGGGCCATGCTAATCTTCTCTGTATCGTTCCAATGTTAACGTATGTGACCCCGAAGGGCACATTATATAGAGCGAAACGAAGAGGATGATGTACAAGACTTTGCGTTTTGTTCTGATGGCGGGTGCCATATTACCATGAAAGGAATATGTAACTTCGAGATGCCACAGAACGAAAATCGGCATTGCGGCTGAAGACAACTTTGAACGACCTCGGAAAGAACCGCGTTTTGTGTTGATATATGATCTTCGTGCCATACATATTGTGTCCATATGAGTGACGACGACATCGGTTTGCGTCGAGGAAATGTGATTTCGGGTGCGATTCCCCTTCTCGTAAGATGGGAGGATGGGGACGGACTTCTGTTGAATCATGATCGGCAGCACTGGGTGGGTCGGTTTCTGCCTGCATCAAAAGACAGGGTGGTGAGGACGATATCCCTGACCAAGACAAATGGGCAAAGTAGGACGTTACCGATCTGCGTATATTTACCTTTCCGGCGAGTAGGTAGAGACCGAAATCTTAATTGGTATAGCAAGGCACCAGCTTTGAAAATCAACGGGGTGGAGAGAAGCACATTGTCCGATGAAGATGAGAAGCGAGGTTACGAGAGGAAGGAATTGGAAAGTACATGCTGTTGAGCAAATTAAGACTTTTTTGATAAATCCAAAGCGTTGGTCCATGGAGTAAATCGCACAGGACAGTCGGTTGGATAGGGTTGTAGGCAAGATCATGGTGGACGTGGAGGAGACAGTACCCAAGGCTTAGTCTAACTGAACGCCACAACGGGGTCCCAAAGAGGCAAGAAACGGTCACGTGCCTTCCACGACGAAGGCGCGTCGTGAAAATCAACAAACGAGTCATTTCCTCCTCGCGTATATTCTAACTTTTATACTTACAGGTTTACTCTGCTCATCGTGCCAGACGATGTCGGACATACAATCTACGTCGCGACCAGCCTGGCAAACTGACGAGCTCAAGGACGAATGGATCGAAGACGACGACGAACATAACCGCGAGGACCACGAAAATACATTCTCGTCTTTATCTCAAGGAACTCGTTCTATTTCAATGACCACTCCTCTTGCTGGTGTCCTGCACGTCATTAGCAGCACAGACGATACCGATTCCAGCGAAGATCCCACAGCGACGACTACAGACCAGGTTGGCGGGACTTTTTTGGTCAGGCAGGATGTGCCCGCTGCACCACTTTTACCGCAGACGCCAGGCCGGAACAACAAGAAAGGTGCTATCAAGGACTTTTTTAGTCCGTTACCACTTGAGAGGATGTTCGAGCCTCCTTCTCCGCCATCACCTTCCACGCAGCCTCAGGTGCAAACTCAGAAACTAATACCAAACCAGCCTGCTGTGCCTTCACGGCTAGCACGCGAATACATTCCAGACAATAGTGTACAGTCGGATGATACCCAGACTAATCACGCGGACATGCCAACTGTGGCACCCTTCGCCAACAACGACCACCAATTCACATTCACAGTCCCAAGGCAAACTAGTAATACCCAAAGTCCACAGGCCCAAAGCACGCCAATACCACCTCCACGAGCTCCTGGTGCAGGGGTGCCTATGACAGACCCTCGCCTGAAGCTATTTCAATTCCAATACGACACTTTCACGCGTGATCACCTATCCGCGATCGTGGATTCCATCGCTGTCAATCCGCCTTCGGGCGGCACTGAGAATTCGAACAAGTCTTCTCCATCCCTTCCATATGCCTCTTCTCGCGGCCTCGATTCGCGTGCAAACCCAACGGACAACACGCATCTTCGCTCTGCTAAGCGTGTAAAGCTCTCCCGTGAACCCGATTATGGTTACGGAGAAGGTGATGGTGAAGGCGCATCTATTGCCCGCCCCAAACTATCTGGGAAGGACTATGTGCGCGAGAGTCGGAAGATGATGGAGCAGATTAAGTCGGCGAGGGATTTTTCGACTGTCAGTACGACTAGTGCGATGGGGAAAGATCCGGCGAGTCAAGAGGATGGAGACGGAAATGACAAAGGGCAAGACGGAGCTGAAGGTGTTTTTCATTTCATCCAAATGTACATGCTGTAATACTCACCGAATATGCACTAGCCCGTCCCGCAATTCATAGGGTCCCTTCCACAGACAAGCAACCCCCAACGACTCCCTTTCGCCCTCCAATTCCACCCCCCAATTCCACAATCTCCCGCCTCGAGAAATACTCCTCCCTAGCATATCGAAAGCAAGCCGCCGAACTGATGGAGCAGATCAAGAGTGATATGAAGGGTTCCAAGCGAACATTCTCCGGGGACACCGATTTGCGTGACGGGGATATGGAGAATGAGCAATTGGGGCCGAAGGATAAGAGAGCGCCTAATAGGGCGCCTTTTTTGACTCCCACCGCTGCTCCCAGAGCTAGCAGACATATTTCCACTTATACCCAACGATCAAACGCAAAAGGTCACAGTCCTAGGAAACTTTCGCGCAGGCCAAGCGCGGCTAATGAAGTCGATAGGGAACTGGCGGACGGGGCTGCTGATATGAGCATCGAGGAGGGGGTGGCGCCTGCACCGATTATCCCTACCGTGAACCGAGCCGTCCCGGGGAGTATTCGAGGGCCCCGATCTCGATCTCCTATTGGTGCGACTCCATCACGACTACCAGCACTGACACAACAGCCAGGACTTCTCGTTCCTCCTACTTACCCGACTAACTCTGTCCGATTAGGAGCCAATGCAGATCTCAATCGTTTCGTTTCTTCTAGCACAGCTACATCAGGGACTGCGTTGACGGTAGGAAGCGCGGGTTCTTTCGTTAAACATGCTGGACCTGGACAGATTACGGGCAATGGTATCGGTAATGGGAATATTAGAAGGATAGCACCAGAGGATGTGCAGGGGATGCTGGGAGAGCGAGTGGGGAGGATGGTGTACGATAGGGTGATGATGAGGTGGGTTAAGGGTGTCGCTGGGAGAGCCGGTGGCGGTGATGGGGATGGAAGAGAGGAAGAGAGGACAGAGAATACGAGGGCGAGCACGGAGAGCGAGGATGTATTTAGAGACATAGAGAGTCTGAGGGAAGACACGGATGGCGATACAGAGCTGCAGGCACGCGAGGAGGAAGAGCGGATGAGTCGAATCACGGAGACGGACAGGGAGAAAGATGACGAAGAGGCAGATGATGAAGAGGAGATGGGGCTCACTTCGTTCTCGTTTGATGGGCCGTCTACGGCAGGTGTCGTACAGGTCATGACAGGTGTCGACGACATGACGACTGATTCGGAGGATGAGGACGATTGTGCGCTCGTCGCTGAGACCGGAGGCAACGAGTACGATCTTGGAGACGGGTTCGATTCGGACGAGGAGTTACCAGACGATATGCTTCCCTCACCCGTAACGCCTGCAATCAGCACTCCGCGTTCGCCAACACAACTACCACCACAGACGCCAGTGGTACGAAGTGTATTGAAGAGCACGAGTAACACGCCCGTATCTGCTTTAAAAAATGGGACTGGGCCGAGGACCCATCGGACACCTGCCAACCGGATCTCACATCGCAGATCTGTTAGTTTCTCGGATGGCAAGAGAGAGGGACCTATTAGAGGTGTAGGGAAGAACATTAGCGGTGTGATGGGGGATGAGGTACGGGATGATAAGGGTGTAGTGTTCGTGCCATCTATAAGGTCGAAGAGGATTGCGGATATGATGGAGGACTTGGAGAGTCAAGGTGAATGTCATTATATTATATACCACATCGCGCTTACTCACATATGGATATCGGTAGACTTCGAGGAGGATGATTCGCCCACGAGGACCAGTAGTTCAGGTAGGAAATCATCTGAGGAATTACAACCACTGGCGGTGCGTAGACCAAGCACGTACAACGACAACGGCCAAATCCCCCATCGAATCTTTTCAAGATCACAAACGCATAGGATGTCTCCTCACAGTAAAGCTAACGCGACGTTCTTGACCGAATGTTCGTTCGCCGTCTCTCATGATCGGCTGGTGCAGGTCATCACGGATGTGGAGCCGTTCGAACCGCACTGGGAAAAGATTAGATCTATCAACCTATCCAAGAAGAATGTGGAGAGTGTGGCGCGTCTCAAGGAATTCCTGCCGAAACTAGACTCCCTGAATCTGTGAGCATGAACACTATCGTGGCTGTGCACCGAATGACTCCCGATCTCTATCTGCAGAAACTCAAATCAGCTGTCATGGCTAAGTGGCGTTCCTGGTACTGTACGGACACTTTCTGTCTCTTCGAATTTGTAGGTCAATTTAATTTGGCCGGTTCTGTCAAAGATTATCCTATTCTGACCCCGGGACCCGGGCTCGCAGCTTGACGGGGATTACATCATTCAGTCACCTCCTCAACCTGGAGAATTTGGATATCAGTGATAATGATATCGACTCCCTCCGTCGTATGTCCTTGTTGCTGTTTTGGTTAGGTCTAGAACCCACCTCTTTTGTTTGCAGAGCTTGAGTGCCTGCGCCATCTACGCGAGTTGCGGGCCGACGGCAATAAGATCACGAGCATTGATGGCTTGCAGAGAATGGACGGCCTTGTGAAGCTCAGCCTGCATGAAAACGGCATTCGAGATATTGATCTGACGAAATTCCGATGGTCAGCAAATATCTTCTATTCCATTACGGCCTGCGGGAAAAATGCTCACATGATTCTGATTTCAAGGTCCCGTTTGGAAATGTTGAACCTGAGTAGAAATCGGATAGACAACATCGAGGGGCTTGCATCACTGCCCTCTTTGATCGTGTTGAACCTTGGTACGTGTAGCGGGATCACAAGAAGAGGCGTCTCGAGGCTTCTATTCTTTTTTGCACTCCGTTTGACAAATGGCGTTTGGCAGATGATAACTCGCTTGGGGATCTCGATCCTAGCAGGTCGATGCCCAAACTTCGAATATTACGGCTAAGCGGCAACCGACTCTACCGACTCAATGTGGCGCCTTTCCCGAATGTTCGCACTCTTTATGCAGACAACAATTCACTCACGGATCTCGCAAAGACCGCCTGCCTGTCAAAACTCGAGAACTTGAGTTTGCGAAATCAGAGTGGACGGGAATTGTGAGCCTTTATTTAACTTGATAAAGCAGCAAACATGTGATACGTTCTTTTATAGCCAACTGTCGACGAGAGAAATCCGGGATGCGAAGCGATTGTACCTCTCTGGTTAGTCCTCGGCGTTCTTTACTTGCGAGTCGGTCTGGGAATGACGGAGCCTTTCAGGCAATGCTTTAAGAACTGGGTTCATTGAGGAGTCCTGCTACAACCTGGTGTACCTTGAACTTGCCGCCTGTCGGCTAAGCACTCTACCTTCGGACCTGGCCTCTTTGACGCCAAACCTCCGCGTCTTAAACCTCAACTACAATTTCATCGAGGACGCACAACCATTGGAAGGTCTCTCACGATTGAAAAAACTGACTCTGATCGGATCCCGCCTCAAAGGGACGAAGGCACTCATTCGCATTCTAATGGGAATGCCAAATGTTGAGATGCTGGACTTTAGGTGGGTCACCAGATAACTATGACGTAGTATTGTAGCGACTGATCCATTTGCTCTAGGATGAACCCCTGTACACTCGGCTGGTACCTACCGCTTCTTGTTAAAGACGTGCCTGGCGCTCTACAACCTTCTGAGGGCAGTGGCGATAAAGGTGAGGATCAAGAGCCAAGCGGTCGGAAAAGGACGGATTTTGCCTGGAAAGAACTGGATTCCAAATTCCGGCGGGACCTTCCGGATGAGGTATACATTGGGCGCCTTGCTTATCGTGGCCTGGTGATGCGTGCCTGTCCACAGATACGGATGTTGGATGGGGTGGATGTATCAGACAAGGAGCGAGCGAAAGCGCACCATCTGCTACAGGGCATTTCGGGGAAGAGGAAAGCGGGGAGTCGTCGTGGCGGTGATGGGTGAGATGCTACGCTCGCTGATATGGTTGTCATCTGTCTATCATGATTTGCGTTGTTGTCGACTACATAGTTATACATTGTTTTGTGCTCCACGATTCTGAGAATGTCCGCAAATCACGCGCCACACTAATCGAAGGCGATCACAAACGGTTACATTATGCCACCCACGAGGCTACAACATATTGCCAAAACAGAACGACGACGTTAGGAGGTGGGGAAGGCCTCGAGGCTGACCGAGGGAGTAGTGCCTGGTCTGGCTGCCACTATAACCTTTTATAGCGACTATTGTGCAGAAAGCCTCGTCAAGAGACAACAACAAAGAAGTATCAAAGTTCCGCGGTTCAGGGTTTAGGCAAAGTCTAGAATGCTTGCTGTGCCCGGCGTCGTCGCTCGCATCGACGTGCACGCAGTGGCAGTGAGTAATCGCAGTCAATCTCGCAGTACGCTAAATTGATGGGAGCACAGGTTCTACCAGATTTGTGGTCGAACGCAAGATTTGGCTCTTTACGGTTACTGCTGTGTTCCTTGCGACCAACTCTGTGGTCCCTTGTTATTCGCTACCGACGGATCTTTCTATCCCGAATAGAAAATGAAAGCCCTTGTAATCGGCAAGTGCCCAAGAGAATCGGAAGCTCTTCCCACAGTTGCACAGCGATCCCTGTTCCCCGATTTCCGTTCACGGAATCACTTTAAAGTCCAACTTCTTCTCCATCATCACCCCTTGTTTCCTCCCTCGTAGATCATCTGTACATCTTGTCCGATGATTGAACAGAAAATCCCTTCTGCCGACGCCCTTAATTCCTACAACGTCGCCCAGCTCCAGTTTGCATTGTAAGTTACCTTTTTTGGCGCCCATATGGTATTACAGCCTGTCAAATGTCACCCGTTGTCCTGTCAAATTCCTCGATTCCTTAAAATGCTGCAGGGACATTTTCTGTCCGTCGATGACATCCTATAGTATTGCTGCTAACGTGCTTCACTATTAGGACGGACCCCAAGTGCGATATTCCCTTTGTCGATGAATTATCGCCGTCGACGTCTCCGGCAGTAATGTCCGCATCCTGAATTGCAATTAGTTGGCTTATAGACAATGCCTGACACTTCTTACTTTGCTGCAGCCCTTCGGACACGGATATCGATTACGCCACGAGACGCATGTCTAGCTCTGGTACCTCTGCTGCCGATACAGACAGCAGCATCGTCTCGCGTCCTGAGAAGCGCCAACTGTCCCCGCCGACGACCTCCCCTGACGCCAAGAAACTTCGTCTTGACCAGGGCAATTGGAACCTTGATCAGCCCTCGGCTGATTCTGAAAAGCTGGACTCGGACAATTCTAAAGTGTCGCTGCCTTCCATATTTACGACTTTCGAGGACCCTTTCCGTCACGAACTGCGACGTTCCTCTGCACCTTCTTTATTCTCGGAATCCAGCCGGGCTAGACCGTCCCCTTACCCTGCAACCAGCATTAGGAGAAGTCATCTTACGAATACCCAGTCTTCCCTCTCATCATATCAATTCCCTCCGTCATCAGATTCGTCTGAAGACAAAGCATCTGGTCGCCTTAGGCTATCTACAGACACTCAATATGGTTTAGTCAACTCTTATGGCGACCAGTCGCCCTATCCCAACACCGCACTGTCAAGCGGCACGACACCGGCGTTGTCAGCGATCTCATCGTCGACGTTTACTTCTCCCATGACCCCAGAGTATCTTCATCGCTCACATGGAGTCTCCCCACAAACTTACAATGACAGTGACAACTGGAGCTCGTCTCCGTCTGGTATAATTCGCCCCAATTCGACCCCTGGCCAGCTCTCCAGTCCGGGTGTGAAGTACGAAGAAAGTATGAGGCATTCTTCGTTCAGTGCGCCGCTCTCTCAGCATCAGATGTACGGCGGAGCCGCTCGTATTTCTGGCCAACATGATCGCAGGTCCATGTCTACAATAAAATCTGAGGAATGGAATTTTCCCCAACAAGATTTTGTGCTTCCGTCGGCAAACAGCTCATACAGCAACGGTGGTTCGATGTCAGCGGCACCGCCTTTCATATCCACGGGCGCTCAGCGCTCCCCACAAACCCCCGCGTCCTCGTCACTCGTCGAGCGGCCGCCGCGTAAACGGGGCAAATTACCAAAAGAGACGACGGATTACCTCAAGGCATGGTTGCATCGTCATTCTGATCATCCATATCCAAGCGAGGAAGAAAAAAAGCAGCTCTGTCTTGCTACAGGTCTCAGTATGAGTCAGGTGTCGAATTGGATGATCAACGTGAGTGGACTACCTTGGTATGACAAGAGTTATGTTGTGTTGGTTCTGACGATTCGCTTCCAGGCTCGACGGAGAATTCTTGCTCCAGCACACAGGGCTGCATCAGGCCCAACGACGACGACTCCCTTCCCACCATCGGGTCGCAACGCGTCATCCACTGCAGGCATGGCTGACCCGATGAACCGTCGTGCTTCAATACCGACGGAAAATCTGCAACTCTACCACCCGTTATCGTTACAATCCCTTCCTCACGGTCATCACCATAATGTGTCACCCGAGTATGTCGGGTCCACACGTCATATGTTGGGGCTTCCTCCTGTCCAACGGGCTTCGTATAGTGGCCCTAGCAGTGCCGGAGGCCTATACGTGCCTACATCTATGGGACAATCATACTCTTCGACGGCCCCCATGTCCGCTCCACCAAGTCTTGCGCCAAATCCCTTCCACGGCAACTCCCATCAACAGCTATATTCTTCTCAACATCATCATGGATCGGTGTCGCCTGGATACGCGCCCAGTCCACATAGTGGGAGTTCCCGGTTATCGTCACATCAGGAGAGTTATTTTGCTGAGGGGCAGTCGTGATATATTTTTTAAAAGGGGTTTCTATTTGTCAATTTATTCGCTCGTATCTCTCTTATCCTCCCTCGTATTTGCGATACAGTGGATTCGGTCGGACATGGTATGCGGACAGTCTCATCACCCTCATTCACCCTCCCCCCTTCCTCGTTCCTTACACGCAGCCGACCATTGTCCCCGAGGTCTTTCCGCTTTCGTCAATTCGCTCATTACCGATCACCGTGATCTCGTTACCCATTGTTTATGCACATTGTCTACTCATAACGTGCCCTTTAGACACTTCCATTCCCTTTACCATATACCCTTTCATCTCGATTCCTTTTTTTCTGATTCGGTTGACTCCGGAGTTGTGTTGTACCTGTTCGCTCTTTGCTTTGTTATACCTGCCCTGATCCCTCAGGGTTGCTCAGATCTGTACCAGTAAATTGTTTATCTCATCCCCGCTACAATATAGCAATAAAATATCCTTGTCTTAATCATCCCCTCCGGACAGCCTGCGCAGAAGTTCATTTAAACAATATCAGCTCAGGTTGGGCCCATCATGTGATAGTGTGGAATCAGTGCGGGCGCAATTTCAGGTAAGTATGGCAGGTATGGAACTGAAGGCCGGTTCATGATGTGCGTAAATTACCTACCAACCTCGCGTTCCGCCCATCGCAACAAAAAAAACTATGACCGAGGGTGGCCCGAGATGCCATAATATAAAAGCTCTGGTGACAGAAGATAGCAACGCCACAAACGCCCATAGATGGCGACGGAAGCGGCTGAAAGCGGTAGATGAAGGAGCTCATAGAGGAACAAAGGCACTATAAAACCGTCGTGTGTGAACAATGAAATGCAGGGAGAGCACGGGGCCGGGGCCGAAATGAACGGATAATCCGGGTGGAACCGAGTGAGTATGGGTATATTGCGATGGCGATGTTATCCTCTAATTGTGCCTCAATTCGACGATCTGCAATGGCGTACACAATTCTCCTATCACCTAGACCCTCGAGAGTTAACATTTACTTCCATGACAGCCGTGCACCGCAATGCGGATCAGGGTACAAATTTGAGTTTTGAATGTGGACAGGTGTGACTGTGCCTTGCCTTGCCAAAAGCGGACACCACCGCCGCACAGCTCAGACTAGGGCGCATCGGCATATAACCAACGGAAAGTCCACTGCGGCAATGATCGCCCGGTATCGCACATAATGGCAATAAAGCCGATATCAATTCCGTATAATTTAGGAGTCTGCATGAAATCAGATCTGATATATAATGCAGGTATATTGTGACCGTGAAATGAACAAGTGGGGTATAATCGTGATACGTCGATTCCAGGAAGGGCTGTAGATGCCACTGTACGCAGTGCAGGGCCAAAACGGATGCAAATGAGGAAGCGTTAGATGGGCGGTGAGGGCAAGACGTGTTATGGCATCGTCGTCGATACCATATCCGATGATAGTTCGCCAACAGGGCGGATATGTAGAGGCAACTGGTTGCCCAAGTGCGGTTCTGATTTGATGAAAGGACGAATCACGACACTGTAAGCGAATAGCAAGTATTAGTAGTTGTCTGTTTGGTTGGAAAGAAGCAAGCGCAAAGAAGTCGAAGGTTGCAACAGAACTTGGAGAAGCGATCGTCGACGAAGTCAGAGGCCGAAGCGTTGAAGGTTTGCTTGACCGATATTATCGAACGGCGATGCCATTACCTCAGCTAAATGACAAAGGTCGACTGAAACTAAACACAGGACGGACGCTCACCTGGTCTTC
This sequence comes from Piloderma croceum F 1598, assembly GCA_000827315.1. Taxonomy (NCBI): domain Eukaryota; kingdom Fungi; phylum Basidiomycota; class Agaricomycetes; order Atheliales; family Atheliaceae; genus Piloderma; species Piloderma croceum. The sequence goes on along the minus strand of KN833016.1, from coordinate 259,688 downwards.
TTCTCGACAACGAGAGAAGGATCCATAGAGAATTCAACGGCGCGTAACAGCACATACAAAAATATTTTGATTCTAGAGATAAGATGCAAAGAATCAATTGTGGCACGAAGATGAAGCCCGAAACGCGAGATTGCCACCTCTAGCGAAAGCGAAGGAGAAATACTCACTCAGCAAGAGCGAACCGATAGCCAATGCACGCCCGGTGCCCATTAATGGGGTTACCATTAAGGAACGTAAGAATGTTGGAATACAACCCCGGAATATCATTCGTGCCAGAGGGTAGGTGTTCCCATCGGTCAGGTCTGTAAACATCAATACCCCAATCCATCATCCATCAATCAATCAGTACGAACGAAACAGTCGCAAGCCCAAACAACCTACCGAAAGACGCTAGCATCTTCCCCCCAAATCCTCTTACTCGCATTGATAGCCTGTATCGGTACAGTAATAATATCGTGCTTCCGCACCTCAATCCCACTTCTCTCCACCCCATCTCTACCTACCCAAGTCTCAGCCGTAGGAATAATATCAGTATCCTTCATACACACGCGCATCGTAGTCGACACTGGAGAATGGAGTCGGAGACTCTCGCGGACGACCCAGTCGAGGTAAGGAAGGGCCATAACTTGTCCGTAGAGCTCGTCTGTGGATGATGATGAGCCTGAGGTTGTCGAGTCGATGGTTTGGAGGGCGGCGCGGAGACGGGATTGGGCGAGCTGGTTGGTAGCGAGGGCGTAGAGCGTCCATGTGAGAGCTGACGAGGTGGTGTCGTACCCAGCCGCTAGAAATGTACTTATCTGACACTGGATCTCGGAGATGGACATCTGCTGAGATGCAGACGTTGTCAGACTTGATCGTACTGTTCCCAAAAAATGTGAGGGGCAGTGATAGAAACGCGTCATGTAAGAAACACATACCGAGCACACTCAGTAGGTCTTTCCCAAGGACTGTCTTGTCAGGGTCAATACCATCTCTGCTACCGGCAGCTTCCATCTCAGCAATGACTTCGCATCGCCGCTCCTCGATGAGCTCGAGCCCGATACGCTGCATGGTAGCTCGCGCCTGGTTCATGACAGCTTTATTGTGTTGCTGTGAGCATGGCCCCCGTGTTAACATTCGGTCAAATGTTGAAGGAAGAGACAAAGAAATAAACAGAGACAGAGACGTCGGCAAAAGAGAAATAACGCGCAAGGTCGGTTATAAATCTCGGCTTTTTAGTCTTCTCACAGTGAGTCGACTCGAATGGGGAGACTCTCGTAAAACGCCTCGCCATAAAAGTTAACGACATAAAAAGAACAGTCAATTTCTCCACGTCGAAACATAATAAAATAAAAATAAAAACAGATGACACTCACAAACCTCCTCAAAAAAGGGAACCAAACCTGCAAAATCGTAAAAAAGCTAAAATGCGTAGCAGCAGTGAAGATAACGCTGAACGCGTTTGCTAATTCGTTTGATGAGTGAGGTGATGGTTTATCTGAAGTGTTGGGGGAGTTATGGGCGTTGGATGAGGCGTTGGGGGTATCAGGGGTTGGAAGGGCGTTGAACGCGTAGCCGAAACCTGCGAAAAGTGGGACGATGGGGAGTCAGTGAACGAGGCGGATGAGACGGGAAGACGAAGACCGGAGGAATAGGAATAGGACAATAGACAAATAGATAAATAAAAGATAGTCCACTGGTTGTAATAGTAAGTAGTCCAATCTGCTTCGATGGGGAGGAGAAACAGAGAATGAACATGCAACCAACGGTGATATGAACATGAACAAACGAATAAACGCGACCACAAACGCGATAAACACGCATCTATATCGTTTGTGTGTCCTCCCTCCCCTGGTCACGTACGACAGAAAAGCAAGTATCAGGCAACAACACTCCAAAACGCCAACACTCCAAAACGAAACGAGCACCAAAACGAAATGAGCACCAAAAACAAACAAACCGACACAAAATCGAAATGAAACGAGCGTCAGTATTATGCAGCGAACACATCATGTTCGTCCGGGGATGAGATGCTAAGAGATGACAAGTTGGATGTCCAAAAGACCAGGAAACGGGTACAGAGAGCGGTGAAACGAAACGAAAGCAAAAGCAAAATAAAAAGAACAGAACGTACCAGCCAACCCAATAACATCCAACGTAGCCCTCGATAACCAGCTCAACACATCAACGCATGGGCCTCTCTCCTCTCCTCTCCCTCCTACTCCATTTCCGTCAGCCTTCCCATTGGAGTAGGAGTAGGCATTGGAGTTGGAGTTGGGGAAGGAGAAATCATCGTGCATATCGTTAGCTACCTCTTCCTCCCGCTTTTGGGTTGGGGAGGGGACGAGGTTGGGTGGTTGTGCGAGGTTTAGTAATACATTTTTCAACTATGGGTATAGATAGAAGGGGATGATGGGTCATGGGTCAGCGTCGGAGATTAATAGACAAGAGACGTAGACGTAAAAAAAATAAGGGACTGAAGAAGCTGATTGGGAGGTATGCGACGCGAAGCACGGGTACGTGCACCCATACAAAGACAAGATAGGATGGCATATAAAAGACAGGGACGAACTCACCTGCTCAGCTACATCAAAAAAAATAGGTGCGAGGGACTTTATATGCGAAGCTGTGAACGCAGGTGTCTATACAAATTTATCAGCCCCCACCCTCACAAAAACCCAAGCAGGGACTTACCAAGATTTTCCTTTGCCTCTTATGTACCTCCCCCTCAACTACAATCAGCCCTTCATACCCGGCCGCCATAGCAGCCATAGAATCCTTTATGAAATCGGGTTTGGGGTAGTCATATGCATGGGCGAGAATGTGTGAGAGGGCTTGGAGGTCTGTTGTTATCAACCTGGGAGCGTAATTAACTATCAGAAGCGGACAAAGGGTAGAGAGGAAGGAAACGCACCGATACCCGCCAAAAAAGCCTCTATAAACCCAGCTCCTACCCAAGGCCCTCTCCCACCTCTCAATCAACCGCGTATTCTCCATGTCATGCATCTCGCTTAAGTTCCCCATGAAGAAACTTGGACTGGGCGGGCTGGGGAGACGACGGAGGGGGGTACGGTGCTGGCGTATGAGCAGGAGGATAAAATGGTGAGAAAAGTAGAGGACTGCTAGAAAGAGAATGGACCAGCCATGAAGGAGCGGGTAGGCCATGGTGGTATTAGGAGAGGAGAGTTGGTGGATGCATTTGAGCCATGCAAAATCAATGAACTGGCAACGATCGGTCGGACTTCTCGGCGCTCGTTTGATTCCGCATCCCCGAGATCACCGCCACACAACTTCTAATCCTCCGCACCGCTAGCCATATGTTCAACGGAGTTCAACTCTTTGCACACCAACGACCTCTAGTGGAACACCTAGAAGTGCATCCTCCTCGATGCGACGCACACATCGCACGATATCGACCACTATGATGACGACGCATGATACGGTACCGAGTTAGTGGCCTGGCATCATAGTGCTCCACACGAGAAGACCTGGAATGAAGATAGTCCCAAGGCCGTAGACTCGACGGATGATCACGACAAAAATGGAATCCGAGTCGGGTTCGATATCGATAGCCCGCCCCATTGGAGCAACTAACCACCGACGCAACTAACCTAGATCTAGACTAACCTCCGACTATTACATAACCCTCACCTTCAACTCCCTTCTTTTCTCCTTGAAACCCTCCCTCAATAACCCCCTCACTCCTCAAAATACCAAAATACCACCCTCCCTCTCCGAGATCCCCGTCAAACGGCCTCCCACTCCACACAAAAAAAACCATCCAACGAAAATAAGCGTTTGCTTCTCCGGGGCCCCTTCCCTTGGTTCTTTTTGCTTCCGCTTCCGCGGCCAATCAATCATCGTTCCATTCGTTCTTTGATTCGGTCCTTTGTATTGGTGTACCCATCGCCGAAGTGCCCGAGTCCGAGTACGGCCGAAACGATCTTTGCTGACTGTTCGCACGCACGAGCTATATGATACGGACTAACACATGCTACACGTGCGTGTTACTTGTGGACCTCTGATGAACTCGGACAACCCGGCTTCAGGCTCGCGCTATACCCACAGCACGTCAACCTAGAATACATCTCCGCAGGACGACAGACCCTCATCAGCACGTCGATCCAGGTCCACGTGGGTACAGAATCAAATCAAGAGCAGATTACGCAACCTATCCCCGAGGGACCATCCGCGATCTTGCGTCGAGTCTGGGCTATACCTATCACACAAGACCCTCATCATAACGTCAACCCAGGCCCACATGGGTACAGAATCAGACAATTGTCAAAGAGTAGGATATGTAACCTATCCCCGAAGGATGATACGCGATCTCGTGTCGAATTCGGGCTTGGGCTATACTATACCTACAACACACTCTCATCAGCACGTCAATCTAGGTTCCCGCGGGTACAGAATCAGATAATGGGTCAAAGAGCCCGATACGGAACCTATCCCCGAAGGACAATACGCGATGCTACAGAAGGAAGTACGAGTGTCGTGTTTGTCTAGGACTAACGTGATCTCGTGTCGAGTTTGGGCTTGGGCCATAGCCACAATTGACTCTAGCAGGCCCCCGTGCGAGCTATACCTACAACGGATAGTCCTACACGAAACCATCAAGGATATAGATAGAGAATATAATACGAGGATCTATCTCCCACAAAATCTCGGGCTTGAGCTCGCGCACACGCTTGTATATCTACGACCCTGTGCTTATACCGGTGCGAAACGAATACGAGTATGAATATAGGTACCTGCACTATGGATCCTATCCCCAGCCAATCTACATGTACACAGCACTTAGACCCACATGCCACAGGTCCCCTGGACGGACATGCATACGTCTTCAAAACCAAACCATGTCACCAATCCAAATATCAGCATATCACTCGTCCGGGCCAGTTGGAAGTAAGTAGCCAGCAGGCAAGGACGAGGTGAAAGGGACCGAACATAGTACTTGTCATGGCTGGGAATCCCTGACTTTGCTTGATTGCATCCTGCTCGTGTGTAAAGTATATAACCGGAAAAAGGATAGATACAGAGACGTAAATATCCCTGAAGGACTACGCAATATCACTCTCATTGGGACGTCGACCAACGCCCAAGCGGGTACAGAATCAAATAATGGTCAAAGAGCAGGATATTGAACCTATCTCCGAAGGACAATATGATCTTGTGTTGAGTTTGGGCTTGGGCTCACGCCATACTTAGAACAGATTCCAGCACTGTACGTTGATCCATGTTTACCTGCCGTTCCGCTGGGTGTGCCATGTGGCTGTGCAAAAGCAGTCACTTCCATTCTTGTTGCCCTTCTCCTGTGCTTAATATTTTACTAAAAATCTCATGAAATATTCTGTACATAGCTATCCATGTATGCATAATTGAAGTGATTCTACATATATTTAAAATGAGCTATCAACTCAGAAATATCGAACAATGTTATCTGCCTGGGAAAATGGCAGATAACATGCACAGCCACAAAAAAGCGATCATCTCATGTCCATCCTACCTCCTGCCCTGTTTCTGCACTCTTCTCCCTACAACAGGATAAGAAAATGCCTTGATTTCTTAAACTTTATTTATAAATTTCCTTATACCTATTTTACAGTTGACAAGGCACTGTGTATGGCTGTCTGTTATTTATTTATTTATATTGTATATTCACTATTTTTCTCTTAACAGAACAGATGTGGCAGCCAAGCAAAGATGTCATAATCATAGGCAAGATGTAGTCAGGAAATTTTGGTGCTGTTTTGAAGAGACATGCCCAGGGGTAACAACAATATTTCAAACTGTCGAGCAAACCAGAAAGCGAGCTCTGCTATGTGAGTGTTAGATATATGACAAAACCTCCAATTTTGGGCCAGGCAATGTGATATTTCAATTCCACTCTTCCTGCTCTCATTTTGACAGAATTCACAGTCAACAAGTTGGTTGCTTTGGTGGAGGGTGGCTTATTCAGTGTCTGTTAGTATGTTTGTGACCTTAGGTTAGCATAATGTGACCCTGCATAACCAGCCAAGAGTCACCATCTTGCTTCTGTGTATTTATCCACATTTAATGATTTAAGTTAATCACTGCAAGACATGAGAATGGTGCAGCATCATAAAAGATAGTCAGTGATGAAAATTTAATATAGCATGTACTCTACAGGAATATTAAAAAATATTGCATATTGAGCAACTTGTGAGTTCAAGTGGGGCTGAATGGTGTGAGTGTCTCATTTCCTGGTTTGCTACTGCCAGTGTATGCATTGTCCCTCTCTGTAAAAACAGAAATTCATGTGATTACATGGTGATAGTCTGGTGATATTCAATCCTGACTGAAGGTTGACTAAAATACCAAAATTCCTACACGAACTTGACTATGGATATCATGTTATAGTCATTTGAAAGTCAGATGTTTGGAGTAGCCTCAGGATCTCTCGGACACATTTGTTCCAGTCAGTTGAGCATATATCAGGCAAATGTTGAGTGACAGTTGTGCTTATGCATTATAATTATTGTTCAAAAATGTGTTTTATTAGATATTTAATTATATTACAATCCATATGTACTTGGGTATGGTGGATTAAATATGCATTGACTGTGAGAGATAAGCAGAGGCATACCCCATTGCATTCCACCCCTCTGCCCTCCTCATCTCCCATGCTCTCATCCTTCCCCCATTCCTCAGCATTCCCCACCTTTGGCCAGAAGAAGAGGTTAGAGAATAAGCCAGAGAGTAAGGGACCTAGGAGAAGCAAGCTAAGCAGAAGGGAGCCAGGAGAGGGGCCAGGAAGGACAAGAAACCAGAGAGAAGGAGCAAGAGAGAATAAAGAGCTAGAGCCAGAGAGAACAAGGGCAAGGCAAAAGCAGAGAAATGGGTGCAAATTGAGAGCAGAGGGATGTGTCTGGTGTAGGGTGTAGGCAGAGTGAGCATGACAATAAGATATTGTAACTTGAGAAAGAAAAAGAGCACTTACTTTGGAATGATAGAGAAGGAGAACCCTAGGGCAACCCAGGCAAGGGCAGACATGAAATCAGAGCTAGAGGGAGAAGGTGGTTGGAACAAAGAAATAACTTAGTGAAAATTTTTGCAAAGTTTGCAACATACCATGGAAGTCCTCAGTTCATGTGGTGGTATTGTTGACCAATTGTTGATGGTCTGTTGACTATGAGGCGACTGGATTTTGGTCACAATTACTGTGCATCAAAGTGCATGCCTTGACATGATATATATAGCAATACCTACACAATTGGTTGATTTTAACATGACTTTTGTAAGACTTTACTTGACTCCACTCAACTTTTCATTTTTACAAAGTGTCCCTTATAAGAAATGTAAACAGTATAGTGGATGTCAATGTAAGAGGTGGCTAACTACAGGGCTTTATTTACCCTTGTTTATTTAGTCCTTTTTACCCTTATACTACCACTACACCTGTGTCAATACCCATATCTTGCTATAGATTGGATCTGACGCACTTGTGGACTGAAGGGATTAGACTCAACAAGGGATCCTCCTTGGACCCCTTACAGTCAAAGTGTGGATCATAGGAGGAGTTGTACTGGAGGGCCTGGTGATGCCAGCAAAGAAACAATATTTATGTGTCTCAAATCTTCAAATGTATATTATGACAGAGTGAGGAAGAATTGTAGCAGTCCTTCTTTTTTTTTCTTTCACTTTCCCTCTCAAAACACCTAGTGGAATGACAGATAAACCTTGACCCACACCCACACAGATGCTGAATCAGATAATAGCCAATTAGAGTAGCTATCACCAAGGGACAAAATGCAAGATTGAGTTTGCATTACACTGAACAGTCTCAAACTTCAAGCACCCAGGCCCATGTGAAGAACAATATACTTACAGAGGACCCTGGCATATCCCTATAGAGCCCTGGTATTGGGACCACCAAATTTTTGGGGTTTGGGACTGAAATGTCTGATACCTTTCACTGAATTTGGAACCTCCAGAACAAACATGTATGGTACCTTGAACCACTGAATCTTGCCCTTTTTGGCCCATGTCTGATCTCAAATTCACCAAAAGTCAGAGGTTTGACCTATCCTTTGGACAAGTTTTACACAAAATTTTTGACACATTTCGGAAGAAAGCCACATGAGTTTAGGCTTTTGATCATGACACACGCAAGATTCTGTGGATAATTTTCTGCTTTGGGCCATTTATTGGGCCATTATTATGTTTAAAAAATGCAGTCAGAATTTTGGTGGATAATCTTGGAGGGGAACTTTGCTAGCAAGCAAAATTTGAAGCTACTACTAATTTAACTTCTCAACTATGCTTGTCAAATTGGCTGCATCTTGAAACAAGCATACTCTAGGCCTGAGAAGAAAGCAAGGATTACCTAGATACTTGTCCTGTTTGTTATGTTATGATATCCATTTCTTAAGAATACATTTTATCTGGTGGCCAGGTCTGAAGCCTGAGAGCACTGAAACATGATCGTGGAAGCGAGAAGAAAAATTTAAGATTTCTTTGATTTCTTTGGAGGTTACATACCCAAAATCACTGAAAACTGACCCTTTTTTGGAAGGTATCATGCAAAAAACTGAAAATTGGCACCTTGGTGACCACCTTTTTTTTAAAATTAAAAAATTAATTTTTTGGAGGGTTCAGTATCAGAGCTCCATAGGGTATGCCAGGGTCCTACTTACAGATACTATCACCACCACTGACTTGTAATGCCCATAGAGTTGCAAGATGTTGGAGCATCTATACTTGTCTGTTTGCCACCCAACTACTTTGAAAATACCTTTCAATAAGTAAATAAACACCTGTTATAATTTTTGTTGAGGAAGAAATGCTTTGTGTTGAACAGTAAGAAATTCATCAGGCCTGGGAAGTCACAAAAAATGCATCTTGGAGCTCTGCCCAAGTTCTGTTCTCATAATGATATCTGTCTGGATAGTATAATTACATCTTGAGATGTCCAACCTCCCCATGTGCCCCTTTTACTTGCATTTGTCCACTATCACATCCTGTATTTGTTTGATCTCATTTCAGGATTTTATCAGACTTTGCCTGCAACATAACATGGCCATATACCCAGTGTTTCACTCACTAGAGTAATATTCAGTATATCTATGCAATGACTCTTCTTCCTCCTGTTCTGTTATACTGCCTGCTTTCACCATTGTGATATCTGGCATTTGACTCACATATGGATACAAAAATTTGTTAATCATTTTGGGGTGTGATTAATGTACAAGCTATAGCAATGTCACATATATACAGTCATAGAATTTGTTAGGAATACTGTTACCATTTCCGATTATATGCATATTTTTAATTTCCCTTTTAGTATTCCCTTCTCACCATTTTAAACAGATGTTTTATTATTATTTTCCACCGAAGATATGTCTAGAAATGTTACTTTGAAGATACTTTCCAAGTACCTGCTAAATAAGTGCTATGTTCATGCAGTTACACAGCCACTTAGCACTTTGCATCTTGGTTGACTTTTACATTTATTTTCTATATTTTAAATGTATAATTAATATCCAAAGATATTAATTATATTTATGCCTTACAGTCTCGGACTTTTACATATTTATTTAAGATTAATTTAGACTGAGTGAGGCCACAAGATCATCCAAAACTGTAGCCTTGCTGAGTTTCAACTTACCTTCTGGATTAGGAAGTACTTCGTTTGAAATGTGTTCCTGACACATTCTCATGGCCACCCAACCTCTAGCCCGAGACTGAGGGCCTCAGGTGGCCAAGAATAGCTTCCTGTGAGTAAAGGAGTCATACAAACCTTTAGGATCATTTAGGAATCTTTGCAAGTCACTTGAAGGCCTTTCCAATGACTCGCAATGATCTTTTGCATTCCTTTTATTTCTACAATATCAATGTATAAATACGAGGCCTTGCCTCGCCAATAAATCATCTTATCACTACTCAACCACTCTCAAACTGAGAATACCTCTGAACATAAAATGTTCTGGCTATGCCATTCAAATAATATATTGACTCACTCTATATCATTTATAACCTCTATATTCAGGCCAGATAGCTTTGTGCTCTCTTGAAATTATTCCTTGAATGTAGTAGGTTAGTTGGCATCTGACAATGATTATCCAAGAATATTCTCAGTTCATCTATCATCTTGCATCTAAGTGCCACCAGCCTTTGTGCCACTTAGATATTCTTCAAAGGATAAGTACACATTAACCTTTGAAGTCTACATAATATTCTGCTAGACTTATTTGCTTAAGTAGAGTAGAATTAATGTCTCTTAATATTAAATACATATTATATCTTAAGTACTAGTTCATTTCTCATAAATTGGAAAGTATTTCATAGAACACTAATTTAGTTTATAGATCTATTAGAATACTCGTACATACCTACAAATATTCTACAGATCCATAACAGAATTCAATCAAACATTAACAGAATATGTATATGATCCCATCAGGTTTTAAAAGTCATAATATCAAGAAAGAAATTTTAATAAGCTCCATAAATGTTGTACCTATGTGTTTGGTCAGATTCTTCCAATTCAACATCTGGAACTGCACATGTCTTACTATGATGTTTAGACATCATTGTCTTGCAAGTCACCCTCTTCATTGATTTCAAACCCATGGCAAGTAACAACCTGACAAATCCATTATGATTGTCAGATGTTGCTGTATGAATATAATGTGTTAGACTTTGAAACCTTAATCCCACAAGTACGCTGGGCCTCTTTCTATTATGAAATAGCAAGGTACTTTGTACAGTGTGGTGGTTAAAGGTCAAAGTCTGAAGGTAAATATATGTAAACAATGGTACTAATAAGGATTGTGGCTGGATAAATAATAAATATATGTAAGGGTATCCATACCTGTAACAATGAAGAACATTTACATATGCTCCCTACCTGTACATTGATATTTGTACCACTGTTTAAAAGCAGTTCAATAATCTCCTTTGAACCTGATCTTGCTGCTTGTAGAGCATTGCCATAGTGTCCACCCTGTGCATTGGCATCTGCACCATTCTTTAACAATAGTTGGACAATCTTCTTCGAATCTGATTTTACTGCGGCTTGGAGAGCATTACCATAAAGTCCACCATGTGCATTGATATCTGCACCATTGTGTATTAGCAGTTGTACAATTTCCATTGAACGTGATATTGCTGCTGCTTGAATAGCATTGCCATACACCCCACCTTGTACATTAATATTTGCACCACTATTCAATAACAGTTGAACAATCTCCTTTGAATGTGACATTGCTGCTGCCTGCAAAGCATTGCCATACAGTCCACCCTGTGCATTGATATCTGCACCATTGTCTAATAGCAGTTGCACAATCTCCTCTGAACCTGATGTTGCTGCTGCTTGTAGAGCATTGCCATACCATCCACCCTGTGTATTTATATCTGCATCATTGTCTAACAACAGTTGGACAATCTCTTTTGAACCTGATTTTTCTGCTGCTTGTAGAGCATTTCCGTACCATCCACCCTGTGTATTGATATTTACACCATTATCTAACAACAGCTGAACAATATCCTTTGAACATGATGCTGCTGCTTGAAAAGCATTGCCATAGTGTCCACCCTGTGCATTGATATTTGTGTTATTCAACAGCAGTTGAACAATCTCCTTTGAACCTAATCTTGCTGCTGCTTGTAGAGCATTACCATAGTGTCCACCCTGTGCATTGGGATCTGCACCATTCTTTAACAGTAGTTGGACAATATTCTTTGAACCTGATGTTGCTGCTGCCTGCACAGCATTGCCATAGTGTCCACCCTGTGCATTGATATTTGCACCATTGTTCAACAGCAGCTGGACAATCTCTATTGAACAGGATATTGCTGCTGCTTGAATAGAATTGCCATACAGTCCACCCTGTGCATTTATATTTGCACCATGATTCAACAGCAGCTGGACAATGTCCTTTGAACTTGATGCTGCTGCTGTTTGAATAGCATTGCCATACAGTCCACCCTGTGCATTGATATTTGCACCATTGTTTAACAGCAGTTGGATGATCTCCTTTGAACCTGACTGTATTGCTGCTTGCAAAGCATTGCCATATGATCCACCTTGTGCATTGATATTCACACCATTATTCAACAGCAGTTGGACAATTTGCTTTGAACCTGATTTTATTGTTGCTTGCAAGGCATTGCCATACCATCCACCTTGTGCATTGATATTTGCACCATTTTTGAACAGCAGTTGGACAATCTCCCTTGAACCTGATGTTGCTGCTGCCTGCAGAGCATTACCATAGTGTCCACCTTGTGCATTGATGTCTGTGCCATTGTTCAACAACAGTTGGACAATCTCCTTTGAACCTGATCTTGCTGCTGCTTGCAGAGCATTACCATAGTGCCCACCCTGTGCATTGGGATCTGCACCATTCTTTAACAGTAGTTGGACAATATTCTTTGAACCTGATGTTGCTGCTGCTTGCAGAGCATTACCATAGTGTCCACCATGTGCATTGATATCTGCACCATTGTCTAGTAGCAGCTGCACAATCTCCTTTGAACCTGATTTTGCTGCTGCTACTTGCAATGTATTGCCATATTCTCCACCTTGTGCATTCACATCCATGTTCTTATCAAGTAA
>KN833016.1:118974-239022 GCA_000827315.1 Piloderma croceum F 1598 | reverse complement strand
GGGCAGCTCATTATGTTCCCTCTTAAATTTGTCTTGACAGCTAATTTGGACACTGGAAAGCCTTAGTTTACTTAGTTACCTGTAGAGTACTTAGCTTGCACGATCTCGTGTAGGGCTCAAGTAAATTTAAGCTACAATGTCTGGCTTAGCCAGCTTATTTGTACTTAGGATGTCGTTAAGTAAGTTAAGGCGTGTCAAGCGCGTCTTGAGTTTTCCTGATGCGCGAGTTTTCCGTGGGCTGCTGAACCCTAGATACCTATGTCGGCAACTGTTGCACAACCGAGACCTCCTGTATCAAGACGTGTCTCAGAATATACGGCAATGCTTCTGGCTATGGATGATATTCCGGTGGGTTTATCATCAATTCTAATCCACGCACCCACCTTATATTTTCGTCTCGTAGATGATACATGGCATATTTACAAAAGTATTTGTATGGATCTTGTTGGTGGGCTTCTTGGTGCTTCCTGCAACTTTCGTCAACTTGCAGAATAAAAAAACGGGGACCAAAGGTGTGACGGGAGATCTGATTGGTAGCTTGCAGCATTTGCCAATGTGAGTCATCTGATTTCTGACAGAGCAGAATTAACAAATAACAAATTGTTTGCAACGCAGATTCATTGTCGGATGTGCTTGCGGTGGCATTGGTATTCTCGGGATGTGTTGGTTCTGGTACAGATGGCAGGCAAATTCCATTTGGATATGCAATAACATCTTTTTGTATGTGTACAATAACGCAGCAGCTTTTATTCAAACTCACTATTTTTTCTCCTAGGCCTGGAGCAGTTAATTCTCTCCACGGTGTAGTTGCAACAGTGGCCAGCAACTATGGCCAAAACAACAAACTTGAATTCGTAGGGACGAGCAAGTGGACTCTCATCGCGACGGCAGGGCTAACGGTTGTTTGTATGCTTTTTTTCTTATTCTACTCCTTCATCGTGTCAGGAAGTGCGAAGAAGAAGCATGATAGGGAGTATGGGGGACGGAAGGCTGGTAGCCGCGGAGAGGGCAGAGGCTTTGAGACTAAGACGTCGACAAACATGAGTTGATAGTCATGCGGACTCTATATACAGTAATTTCATTAGTCATGCGTCACAAGCTTACCTGTCACACCTTGAAGACGAGTCCGAAAGTCTTTCAATGCTTTCGGTCATCGGTCCATCAGGATCTATCCTATATAATGGGAACCAAAGAGGATAACACGTCCAAAAGGGATCCCGGAGTGGACCGACCTTCTTTGTGATCATACCTTTCAGCTGAACATCCCCGGTTCGGCCTGACAAATGTTATTATCAACCTTGTGGCGTTCTGTACTGTCCTCATGGGTTCAGTCGCCCCTATTGTGTAAGGCTTATAAAATTCCTCATCCACATGGATCATTCATAGTAATTTGAGATTGTTCTCTCCTGCAAATCGATATTACCGACGTCCCTAGCAACTATGAGTCTCCCCGCAATGGTCGTCAATCACCGCATCGAAGTCGACGGTATTGACCTCTTCTATCGAGAGGCAGGTCCGAAGAACGCATCTGTCATCCTCCTTCTACATGGTATACATCAGGCCGCATCGGGACCTTTGTAGAACGAGCTGAATTAGAGTTTAGGATTTCCAAGCTCATCCCACCAATTTCGTGAGCTCATGCCCGTCCTTGCAGTCAAATATCGTGTTCTGGTAAGCAGCCATCAATCCCCCATTGTGTAATTCTAATCGCGATCGTCGCACTTGTAAGGCACCGGATTACCCTGGATTTGGTTTCACTGAGGTGCCCGAATCACGCAAATACGAGTTTACTACTGCCAATGTCGTACAGACTGTGGAAGCATTCCTTAATGCACTCAATGTCAAATCCTTCGCAATTTATCTGCACGATTTCGGGGCTCCTGTTGGTTTGAGGTTCGCCATTGTATTTCAGCTCTTTCCTTGCCCTTAACGCAAAGGCCACCAGACTCGCAATGAAACGCCCCAATGCGATCACGGCTTACATCGTCCAGAATGGTAATATTTATGAAGAAGGATGGAGCTCATATTGGGATTCTGTTCGTTTGTGGTGGACCAACGCAGATCCCAATTTGCGTTCGAGCTTAATCAACAACCTTCAACCACCCCACATCAAGGGCCTCGTACGTACCTATATTTCCGATATATATTATTCACTTTGCTAATGCAACTTGCCAGTGGCAAGCTGGCGCAAAGGAGGGCCAGGTTGTTAGCCCGGAGACGTATACCCTAGACAGCGCATTGTTGACCCTACCTGGTCGCTTCGATGCCTTGATGGATCTTTTCTTCGATCACCGCACCAATGTAGCAATTTATCCTGAGTTCCAGAAATTTGTCCGAGAGAGCAAGGTGCGCTTATTGCAGGTAGTCGTACTCATTTTATTTTGACCAATATTGTCATCGCTCAGGCACCGTTCATTATTTTCTGGGGTTCCAAAGATCCAGTATTTGTTCCCGCTGGCGCTGATGCATACAAGCGTGATATCCCAAATGTAAAGGTCAAGCACTTAAATTCTGGTCACTTCTTGCTCGAAACTCATTTGGTACGTGGTTATTTTACCATCAAATTTGGCCAGCTGTGCTGAACATGCATTTTATTGACAGGACGAGATTGCGCCTGATATCATGGAGTTTTTGGGACATCATCTGTAAAGATCCGTATGACAGTTAAAATCAAAGATCCCATGACAAACTAGCTCACTACGTAGCAACATCTTCGAGTCTCATCATATTCAGTAGTCCTTGTCTGAATCCGCCCGCTACAGCTGCGAACCCACTTTGTGCGAGTTCATACACGTGCAAGGATTGAATTAGATTCAATGTTCAAAGTCAGGCCGTGAAGCGGCCGAAAAAAGGGCGTGCAGGTCGGGAATCGAACCGGCAGCGTCGTGGTGGATCAGTCTGAGGCAAACTATGTGCTTGAATATAGCGGTGAAAACTTTCCCACGATTAGGGTTGAAGCGCTCGCTGCGAAGGTCTCCTTCCTTGGACGATGCACATGCGCAGTGTGGACGATCCTAATCGCCCTGATATAAACAGGTTACTCTCCATCCAGGCCCTATTGACTTCTCCGCTAGCTGCTTCCATCCTCAAAATTCATCCTAATGACTTCTGCAGTACTGATAATTGGAATTCAGACGCGCTCGCACCGAACGAATGGAATGGGTGGTGGCATTGGGCTGCGAACGACGATGGCAATGACAACGGCGAAGATGAGAAATGGTTCAAGTTGGTTCGGTTCTACAACGAACACAGCTCTGAACGAATATCAAACAACCCGTCCGATATCCCGTCCGAGCTGCGCGACCTAATAGCTAAAATCAAATCCCTCCAACTTGATAGAACGCCTCATCTACAACAGATTGATGCTGGATTAAAACATTTGACCCTCATCGAGATCCCCACGAGCCGAGGTAAGTTATCATTTAAGTTATTCACAAACAACCTTCTCTCCATGCACTTCCACGAGTCGTGTATTCTTCCTCTCGTTTATACTTTTGACCGTGCTCGGTGTCGGATTCCGAGTACGACTGACTCTCCGACCTCACCAGGATCTGGGCGTGGATCATACGGGATGTCCCCGAAGAAAACCCACGAGGTCACGCATATGTTGGCGTACATATCGCGCCTCGTCGCATCTATGCCTATGTCGATTATGCAGCGTGGGTCCATAAGACATATAGTCGACGTTGGAGCTGGTCAAGTGCGTACGTCTTCGACCACCGTCTCGCGTCTTTCTTTCAACAACGAACTGCCATACCTATTTATCCTTCAATTTCTGATCTTTCTTCTTCCTTTCGCCTTCACATTTACCAAACACCCCCTTTCTACACACTTAACCGCACCCTCTGTACCCGTCCGCACACCTTGACTCCGTCCCCATACTGTGTAAGAGACAGAGAGGAGAGAGCGGCTGCAGAGTGATTTTGTTACGTTTGTTATTTGGTGGGATGGCATTTTTATTCGTTCATCCAGCCCTTCCCCTACGTACGATCTAATGAAATTCTTAACAAACATTGTACGCTACCCACCCGCAGCATCTCCTCTTTCCATTCGCATCGCTGTCAATGAAAATGAGGAGATTTCCCCTTATGCCTTGTCCCAGAGTCTCGATTCATATCTAATATCCTTCGCTTTCCATTCACCAGGGATATCTAACGCGCGGACTCGCGTCTCTGAATCCATGGCCCCCTTCCAACCGTGATTTTGACAATACCAGTGCGAAACATCGGCGTCATGACCAACAACCAAACGAAACCGGCAGCGAAAAAGGAATGCAGATCCTTGCACTTGACTCTGATCACGCCCAGACCAGCGGGGCTGAGCGATGGGAAAGAAAAGTTCGAAAGTTAGAGGGTAGGAAAAAGAGGGGGAGAAATATTACTGCCAACATTTCCGTCAACACTAATACAGTCGTCAGCGCCGATATCGAGAGTAGCGCCACAGAACACCCCGGGAATGACGGGGCTGGTAAGAGAGATGCACTGACTGAAGCTGAACGCGCAGAGGAAGAAAGATCAGGACGAATAACGCACAAAACTACTCACATAACACCTTTGACACTACTCTCTTCCATCGACGAGTGGATGTCTAGTGCTAGTTCTAGTGGTAGCTCTGCATCCGATTTTAAATCGCCACGAGGAAGTAGTAAGTCGCCACAGGTGCATGGCCAACACCGAGAGAGCGAAGGACCCGCAGAAATAGATGTAAGGAGCCAAGCACCTACGCCAGTCTTGCTTGTAGCCCTACACGCATGCGGGTCTCTCACCCCCTCTGTTATACGCGCCTTCCTATCTGCTCACCGGGAACACCTACAGCAACAATCGCATCAAACCCAGGAACAAGAAAGGCCAGCTAACGAGCAAACGGCCAGAGGGTGGAAACCAGCTGGCCTTGTCCTGGTCGGGTGTTGTTATAATCTTCTGGAGATGGGTGGTAGGTGCTGCCTTTGTCCTTCCTTCGCAACGGTCGCTAAATCTCGAGTACACCATCAACGCTCACCAGATTTTCCACTCTCTCGTGTTCTCAAGCCCTCTCCCTCTCCACCCTCATTCTCACCCGCACCTAAACCCAACCTCCTTCCATCTCCTCTCCCCAGTTCCTACCTCCATCTAGCATCCCAAATCCCTTCCACGTGGCTTATATCCACCAACCTGCCCAGCGTCAGACTTTCTATCCGCAAAGTCGTCTGGCGAGCTTTGGTTGGAGTGTTGATTGCCCAGTCACAGTCACAACTGCAGGACCAGAGTCAGCGCGTAGTACCGACGAACTCGGACCATCAAGAAGACAGTCAATGGTCAGGAAGCGATAATGACAGAAGAATTACATACCCGCCAACGAAAGCAGGATCGGGCGAGACACATATCCATCGACGACTCGGCAAGATCAATGACGGTGCGTACGGAAATTGGGGAGTGTTTTTGAGAGTCGCTGGGGAGAAGATGGGTGTCGACCTTTCACGGCCAGGCCTAGATGAGACGGAACAACCGTCTCTAGATTCTACTTCGTCTCCGTTTACACCGACTTGTGGAAAACATACACAGGGACCCACAGAAAATCAGAAACCGACCAAGAGCAAAAGGCGACGGACAGAAAGTCGGCTCGCGGTCCTACATACCCTCAGATGTCTTCTTGGTCCACTCGTGGAGTGTATGGTTCTGCTGGATCGACTTCTCTGGATTCGTGAAGAGCTAGCGGACATGGCAGGCGGTGTTGAGGGCGAAATGCACGTACGGCTGGTGAATTTGTTTGATCAGGCTACAGGGAGCGGAAGGAATGTTGGTATTGTTGTTAAGCCATCCGAGGGCTTGATGGACGTTCAAAGTTGAAAGCAATCTGTCATAGCACTCTGTAACTCTGTTTAAAGTAATAGATGCTCTTCAGTCCTAAAATCATTTAAATTGGTAATGACGGTTCCGTGGGTGACAAAGGCCAACTCGAAAATAAGTGTCTAATAAGCGGTCCTGAGAGGTAACATGTTCAGTTACGACTCTGGTACATGCATTGCCTGTACATCGTGCGTATGTCCGGACACCCACGAGATTCACATTCAGAAGGTAGATATTCCACACCCCCCATGATATCAAACACGTGGATATGTCAATGAAAGCGGAAGCCTTTTCTGTTTGCGTAGGCTGTTCGAATAGACGGCGTGTTGGGCGATGCTAGTTTAGAATAAGAATAGGTATATGCTGACTGTACGAGTGATAACATTCAGAAAGGATCCAAGGAAGGACACAAAAACACACATAAAGTTAGACACTTGCTATATTCCAAGAACTAGGCGAAGAATTCATAATTTCCACCAGACTCACTCGCCTCAACGAAGTCTTGTCAGTTGGCTTTGATTTTGGGGTAACCAAATATCTCACTCCAGCGAGTCTTGCGTGATTTAGAAGATATATGTCGTTCTTCTTCCGCCTTAGTCGTTGCGATTTGCAATTCGGTCCCTTCTGTAAGAGGCCCGTGCTCGACAAACGTCTCCCGACAGAGGACATCCCACTCTTCCTCCGATCAATCAGCCCTGCAAGGCCCATCCCCCTACCCATTTCCCAATCTTTACCCTTACTTCGCCAACCTCAAATACCCCAACATTTGCTCGAGTGAGTTCGGCGGTATATTTAGCATTGAGGGTAGGGATGAGGGTTGGAGGGAGATGTGGGATGGTCGGAAATTCTCTTAGAGGGTATTTTGGGACGGTGGGGGCATCGGATGTTGGTTCTTGTGGAGATGTAGATGCTGGTGGGTAAGTGAGGGTAGAAGCGCCAATTTGTGTGCGATGGAGAACCGAGTTGCTCGGTGCGCTCGTTATGGATCCTTGGAGATGCCGCTCAGTTTCGAGGACAGACAGCGATTCGGGTATTGACTTCGATCCGGAGAACGCAGCATCAGATTTCGCATCGAGCAAAGCCCATGCGATCGATGCGTGGAATCTAGGATCGGTATAAAATTCCTTTTGGCGGAGTGAATGAAGAGTTGGAGTCAGAGCCTCCGAGAGGGAGCGGAGCTGACAAGATAAGACAATCACGAAATGAGCTCTAAATTTCACCTTTGAGAATGTTGCGAGGAATTACCTCGTTATGTCCCGCGCCGACCTCGAGGGTGAGGAACGTCCGTGTTTGTTCGTCGTTTGTCAGCTCTGAGAACGTCGCAAAGGACGCCTTGAACCTGGACCATGCGCGAAAAAAAAAAAATTAAGCACTCGAGATAAAGGTTGAGTGTAGAATAGAATAGAAAACGTACGGGATGTGGCTCTTTGCCAAAGCTCTAACAGCCCTCTTCAATTCCTCCCGCTGATGCGCCCTGAGATATGTGGGCCTGCTCAACGACACATGCAATTCTCTCTCGCCTTTTGTCCTCCGCCTCTTCCCAATTCCCTCTACGTCTACATCCCCTTCTTCGTGGTTGTCTAAGAAACCAACGTCCCACAATTCCGGAGTTATTTCCTTCGCATGGCTGGCCACCTCATCCAAAAGTTTGCCTAAGGTAGACCGAGCATCGACGACCACAGGAACATACACGTACGCTGCGAATTGGCCTTCGACATGTGGGGAAGTGCGTGTGCGGCCTTGGTGTAGAGCGGGATTATCTACGGGCGTCGGGGGTTGTAGGGACGCGGAAAGGACGGGGAGTTTTCTGATTGGAAATGAGCATTAGGTGACGATCGAAGGAGAATTTGCACACTTTTTCTTGAGAGGAGGAGCTGGCTGTGATTCAGTATCTGACTCGTCCGAGCTTGGGTATGATACGAGTGCTTCAGAGTCAGTTCTCTTCATACTCGCCTTCTCCAACAGTGAACCGGTGACACGGCAGAGTATATTGAATTCTCTAAATATGGAGCTACTATCTGGAGACTACTCGAGAGGTACGACGGTCATGAACGATCAAGGGCTCAAGGCTTGTACGGCTTGCATCGCACTCGATGAGCATCCCAATTCTTCTTCTGGCAATCTTTGGAGCAGTATCGCACTTTCCGACACGTCGAGCACTCCTTCAAGTCCGAGTCTGGCTTTCCCTTTCCTCGACAGACAAAACATCTGCGACTGGCTGGGTCGCGACCCACGCTTTCCAGATACGACACCACGAACAACGGCGATAAAGCAATCCTGGTCACATGCGGAGCCAAGCTCTTCCAGAGGCTAACTTGCCTCATGCCCTCGACGTCTTTACCTCGGCCACAGCTGCAGATTGGGTCCTCGTGCAGCACGTCGGTTTTAGGAATTCTTCCCGTAGACTTGTACTCGCAATTGGCAGTATGCTGCCAGTTAGAGCGGCAGCGTTCAACCATCATGGGCAATATCTGTTTCCATCCAATTCTCTCTTCTTCAAACATGGTCATATTAAATATATTACCGTCCTTGACGAGGTTCCCAAATGCCCCCCTAATTTTGTCCATAAGATCTGGTGTGAGGGGTAGGAAGAAACCATCGCAGACCATCCCATGAGTGGGCAAGTCAAAACGAAGATTGCTGATGAAAAGGATGGTGTCGCACTCCGTAGTCGCCTTGTCCCGCAACCCATAAACTCGCCTAACGGATTCGCCCTGAATGCCTGAGGACCTAGCGAATATACTATGAATAGTGTCCTTGATCAGCAGTAAAGCGTCCCTGCCGCCTTGCTTCCTGATCGAGACTTCCCGCTGAGAGAAAGTAGATCCAATGTGAGGGTTGAGCCATCCATACAGCACCTTTCCCCTTCCTGCTGTGTCCAAAACCGGGAGGCGTGATAGATTGACACGGTGCACACTCCAAGGATTAATTGACGAAACATTGCGCATGACTGCAAAGGGATTGAATGCTCTATCGTTGATGTCGAGCTTCAATGCGGAAAAGGTCGGGACAACAACCTTTAACATGTGCATCAGACCATGAAGAATTGAAGGTAGACTAGTTTTAATTGGCGTACCTCAATATAAAGCGACTTCCTCGCCACGCGAATCTTGTACTGGCCCGGGCATCCTATAATAGGGAATGGATACAACAGATCTTGCGCGCTTCTATCAATGCTGACCCGCATAACGCAAGGGGATATTTGCAAAACTTTGGGAGTATGTCCGCCTTGAAACCGTCGAATAACTTTTGCATCGGTCACAGTGAATTTGATTGTCAAGTTTGTGACTAGCTCACACTGCTCGTCGAGCTCAACTGAAACCGGTTCGCATTCACCGATCTGCCTCAGCAAGCCACCATGATGTGGCGCGGAGGCCGGAGCAGGAGCAAGAGGAGGCTCGCTGCCAGATAGAGAGCCCTGAGGAAGGACTATGACACTGGATCGGTCCGTCAATTTGGTGCTGAATATGTGAAGATCAAGTCCAGCCATCATCTCTAGAGCTTGTGCGCCGGGTGTGCGCATGACTGAAAAGCCAACCCTGGCACTCTCCATCAGATGTTCGTTTGTTAATATATGCGTCCGCAACAGGAAGGAAACTGAGAGCGGTGATGTACCATGCCATCCGGCATCGTCCTGTTCAAAGGAAACCTGAGAGGAGTCCGAAGTAATCCGTACCGTGCGCCCAAAAGCAGCTTGAATTTCAGAGAAGATGTGGTGCTGCGAACCAATCCAAACATCGCATTGAAGTAACGGTGTTCCCATTAATTCCACGACTTTCTCCAGCGCGTGCAATGCATGTCGAGGAATCGTCAGAATCACTCTGACAGTCGAAGGGATATTGTTCCACTGCGCAAATACGCCGGTCTTTGGCAATTGGAGTGGTGGGGAACGAGTGTGTGCAAGCC
The DNA here is from genome assembly GCA_000827315.1 of Piloderma croceum F 1598. Classification (NCBI taxonomy): domain Eukaryota; kingdom Fungi; phylum Basidiomycota; class Agaricomycetes; order Atheliales; family Atheliaceae; genus Piloderma; species Piloderma croceum. The sequence goes on along the minus strand of KN833016.1, from coordinate 229,291 downwards.
CGTGACGATGCAGCTGTCCACTGACATCAGCGAAGTGGTCTGCATCGAATGGCATGCTGATATTTTCGCTTTGGATGGAAAAGAAGCGATCCATCACCTTTTCCCAATGGGCGTCTGTGATGGATAAGCGATTCCTAATGAGCTTCAGAAGCAAAACAAATGTTCCACGTGTATAATGCGTAAGATTTGAGCGGGACATCGCTTTGGTTGGATTCTCCTGGTTTAGCTTCAAATACCGATCAATACGTTCTTGTTCGAAAAGGAGACAATAGATGTCATAGAATAGTGTTCCCATTTGTACTGGATCAAATGTTGCAGGTGATGCGCCTCCAGCTTCGAGGACGGCGAGTGAGTCTCCAGATATGGGTGTTTTCCACGTTACTGGCTGATGATATTGATCGGACATCCCCTCCAATACACGATTCAATATCACCTCGTGTGCGTTGGATCTCGCGGCAAATCCAGAAAGAAAATCCACGGGACATAGTCCTATCAAAAGACCCATGACCGTGATATCTACGAAGATGCGGTCTATCAACGCTTTGGTCGCGTCTCTATCATGTGCTAGCTGCAATCCTTCCGTGTAAAGCACTGCCTGATGAGAGGATTTGGAAAGAAGGGGTGCTGCAGTGATCAGAACGTTAAGAAGTCCAAGATGATCATCGAGATTGGAAGTATCAATGACATTGAACATGGCTGGTGCTCCTCCAGATCTGTATTCCGCCTCGACAAGGCGGATAAGCTGCATGTTCCAAGGTGCAACAGGTGTCTGTGAAGTCACTGCGCCTGTGTTGGTGAAGGTTTGCAAAGCTGTAGATACCGCGGTGGCTTCGCCCACGAACATACGAATGATAGGTGATTTCTTCTTGGGGAGGGAAATTGAGGCCTGGAAAGCAGAGCACCACTGACCAAACTGTCTCTGTGCTTCTTCAATGCAGTCGGTCACAGTAACAGCAGATTTTGCGTTCCCATAGAAGGCGGCAGTGTGATAGGAAGTGATCGGATTTGTTCCAATATGAACGGAGCAGCATTCGCCGCCTAGGGAATAGACGAATGTGGGATTGAGTAGCGTCGCGGCGGAAATCTCTGTGGGATCCAAGAAAGTGACACCTGTCGCCTTGTAGCTATTAGATAGACTGTGACACATGGCAATCCCCGAGCTCAGTAGAGGCCCTGCAGATCTAGCCGAGCCCAAGTCGATTGAAATCGTGTTGCTCTCGGGTCTGAACTTTTGTTTAAACGCGGCACGGATGGAAGTTAGGCGGGCGGGCGGCAGTGAATGCATGGCAATATAGAGCACCCAATGATGGCGCATCTTAGCCAGTGTGTATTCGGTACACATGCGCAAAAAAGAAGCGTACGGGTTCGCGTCCCATTGCGCGAGATTTTCCGAGACTGAAACGAGTTTCCGGCATTGAGTGACCAATACGGAGTGAGATCCTTCGTCGAGATACATATGATAGAAGATGTTCCACATAGATGGAACAGAAACTTTGTCGGCGATCAAAGTAACCAACAATACATTGCGTGCTAGAGATTAACGATCAGGAGTTAAATTTGACGAGAAACGACCAAATGACGTGCCCAAAATGGCTGGGTCCATATCGCAACATGTAAAATCAAGCTTTCGCGAGGCTAAAGAAATGTTGGCTAACATTTGTTATGTTATGAGAGCTACTGACCTATTGAAGGCTCGGTGAATATTGTGTAAAGTATGCTCCTGGGATCGCCGCAGCCTAGCAGGAGTATGTCTGCAGGTTCTTCAGGTGCCAAGTCCCTCGTGAAACACGTGGCGGACGTATTGCCGATAGGATAGAAATGATATCCCCCTGGCAAAAAGAGTGGATGTGCCATCGATCTGGAGAGATCAAAACTTGTTGAGATTCACTGTATGGAAACGTGTAGTAGGAGCAGTGATTGACGCTTGAAGCTTGAAGTATTGATGGTTGTTTTGTTCAAGGACTTTGGCGCCTGTGCTTCCATTGACCACGTGCATACGTCAGTTCCAACAAATTGATTGCTTCCCAATTCCGCTGGCGATCGTGGCTAGGCATAAATACCTGTTCTAATCGAGAGAAATGGAAACCGTCAACGGAGTGGACCAAGCAGTCAGAAGAATATGATGCCAAGACACATGGTGGAGGTCGACAGATAGTGAATCTGCCACGACAATCTGGAATAACTGTGAGACACGATAAGAAATCTAATTAAGTACTCACAATGGTGAGGTAAATAAATAGTGGAAAATACTAAAGAGGAGCGAATTCCTGGAAAACGTGTGACGGGAACACCGCAAAACCCCAATTTTTAAGGGTTTCCTGCTGCAGCAGACTTTGACACGACTATACAGCGAACACGAAGAAGAGGATTATCATGCCTCGACACTAGGAATGAGAAGAAATTGAGGTCAGCGAGAAACCAGAATACCGCACTGCGCCAGACTTTCTCCTATATCGACCTTAAGAAACCGCCAGTGGTACCCTTTCTCCCAGCTGATAACTAGATGCATATATCCAGTCGCCCAACGTACGATCCGGAGGACGGCGGCGATGATGACTCGGCCGCGCGGGCAAACTAAGGCAGAGTAGACAACGGTTGAACCTTCGGAAGAGTCTTCGGATAGCTGCTAACCCCAACCCTAGTCTAGGAGATAGCCGACACACTTCCGATTTCCGAGCCATCTTCAAGTTTATCTTTCCGACCATGAGCGTCCAATTCATCAATAGTCTCTCGTCTGCAACAGCGGCGGACACAGAACCAGCCCAGCCACACTCTCATTCCCATGGATCGGATGCCCCGCATTCACACGACCACGGAGTGAATGAGCATGGGCACACTCATGAACATCTAGATAACGCCGGTAAAGCTCTCCCTGCTCGCTGATATTCGTCGTTCTGATCGAGGGAGTATGTATGGTTTGTGCAGGGAAGTACTCCGAACGTGATCTTCCGGATTTCTCCGGGAGGAATTTTGAAGAGCGTGGTTTCACGATTGGCATCGGCGGGTATGTGGTTGCGACGCAAATATTCATCATCTCACCGTTACTCCCAGACCTGTTGGCTCAGGTAAGACCGCTCTTACATTGGCCCTGTGCCAACGCCTTCGAAATGAATACAACATTGCGACCGTCACAAACGACATCTTCACAACCGAAGATGCAACCTTCCTCCTAACCAACAACGCCCTCCCCCCATCCCGCATAACCGCGATCGAAACCGGGGGTTGCCCACACGCTGCAATCCGCGAAGACATCTCAGCGAACCTCGGTGCGCTCGAATCGCTCCAGTCTAAATTCGCTTGCCAGATGCTCTTCGTCGAGTCTGGGGGTGATAATTTGGCGGCTAACTATAGCAGGGAGCTGGCCGATTTTATTGTGTATGTTATTGATGTTGCAGGTGGCGATAAGATTCCTAGGAAAGGTGGACCTGGGATCTCGCAGAGTGATCTGTTGGTTGTGAATAAGGTTGATTTAGCGCCATACGTGGGGGCCTCCCTGCAAGTTATGGCGAGGGATGCGAAGATTATGAGAGGGGATGGACCAACGTTATTCACGAGTGTTCGCGAGGGAAAGGGAGTGGAGGATGTCGTCAGCCTTGTTCTTGGAGCGTGGAGAGCAGCCGGATCTCCTGGAAAAGAAGGTGCAGTGGGTAGTGGCAACGTGTAACTTCCAAGTTGTTTGGCTGCCTCTTGAATGACTTACCGGAAGTGAACAAGAAATTGATACAATACGTCATTGTAGGTACTGATATGTATAACAGAAATATGAAATAAATAAATTTCATCAGAGCAGAACTCTCAATTCATATGTAGTATTGTCATTTAAAAAACTTCGCTCAAGCTATCGCCAGGGAGTGTCAAGTAATGCATATAATTTGGTCTTGTCGTATAAGGCTTCACGAGAAATCGGGAAAGCCCACGCGAGGCTGACCCAAACGGCTTCTTTGCGGCGAGGTTTTTCATATTTTCAGCAGGCCAAAATGACATCAAACATGAAGGAGAAAATTAACTTCAGATTCGGTGATGTTCACTCATTGATCTCTGGTTTATCAATTGTACAAAATACAACGGCATATACCTGTTTCCTCTCGTCTGACTCAGGTCTTGCATGCCTATATATCCAATTACCAACTCGGAGTGGCAACTCCTCAGCAACAGCCTTGGCAATGACTTAGAACAACAACCCAGCACCGACGACGAGACCGACTGTGGCTCCGATTAAGCCTTTGTATACGAACTGAACGATTCCCATATTGATGCTTGAGTTAGACTCGGTTGGAGATGCAGCAGCGGATGTCGCTGTTGCCGTACTAGTACTGTTCAAGGCTTAACAACATATAAGCACAACAACTGGCGGTAATCAATGACTACTTACCGGCACATTCAGCCACTTGCAGTTGAAGAGCTTCGGTCCGTTCGGCAGATGTGCAGTTAGACTGGATGCATTTGGTGGCAGCATTGACGAACGTGGGGTTTGTACAAACACATGCAAGATTGGTGCTAAGTAAAGGCAGGTGTAAATTGTGGAGATCCGTAACATAGAGCTGGAACTGCTGCCCACGCAGAAGTGCATCCGTTGGGTGAAAGAGAACTTTGGATACATGCAGCGACGCAAGCTGGGGTGGCGGATGCTGGAGGAGCGCTGGAGGTTTGCGCGTTGACGGCGGTAGCTAGAATTGCGATGTACACGGCGGCAGGGAGCTTTACGTTGGCGAGCATAATAGTGAGTAGATGACAAGAAATGCGAGGGAAAATAACGAGGAAGAATCACTGATTTCATAACTGTCAGCTTGTTAAAGTCGAATAGTGTGGGACAAGGAACGCATCTCCAGAAAGTAGACACGGGTTCAATCTTCGTACCTCGGCATATATTTCATATCGGGATGACAGTACCTAGTAGTGCCTCGATCCGACAGAACTCTTGGCGGATATTTTGCTGGTACATTTGTAGCTGCGCCAATATATATCTAAATTTAATAGGCGTAGCTTCGGACCAATCTCCGGAAGGAATATTGCAATATCTGGGAGAAAGAGGAAGTCCGATAGGTATGAGCTGGGGTCGTACTGACTGGCCACAAACGCCATCCAATGCGGGACGGACTCGTATGTTCCGTTTATTTGGCTCGCCTTCAGCTCGGAGCTCAGATTCCGGAAGCGAGACAGTACAATCATTCCTGCTCATGCTGTTCGCAATTTGTGTACAATTGACTTGAATGCCAACGAATATCTGGCCAGGAACAGCAGCTTGGTCCCGACGACCTGGTTCACTGATGGGCCAGATTGGACATATATCGACCAATAGTACGACTTGTCAAAAATTCGCCACTAGCAGCCGATGGAGGCAGTATAAAATGACATCACCAGATAATGGTTTGAAAGTACATTTCATCCCTGCGAAAGGAGCAGGTCGAAAACCTACGAGTAGGAAGGCTAAGGAGCGGGGCAATAGGCATCAAGCCGTCTAAATTTTGCTGCACGACACGACCTTGTCGCCGCCATCAAGGGATGATTGCGGTGTTATGGTTGATATAGATGACGAGTAAGTATAAGAAATATATGGTGCGAGCCATGTAACAAAGGTATATAGTGGATGAAAAATCCACCGATGTTGAACTTGCTGTGACTACGCAGCTTGAAGAAAGCCAAGGAGATCAGCTGGAGAAAAAACTTCAAAGCATACGAAATGTATGCGAACGAGTGAGAAACACTCAACAACATCATAAACACCTTTTGATATGTGGTGCTTCTATGTAATAATCTTTCGCTGGCGATTATAGAAATAGTTGTTGGGCTGATTGAAGGAAATATCGGATCTATTGCGGCAAACAAGGTATTTTGATCAGTTCTAAATAGCCATGAGCCAGCGCTGGTATGTAATCACCCACTTCTTTCCGCCTAACTGAACTCGCCCGAGTTTATTGTTATTTCGTGCACAGTCATTCCTACAGCGCGCTAGCGGACGAGCAGGTAATAGGTGGGACAAGACATGGATAGGAGGGCTAAAGGCCTTTTGGAGGGAAGGTGTCACACCAGTAAGTGAAAGTGCGCGTTGGATTGGGTGTTCGGAGATGTGTGAACTAGGAAAGAAATGAGTAGTACTGTTGATTGTTTGCAAAGACTTGGCGACGCACGTTTCATTAGTCTTGTAAAAGCAACGACAAGAAAAACAGGAAGAAATCGAAACATGGATACTAGAATTCAACAATGACGATGAGTGAGACGGATACTGGCCCTGTACACCTGGAGTCGACCGACGTAGTTTCTTCCAGATCCCGTACGTAGGCCGCAGCTGGCGGCCGTTTGCGGGTGCTATATATGTTGGAAAGAACAATGCATCGTAGACTGGTGACCACTCCTGTGAGAGGGGGCCGCCGGACAAGCAGGCTTCGACAGAAGGTCGGACTGGCCCTAGATCTGAGTTTGAATTTGGTTGTCGTGTCACGTGATATTGGCTCCAACTACTGACATAGCAGGTAATAACACGGCGGGAATCACGTTATATAGAGACTGTTTATACGGGAATTTATATGTGATAGCCATACATGAAGTATGGGATGGCGTATAAAGAGTATTTATAATTAATGTAGAAAGCCGTACAAAATAGGATCAAAATACGTCAAATATGGCAGACCATATAGGGGAAGTTCCTATTTTATGCACAAAAATTACTCATACGTTATTGTATACGACAAATATAGGTATTGCATAGAGATGGCATTTATACGTCGAAATACGGCGTATAAACGGCACTTATAGCAATGTCCATACGTAGTGTATACAATAGCGTATAGAGACTCTTTATACGCCACGTTTCGGCATATAAATGGCATTTATATGCAATGCCTATATTTGTTGTACACAATAGCGTATAATTGAGTTGTGGACATGAAATAGGAACTTCCCCTATATGGTCTGCCATATCTGACATATTTCGATTCTATTTTGTATGGCTTTCTACATTAATTATAAATACACTTTATATGCGATCCCATACGTCATGTATGGCTATCGCATACAAATTCCCATATAAAAAGTCTCTATATAACGTGATTCCCGCCGTGTAATAACCATCAATTTAAATCGAGCATAGCACACAGCCACATCAAACCTATCATTTTCTGTTCATTCCCACTTCCTGACCTCTGAAAAATCAGCAGGACATAGATTTGTGAGACCAAATGCTTTTAGACTGTATTTCTACGCGTATGCGATATTTAAAGCTTTAAAAGCCTGTTTTAAGTATTTAAATAAGACCCAATCTGCGCGGTCAGTTTCTCGGGCAATAAGCAATTTTTTTCTCGCAGAAGTGTTTGTAAGACAGTATTTAACAGATTCCTCTCTCAAAGTTTCTCCTCAGCTGAATGGTGAAGAGAAGGGGTGCATGTGCCTGCATACCAAATTCAAACTCAGATCTACCAGTCCTTCTGTCGAAGGCTTGTTCCTCTCACAGAAGGAGTGGTCACCAGTCTAAATGCGTCGCTCCATTGGTTCATCGCAGATCGGCTAGAAATCCAAGAAGATATTATGTTCCCTACACATTTGGGAAGGATTTTGCTTCTTTACATTATTTCTAGGCCTTCGACACAACTCCAGTGCTAGCTTTGGATAGGTTGGTCCATGTCATTTCTAGACATAAGTACTGGCTTAAGGCATACAACCACAGTGAACTGATTGAAGTTGAAGACCTCACTCTGTTTGTCGTGGCACGATGGTACAAGTTTATATGACTAGGCCAAGCGGCATTGCATTAATAGCATACAGGTATCGAGTAAAGGTCCCAAAAGGGTTTCACAATTGTCAAATTTACCAGGCGGAAGGCTAAGATATTAACACTGACTTGCTTCTGATATGCTATACGAATCCAGCACTATTCCAACTGTTGTCAGCAAGTGTTCAAGAACAGGAGATGGAAGGTAAGGTAACCCACCCTACGACGCCAATTCCTGCTGCTACAGGGGAGTAGGCAACCCTGGCGTCCAACACATTTGCGCTAGCAATAACTCCCATTGCTGTCACAGGAAAGCCGCACGGTCCAAACCTCCTCCAATGGATATCATCCGTCACAAAAGCTGGACGAGTTGCTTTGGCACGTTCTATCAAACTTGCATCCGCAAGGCCTTTGCCAGCCTTTTTCAAGTTATTTGTGAGTCGATCGCGGAACTCTGACTCACGCCGGCTGCGCGCCTTGAAGAATCTTTCATCATTTGCAACGAAGATCGAGCTGCGCTCCGAAGGATGTGAGAGGAAGCTATCTACTTCGTCGTATATTAGGGGAAGATCATAGTTGATACTGGCAAAAGTAAGCGGCATTGAAGATAGATGGAGGCGTGAGGAAATTTTCGATAGCGCAGACTCATTAGGGGGGAGATGGCCCGACGTTGAATAGAGAACTTTGAAACAAGCCTGCGGAAGTGTTATTTTGGGCAAGCATTCCATGAGCGAGGAGCACGCTAACCTGCCAACGCTGGGCTGTGTCGTCAAAAGCTGCTGAAAGAACACCTTGTTCTACTGCATCCTCGCTAAAAACAGAACGATCCGCTAGGTGCTAATGCCATCGATTTGCTTCTATAACTCACCGATCAAACAGTTGACCCACGCATATCTTCATGTCGCGCCTGGAAGAGATACATTATCATGTGTTAGTAACGTTCCGGACCATTGCTCCGCCCGGCGTCGGTCGACGTACCGATAGAGTGATGCCAGTAAAAGATGTGTTTGCCATCTAATGTGTATACCTGCATCAGTCACCAATGTCGAGCAACGTAAAGCATCGTTCGCACGCAATGTCAATTCCTATAGTCGGTACCAACATTCTCTTTGGCGACTCTCTTGCAAGCTGCAGGAACCTAGCACTTCGGAATCAGGGGAAGCCAAAGCATGGTCGAGGAGAAATGCACGCAGACCTTGTATAACGCGCAATTGCCTTGTCCAACGTCTCCGCTCGTTGATCCCACCTAGAAGGGTCAAGCCAGCCTAGCTCTTGCAACTTGTCCACAAATACAGTGTGACGCAGCGTCTTGCATTCGCGACGAACAAAATAATACTTAGTCCATCACCGCTATTGTCAATTGAGTTAAAACGGTCAACTCACCGCTGCCACCAGGTCGACACTTGCTCTCTCAGCACCCACATAGGCGCTCATAAGTCTGGCGATCGGCCTTTCGATGTCGACGTGATTAAAGGTAAGATCGTAAAATGCCATTTGGCTGGACCAATTCCAACGATCTCCGATGTCCGCTATGGAGTCTCCCAGACGGTTCATGATGCCTGCGAGAGGATGGACTCGTGATGAAACAGGAGAAGGAGTGAGGAGGTAGAAGCTGTGAGGATATGAAAAACAGGTGTTGGCCCCCAAAACCTAAAGATATTAGTGCCGAGCACGCACGCTAATCGCGAAGATGTGACGAGGAAGAGTTTCTTCAGCTCGTTGATTAGACGACGGATCGCAATTGCTTCCTTTGTAACTATAGTTTGACAAGAGCAACATCTTGTTTTAAAGCCTTGTTGCCCATATCCGTTACCCGTATCAGTGAGCCAAGCTGAGAGCTCGAAACAGCGGTCAGTACTAGAGCTCAGAGACAGCATAACTCATAAATAACCCACAAACTGAAAATGTATCGTCACACTTTGGACATTCTACAGTGACTTGATGGGTGGTCTTGAATGCTTCAACAGGATCAAACAACAAACCTGTTGAAGTCTTCCAACGCGTCGCAGCGGAGTGCCCGGGATCATATACTACATTTCTGGGATCGATGACTTTGGCCTGAAACCGTTATAAGCGTTAGAGAAACCATAACACGGAACTCAAACAAACAGACCCACAACGGAGTCGAGCGGAAAGTCCGGAAAGAGGATGCCGGGATGAAATGGAGCTAATCTGACCAAGTCCTCTTTGTACCTAATTCCAGTAGTGCTTTTCATAAGCGTTGAGATGCACGACAGAAGGACGGATAACTACCATCCAGGACTTCCGAGGTATGCACACCAAACCATCAGTACGTCGAGCGGTGGGAGCTCAACTATACATTCAGCAATATACTTAACCTGCCAGATTCCGAAGCGCCTGGCAGCCATCTCGGTAAATAATCCCCAACGTCCACTTTCATCCAAGTCCCGCAAGCAAGCTTGTGTGTCCTGCGTATCCTCCCCCTCTGCTGCTCTGTTGTTTCCAAGATCAAGAGTCTGAATGACTTGCTTAAGCCGCGAGAACGCAGCGAGAAGGAGAAGATGCTGTCTTAGCCAAACAGGACTAAGCAGCGTAGTTGGCGATAAATGGTATGCTGGAGGACCGGGCTGCCTTTCGGAGGTGTAAGTTGGTAACATCGTTGATGTGCTTTGATTCCAGGGCGACGTTGACGTTGCTGTGGGTGCTACATAGTCCTCCATTGTTTGAATGCGAGCAAGTTGAATGCGAGAAGCAGTACAACTGTCATAGTACAAGCTGTAAGTGCCATGGGTGACGTCACTGTGACATAGTGTCACGGGTGCGCGGACTGCCACACCTTGCCGGCGTTTATTGCAGATTTATTTTCTTCCGAGACGGCTCGCAAGTCCACTCAACCCTATGGCAACTCCTCATTCCAAGGTTTCTTCGAGCTCTTTCGACGAGTTTAATAGTAATCTGCAGGGTGCAGCATTAAAGGCAACCAGACATGCATTATCTCTACCAGCTGACCTTGCCTTTCACCGCTCGATGAACTCCGAACTTGCGCAGAACCTGGACGCGTTTTCTGCGCGCGTGCTTTCTGTTACTAACGATCTATTGACCCTGGTGTCCACCGCTGACTCCACACAGAGCACACGAGGCAAAGGAAAGCTGAAGCTGGAAAACCAAGACGATGTAGTGGATAGTTTTCAATCGTTGGTGGTAGATGCAATGGATCAACTTCTTGAGCGAGCTGTAAGGTAACCCAGATGATACAAAACTTGTTATGCTGATTCGGTGTACAGGACATGAATATCGATGAACATTTGGGCCGCATCAAAGCCCCTGCGATAGCCGTCAATCTGACGGCCGAATCAGCTGAAAAGGTTCGCTGGCAGTTTATATCTTGAATCCATCTGACGTACTGGATTAAGAAAACGAATTTACGGCGGGGACGGTTAGATCCTGTGTTACAACATGCATCCCATTTGCCCAAACCCCAGCTACAGTTTAAGACTAAAGTGGACAACACAAATACCTCATGGTACCCAACTCTTACGCACAAATATAACGCGCAGGTGCCCATGGGGTACCATTACGTAGACACGGACAATGATACCGAAGCAAGCCTGCACCCATATCATTACGAAATCGAGCACATCACATATCCCGCCCGGATGTTCCAACCCTCCCCTCCAATACCCCCCAAATCGTTTGAAGACACACCGTTTTCGTGGATATCAACCCCCTCAGAATTCGCATCCATGCTCGACAAGCTGCGTTGTGCAAAAGAGATTGCGGTCGATTTGGAGCATCACAATTATCGGAGCTGGGCTGGATTTTTGTGTTTGATGCAGATCACGACGAGAGAGGAAGATTTTGTAGTAGATACAATAGCATTGAGGGAAGATATGCAGGAGCTGAATGAAGTGTTTACGGATCCGAAGATTGTCAAGGTGCGCATTTTCGTTCTTGATATTTTATTTGTCGCCAATATTCATGTATACACTAGATATTCCATGGCGCGGCAAGTGACATAGTTTGGCTGCAGCAAGATTTCAATCTTTATGTCGTGAATCTTTTTGATACATACCATGCATCGAAGGTACTAGGTAATGCTCACATGTTGTCCCTCCTTTGATTGCTGTTAAAGATGCGTCATACGTAGAGTTCTCAAAGCATGGTCTTGCTCATCTTCTTGAAGCATATTGTGACTTCACAGCGGACAAGCGATACCAATTAGCCGATTGGCGAATACGGTTCGTACATTAATCAATTCCGATGAACAGCATTTCTGACGTGATATCCCCAAGTCCTCTACCGGAGGAAATGCTCATTTACGCCCGTTCCGATACCCATTTTCTCCTCTACATATACGACAACCTCCGAAACGCCTTGCTCGATCGTGCGCAAACCTCACCTCCCGAGCCCTCATCTATACCCCAAAACAGAGACCCAGCCCACGCCCTAGTGTACGAAGTGCTTTCACAGTCTGAGGAGACTGCTCTGCGTTTGTACGAGAAAGAAGTTTACGACCCAGAAGGAGGCGGCCCAGGAGGATGGGACAGCTTGGCTAAGAAGTGGAATAAAGGAAAGTTGACGGATGCTGCACCTGGTAGCGTAGAGAAGGAGGTTTATAAGCGACTGCATGCGTGGCGAGATAAGGTAGCGAGAGAGGAGGATGAGAGCCGGAGGTAAGTATCTCATCCAGATGGGATAATGCAAGGTCTTCTGATGGTTTGTGCCTTTGCAGTTATATCCTCTCGAACAACTACTTGTTCCAGCTGGCAGAACGGCCTCCGGCAGATATGGCTGCTTTCCTGGCTGCCTTCAATTCAATTCCTCCTGTGATTCGGAGTCGCGCAAAGGAATTGCTAGATGTTATCCAGGAGACTTCAAGGGAATATCATGACAGCTTTAAGATAGCTGAAGCGGACGAATCATATATCGAATCTATACCTGTCAGCGTTCAAGATACGCCAATGGTCGAGGTCGAAGTCACGGCAGCCACTTCCACAAATACTCTAAACTCGCGCCTTTGGGCGAAAGGTTCGTGCTCATTAAAAGAGCCATAAAACTGAACTATAGTCCACTTCTGTTCTATAGCTCCCCAGTTTGGTAACATTCCAACTGCGTCTGCATCCTCATCAACTCTATTTGGATCTACGTTGGCTGCGGCAAGCGACAGTCAGACCCAAGCACCAACGAGATATTTTGCTTCTGCAAGTGCACTATTCAGTAGTAAACAATTAGTACGTAATTGGATGACTGTTTAGAACGTATCGAGTCTGCTGATTGTACGTTCCAGGCCTTTGCGAAGCCTGATACCAACACGTCAGCCTTCAAAGATATTGTCTCACGCATTCATAGCACGCTTGTAATCGCACCATCGGCGCCGAAGGTATGTAATCTTTGAATTGCAGCTGTCATGAGACGTATCTGATGGTTCAACATCCAGATTGATCTGGACCAAGTCATAGCTGCACCAGACGTGGCTTCCGCCACAACAGCCGACATAGCGGAGGATCAGCCTGCTGTACCTTTAGGACAGATTGAAATTCCTTATATCCCAGCTGCCCAACGTCAGCAAACGAACATCATAGATGATTCCATTGTGGTCGTTGGGCAGGCGCGGCAGAAGAAACGTAAACGCCTGAAATCCTCGTCTGCCGGGGACATAGAGCCTGGATCGGTTAAGCGGTCAGCAGTGGACACAGAAATTTCGGCCGAAACACGGCAACCGAAGGCGCTCAAGCGGAAAGAACAGCATGTAGAAGGTAGCGTTACTCCGCAAGAGCCATTCGATTATTCGGCAGTGTCCAACCTCCTAGACGACGTTCCGACACCCGAATATGACACGACTTCACGGAAGAAAAAGAAGCAGAAACAGAATAAAGGTACCCATTTACGTTTTGCTTATCAGCAGACGACTCATCTTAGCTGATAAAAAGGTGGTGTCTTGGAGTACGGCGATTTTCCTGCACCACCTAAAGCTCATCGGGAGCCTAAAAGCGGTAACCAGTCCTATACATTCAAATAAATGACACCATGGCCATTGTAGCTGCATATGAGTTCGGGAGTAATTGCGCATTGCATTAATATTGACCCATCCCCTTTGTTACACGTAAGAGAAGACCGGTACAGTCCATCTTTATCGACTGTAGCTATTCAAAAGTATCGATATCGGCTTTTGGTTCCGGACCTTAGATCTCAAGATCTTGCACGAACTCCGTCATCGCGACAACTCTCAGCCTCTGATCACAGGGTTGTACTACTACAAAATTACACGAGAATGATGTTTGCGTGTCTCATCCTGGCTAACATTAAACTGCAGGTCGACCGCTGTCGAATTTTTACATTTACAGCTAATGGGTATTACCGCAGACGTTCCTGGTGCTGACAGACTTGAAAAGGAAGATGACCTCGAGAAGCAAACAGTCTTGGAACAGGTACCAGCAAATGAGGAACTCGACATTGAGCATGCTATTGTTCAAGACGATCCACGAGACTGGTCGAATCATCGCAAGGTATGAACTCAGCTATTTTCTGTAATATACGTACGAGTTATGGACCTCTTTCAGACTGTCATTTTGTTTATCGTGTCCGCGGCTTCGCTTATTGGCGGTCTAGCCACGAATATTCAGAACCCAGCAAACCAGGATATAGAACAGAAGCTTCATGCGTCTCCGTCTGAAATCAGTTGGAGCTTGTCATTATTTATCTTGGTGCAAGGAAACTTCCCGCTAGTATGGGCAGCTGTTAGTGAGATCAAAGGTCGTAAGGTAAGTGCAAATGTCTTCAAATAGCTGAACCAACCAAAATACATGTTGTCCATCAGATCGTTTACTTAGTGGCTTATGGCATTTTCGTTGTCGGATCAATCATTGTGGCTACAGCCCAGTCTATCGGACTGGTCATTGGTATGAGAGGGCTACAAGCAGCTGGGTACGTGGATTGCTTTCGTATATACCAATAGGGTCTTACGGCGTCAAACAGATCAAGTGCTGTTTTTGCCATCGGTGCTGCCACATTAGCTGATATCTATGACCCAGCAGTGAGAGGATCGAAATTTGGGGTATACTACGCATCTCCTCTCCTTGGACCTTCACTGGCACCGTTGGTGGCTGGCATATTGACTCAAGCTTTCGGCTGGCGCGCCGTGTTCTGGTTTCTGGCAATTGCTGCCAGCATCAACTTCTTTTTCTTCCTCTTTCTTCTCAAAGATACCTTTCGCCGGCAGCGCAGTTTAGTTTTTCAAACTATTTTGAAAAGGCGGATGAGAACCCGAAATGTCAGCACTCGCTCCAACAATATTAATGATACTCCAACAACGAATGCACCAGAGGTTTTTGCTGAAATTACATTGTCACTGACGGATGTAAATCCTTTCCCGCCATACTTTCGCGTTCTTCAACGGTGGAATAATATTGCTATCCTAATTCCGTCAGGTGAGAATGGATTCGAGTACTGTCAATCGCACCGTTCGTTGTAACGTCATTATTTAGGCCTTCTCTTTGCGATAACTTATAGCATCACGTACAGTTGCTCTCGGACAATGTCCGATAAGTACCATTATGATGCGCTCAAGACTGGCCTTGTCCTTCTCGCATTCGGGATAGGTGACTGATATCTTTTTATACAAACATTTCACCCAAACTAAAGTTATTTTAATTAGGGAGCATCGGGGGCAGCATACTTGGAGGTCGTTGGTCAGATCATATACTCTCTCAATTGAAGTCGAAGAACGGTGGCAAAAGTTGTCCAGAGGTTGATCTAATTACGTCTGGAAAGCTCACAAAGTTCTCACATCCATTTTCAGATGCGTCTTGAAAGCACAAAGTTGGCTATGTGGTTCTTACCCCCTTCTGTTATTGGATATGGTTGGGTTTGTGAAGAACATGTCCACGTTTCTGCAGTGTGTGTAATGCTCTTTCTCGTTGGCTTCTTTTCAGTGTGAGTTGCTCATAGTTCAACGCCTCTCCATTCTCAACCTCGTGAATTGACGTTAGGTGGATTTATGCAAGCACTTTGGCATATATCGTAGACGCCAACGTGGGCCGTTCATCGACGGCTGTGGCTACGAACAGTTCGTTCCGTGGGATCGGGGGGTTCGTAGCTGCTGAAATAGCAGTCCCACTCCAGGTGCGTTTATCTACATTGACTATGGATAATTATGATAATTGATGATTCTCCCGCAGAATGCGATTGGTGACGGCGGGTTGTATACCATCTGGGCGGGTGTAATGATCTTTACCGAGCTAATGATCTTGCTTGTATTGTACAAGGGAGGAAAATGGAGGGAACGAGGAGAGGAAAGAGAAGCCCGTAAGACCAGCGAAACCACTGTTTAGATGTCTAGGCTGTTGGTTTTAACTTCACGACATGCTATTCGGCCTAAAGTCCCGACCTCTTCTGACAGTGAGGCCGATGGTAGATCCGCGAAATGCATGTGCCGCCGGCTCTCATCCCGCCCGATCATGTCAGCACTGTGGGACAAATATAAAGCGGGCCTACGCCTCGCATGTTACAATAATTTTGCTCGTTTGTGAACCCGACGTCTAGTACGTCTCACAAAATCTTTCGTGTATGCTTGCCCCTGCCGAAAGTTTTCCGGGCCGGCCCGCCACAGCCGACGTAACTCCAGCGCGGAAAATAAATTCTGACGATCTCGAGAAACAACACATCTCAGCAGCACTTGAGAAACTCGACATCGAGCATGCTATTGTTCTAGATGATCCACGAGGCTGGTCCCATCATCGAAAGGTATGCCGTTCTGACATCTTCGTGCAATGTGGTTACTGATGGTTAACTCATTATGCCCAGAATATTATTTTGATCATCGTCTCTGCTGCGTCTATGATTGCGGGTCTGTCTGCCAATATCCAAAACCGTGAGGTCACCTAAAATATATATTCGGGACATGATTAAATTTACCCTGTGCTATTGGCTCGACAGCCGCCAACCAGAATATTGAAGATGATCTCCATGCCTCTCCCTCTAGCATAAGTTTGAGCCTCTCGCTATTTATATTATTCCAGGGAATTGTCCCACTACTTTGGTCTGCCGTTAGTGAGATCAAGGGCCGGAAGGTATGAGTTGCTTCTGTATTTGATGTGGCACAATCACTGATTATGCCGGCAGGTCGTTTACTTACTATCATTTGCCATATTCATATTGGGATCTGCCATTGTGGCTATTTCAAAGTCTATTGAACTTTTGATTGGCATGAGGGTTATTCAAGCAGCTGGGTAAATATTTCTTCCAGCACACTTTGATTACACGCGTCTGATCTCTGGCCCTCACCAGGTCATCAGCCGTGATTGCTATCGGAACTGGTACATTGGCCGACCTCTATGAGCCAGCAGAAAGAGGAAGCAAGATAGGATTGTACTATTCAGCTCCCCTCCTTGGCCTTTCCTTAGGGCCAATATTAGGAGGAAGTCTTACTCAGGGCTTCAACTGGCGCGCAGTATTCTGGTTTCTCGTGATATTCGCTGGCCTCAATTTCTTCTCCTTCCTTGTATTTTTCAATGATACTTTTCGCCGAGAACGTAGCTCCGCGTATCAGGCGGTGATGAAAAGACGCTCTCAAGAACGTGGTCAAATAACTAGCCAGCTGGTGGTAGAGAATCAAGGCGATGATTGGGCTCGAAGCAAGGCGGACAATAGTCCTTTGGCGATAGAAGCACCTCCCCTCAGGGACATCAAACTTTCGTTAACGGATGTCAATCCGTTTCCGCCTCTACTACTCATTCTCAAGCGATGGAACAATATAGCCATTCTCTTTCCTTCTGGTGCGCCTCCTGCCTTTTCGTTTTGAGTTATTGCTGCAACCACATCATTCATACGACATCGTGTTCCCAGGCCTTTTCTTTGCGTTCAGTTTCAGCATCACGTACACATGTGCCCGGACAATGTCTAATAAATATAAGTATGATGCGCTGCAGACTGGCCTAGTTCTTCTTGCATTTGGGATCGGTGAGCCTTCAGGTATTTCGATCTATTTGCAACAACCTACCATTACTGTCGCAGGGTGCTTGTCAGGTAGCATACTTGGCGGGAGATGGTCTGATTATAAGCTCGCTCAGATAAAAACAAATGACGATGGAAAGAGCCATCCGGAGGTAGACGAAAGTCTTATTTTATCACCTGTCCTTCTGACATCTTGTGCAGATGCGACTAGAAAGCACTAAGGTTGCAATGTGGTTTTTCCCTCCATCGGTCGTGGGGTATGCGTGGGTCTGTGAAAAGGATGTGCATGTTTCGGCTGTCTGTGTCATGCTTTTTCTTGCCGGATTTTTCTCGATGTTCGTACAATTCCGTCTTCATCTAAAACCCTTAATTATCGCCTGGTGTTAACCTACGTTCGCGCGACTATCAGATGGATATACGCAAGTACACTTGCATACATCGTAGATGCGAACGTGGGCCGTTCATCGATCGCTACAGCATCGAATAGTGCAATTAGAGGTATATCAGCATTTGTGGCTGCAGAAGTAGCAGTCCCTCTACAGGTACGCCTATATATCATTGGTCCCAATTGCTCCGATTGTATTTCCTCCAGGATGCTATTGGTGATGGCGGCTTATATACAATTTGGGCTGGCGTAATGATCGTCGCGGAATTGTTTATCCTTCTCGTTCTATACCAGGGCGGAAAATGGAGGGAAAGGGGGCAGGCAAAAGAACGAGAAGCAGCTGACAAATGAGTTTGGATGTAGACATATTCACAGATCGTCCGTTGCAGCATGTTTGCGGCACAGTAGTCCATAGAATAGTTCTTCCTTCAACGCTCAATCAATTCTGATGCAGATTGTCTGCATCAGTGCAACCAGGCAGACTTTTCGAGCTCAAATTGGCATCTCAGAAATCGTGCAACGCTGTCCGAAGTCGGCCTATCAGCTGGATTGTCCGCCCAACATTCATTAATTGTGTCCCAAAGGATGTCGCTCACGTGCCCCTCGTGGGGCCGACGAGGTCTGTGGCCATTCTGTAGTTCCAATAAGACCTGTCCTTCACGCGGAAGATAATGGTATGGCACTCGGCCAGACAAAATCTAAAGCGCACGTGATCAGTACCGATGCGTTACAACTTACAATACGAACGAAAGAAGAGCTGACGAACTTGCAACATAATGCACCCTAAAGAGTAAACATCGCTTTGGGTAGTGGCAGATGGTACCGCATTGTCAACGGCAATGTGATATATCTCCGGAGCTGCCCACCTGGCATTGCCACCGATTGTTGATGTGCAGAAAGTCGTATCGTAGAACTCGAGCATGAGGCTGGACAAGCCGAAGTCGCAAAGACATGCTTTACCCTCGTCCGTAACGAGAACATTTGTCTGTAAAATCTGATTAATTGGCTCTGTAATTAATATTTTAAGAACGCACCCCAGTCAGATCGCCATGGATCACGTGGGAAGAATGCACTGATTCAATCATTAGGAACAAGGTCCGAGTGTTTAACAGACTGCGCTCACAATAGGTCAAGCCCGATGCGACCTCGTAGGCCTATAATGAAAAGTTGTCAATGATACAAATAATCAAGAGTCAGCGAAAAAAAACTCGCCAACTGAAGGCGACGCATAAGACTCATGTCATCACCACATTCTTGTAGGTACTGCATGAGGCTTCCGTTATCAATCCAGGGACTGACGAGCGACGTGTAGCGACCGAAATGGGAAACAGTACCCAGCAAAGGCAGCACATTTTCATGAGTGAGCCTCTGCCAAACGAGTATCTCCCGACGGATTCGCTGGCGAGCCTGGGATTAGAAAAACAAAATGACAATAAGCAATGAACTGACCTTGGCAAATTTACTTTCGAGGTTCTGATCGTGAATATGTGACTGAATAACCTTGACTGCTACCTAGAAAGAGTTAGTTCTCGTTCACTTAACCACGAACACAACACCTCACATTATATTCATCAGCCTGCGAACGCAACACACATTTCCAAACGTCAGCAAATCCGCCACGACCTGCAGGATAATCGCCCTCTCGGGTAATCTTGCCAGTTAGGTCAGGAACATTGATGATGACCTCCTTGTGAACTGGTGATAAATCGCCCTGGATGCATCCATGGTGATTTTGAGGAAATTCCGTGATAGGGACTATGTCGGTGCTCAATGACTTGGAAAGCGCGACGTCTTCAGGTACGATTGGTACGATTCTGGTATCTGTCGGCGGGAGGGCTCCGTTTTGCACTGTTGAACTTGGAAGCGATGTGACCGTAGGCGACGATTGGCTGCACGGGGAGACCGATCTGGGAGGAGTCGTGGTGGACTCTGTTGCTACGGACAGCGCAGAGACCGGGCTTGTAGGTGGATGCTCAGACGATTCTTCGAGGACCTGAGGATGCGCCACAGCCTGGATGCGTGAAGAGTGAGGGGGAGTTAGCATTTCACGGTTGTCCGAAGGAGTTGCAGAAGAGTGAGAGATCGGTCTGTCGGTTGAAAGCTCGCCGGCACAATCTTCGGATGGCGGTGGAAATAGATGATTGCCTGAGGGAACATCGACAGGAGCTTCGTATGAAGGAGGCGGTGTCTGAACCCGTAACAAGCTGGTACCCAGATCCAGTACAGCGGATGGGGGGCAACTGTCCTCGTTATTGAGTCCACTTCGATACTTCTGAAAGCAAACGAGATTCGAAAGCACGTTTTGTTATGACTTTAGAAAAAAAACAGACCGTTTCTGTATCATCTCCAGCAGTCGCTGGCTCCAGATCAGCGTAAACTCTTAATGCCTCGCATAATGCCTCATTTGATTGAAGCAATGCCGCAACCAGCTTTTCCTGAGGTGTCACTTCAGGGGCTGCTTTGTCTTGCTACAGTGGAGGGTCAGAAATGTACCGTCTACTATTTAAGTGTTTTCATACATTATGCTGGATGTCTTTGGACAAACGTGACCGATTGGCAACTGCAGACGCCCATGGGATTTGGGCCTGTATAAGTGCTTGAGAGGATAGGCACTTCTTTTGAAACGCCTGTCATTTCAAAGTGTCAGATTCACGTGAATAAAGTCAGAAATTTTCAGACAAACTCGGGTGATTTCTACTTCTAGCTGTTCTGGACTGACGTATGCTAGCGCATTAGAGAGTAGTTGCGTATTGTCCTTCCCAACCTTGTATTCTTGGAATAAGAGGGACATGATGTCTTCCGGAGAGAGGGACCATTTCTCCGAGCTTGATGACGGTTCTGGAGGGAAGACCTGCAACTACGCTTTCAGTGCCTGAAATATTTCTAATACGGCAGATCTAGACACCAACAGGGAGCGATTTCTGCCAGTCGAGATTCGAGAAGGGAAGTTCTTCCTTTTGGTGTGCACGCAGCTGTGTTTTTGTCGTTGTCCCCAACACAGATTGGCGTTTCATCGAGATCGACGCCGCATAATCAGTCCTTGTCAAAGTTTCTGTATAGGCACGTTCTGTGTCTTCAATAAATTATACGCAAAATAGATCATAGTACCTTCGGCCCCCTTCAAATCAGCCAGGAAATTCTCTTTCTCCTTTCCTTTGCCTTTCTCCCAGACGCCTTGGTTCCTATTACCCTTTTCAAGGCCAACAGCCGGGAAGTAAGCAGGTTCATCCCACTGACGTCCTTGATGGGTCGTCTTCTCTCGGTTTGGGAGAAGATCAAGCGCTTTATACGAATCGAGAGCATGCAATATGCTGAATAACGCCGCACTAGTAATTTCATGCTGTTTCTCATCGCTCGACCCTCCATTCGGACGCCAACCTACGACTTTTCGCGCTATGTCAGCCCTTTCACTACTACGCAAAGAGTACGAAATGTCCTGCACATGGATTCAGTCACGATCGCTAGGTAGCATATAAGAACATACATCAAGGCTAGCCGACGGCTCTGGGTCGATTTCTATCCGGCCGCGGGCTGGAAACGGGGTGATGATATTGTGATGTTTCTCGCGTGCAAATATCCTCTTCATCGTTGCAGCACCAAGGATCGCGGCCAGAGGATCGAATATGCCACCTTACCCATGCCCTTTTAATGAAACCGTTGCTAGGCACGTTTGTCACGGTCTCACTTCCATTCGAATATTCCAAGGCCGATGCCAGCGGTGATCGATGACTTGCTGTACAAATGACGTACCGTTGTGTCGAAAGTAAGATACCGATACAGCTTCTTACCCCAGGGTTGACGGGTAACTTTGACAGGCGTGTGTGTTCACAGCATGGTCAAGGCGTCACTGGCGCTGGCGTCTAATTCTTGGCTCGGGCGCTTTGCCGCATTCAGTATGTACGTCATACTTGCTTGAATCCTTTCGAATCCATGTCACAACAATACCGCTCCGAATTTATGATGGACTCGAGGTAACAAATTAGCCATTACCAAAAACCTTTTCCTGTCCAAACTGATCTAAACCTTCCCTTTGTTTCTTTCGCCCAACCTGCCCATCGTGATGTCTTTCCTGAGACGACATGCCACTCGCTGGCATCCCAATCCCCTGATGGACGTCACCGGAGGTTGCGCCAGTCAGCGTCGATTCTGCAGAGGTGCCTACTGGACTTGTTGCGGATGCATCATGGTCCACAACTGTGTCGAGTGGGTTTTTGGTGGGTTCTGGTTGTTGGCCTGAAGGAGATGGAACGTTAGATAGAACATTAATTGGCTCATATGCAGCTAGGTCCTAACATACCTGCCTGTCGGCCGTCAACGATTCCTTGGTTTTCGTAGGACATGATGTTATGATTATGAATGGTTAATTTCGGTTTTGGGACACATGCTTAAGTATATATATCCTGCAATCGTGGTGCTCAGCCTATGAGGTCATGGTGCTATATGATGCAACTGCTACGATCATCTTGGAGTCGAACTCGGCGTTTATACTAATTTGGGCGCTTCAAGTTGGAATTGCGGAAGATAGACGACATGTACAGGACCACCGCGGCTGATATAAAAGCTAACACAGAAGCGATGTCATACAGTCTGCACACAGGACTTGTTACATAAAGTACCCTCGACTAGCATATAGGTAGCGTGGCGCCTTTCAGATATTTCAATACAAGTCCCAACATGCGTGAAACCAATGGCATACCATGCGATCATTGTGGGTATGGATGTGTTCGTGAGTGTGTTTATGGTCGTAGTTGTGGTGACCACCGCTATCTTGGTCTTGGTCGTGGTCGTAGTCATGGCCGCGATCTTTATCGTAAGTCTGGTGTGGATTTTCAGGATATTCGGTGCCAAGTCCGAGCGTAACATCGATGTCGAGTAAAGCATCATTTGAAGACCGGCGAGCGTGAGCAAGAAGCGCAGGGAGAGGAGGAACGGATGACTGCGACCGACGCTGTTTGTTAAGATCTCAGCACATAAACAGCGAATTCAAAGCGCTAAAGGACTTGCGACTAAGTCGGTCCGTCCGCCAGGGACGGCCAAAGGAGCCAGCGCAGCTGGAGAAGCCATTGCGACAAGACACAACGCCAGGATGGTGATGAAGCGAATCTTTTGCAAAGGGAGAAAATTGAGAGGCATCATTAAGAAAACGATTATAAGCAG
Source organism: Piloderma croceum F 1598 (assembly GCA_000827315.1). Classification (NCBI taxonomy): domain Eukaryota; kingdom Fungi; phylum Basidiomycota; class Agaricomycetes; order Atheliales; family Atheliaceae; genus Piloderma; species Piloderma croceum. Next base: position 206,132 of record KN833016.1, on the reverse strand, counting down.
GGAATGGGATAGGATATGGCGTGTCGCTAAATGCGGGTGAAGAGTGTGGAAATATTCCTCCAAGAGACGGCAGAGCCGGGAATTTATACCCTGATCTAGGCTGACTCGGAGCTCCCAATCACCCACCAGTAATAGCGTAGGAAATCGATCATGTCGGGTAGAGACAATGACTACATAGTTCTGATTGAAATCGAGTGTCAGAAGTGACGGTGACATCGGGAAATCGGGGCGTCGCTGGTATAACGGGGCGGCGTTTGTAAGTAAATGACTGGGGGGTAAACGGGTATTCAGATATTGTATACGTAAAAGAAACAAACCATACAAACGTTCAGTCTGTCAGCGATCGGTCGAGGAACGGTCCAGCTGACTTGAGTGAAAGACTCATGAGACAACTTCAATGCCATTCGTGGTATGCCTCGGGTCCCCATCATTCTTCGACGGAGCTCGAAGTTAGGCTACCTGGCAGCTGATTTTTTTTTCGGACCCAATATAGCTAGGATGGCGACATCTTCGACGGATCTCACGAAATAACTAAGGCAAGTGGACGGGTCTACATGTCTATTCACAACAGTGACACACTTTCTGGCGATGGGGACAAGTCGAGAATGTTCAACTTCAACGCTTTTACCCAGACGATTATCACTACAGACCGAGAGTGCGGATATTCGGTCCGTTCAAATTCGGAAGTTGTCAACGTTCCCCCTGACCTTCCTACCGAAGCATCCCCTCTACTACCCGAAAGGCATTCTAGATCCCCGAGACTCAGGATGAGCTGGATATTGGGAGTGAAGCGAGAAGCATCCTTTACTCCACCTCCTTTGTCTCGGCGTGCACCAGCACCCCCACCATCACCTCACGAAGATATGTTTGACTCGGCCGTATGTGCCTCAGAGATAAACCGTACGACTTCTTCCATAACCTCGACCCCGCCACCAGAGCCTCCCTCTCCATCTCAGCCAAAGCCTCCTTTATGGAAACATCGCCCGAGGATGCATTCGCCTAGTCTTACACTGGAAAATTGTGGGAGTGTCGCTAGGGATCATCTGGCGTCTGAGAGGACTTTTCTTGCATATGTAAGAACAAGTTTGGCTATCGCGTCTACAGGAGTTGGTGAGTGCGATCTCCTGAACAACCTCCAGATTTTTCAAATCAATTGTTCGAATATGATCATCTGATTTACTGGTTCTTGAAGCTCTTGTTCAACTATTCACAATATCGGGCTTCTCTTCGACAAAACCCTCATCAGGAGGCCTTACGCCTACCACTCCTGCGATACAAAGATACGCCAGACCATTGGGGGCTACCACGGTCGTCTTGGGACTAGTTGTACTTGTAATTGGTATGTCCTCTCAATAAGATAAGCTCTTCCCTCTTGAAGTTGCGCCGTGTCCGCGCACAGTATACCTACATTCCTGCGCGAAATGGTTTAGACGACAGATGCTGACTATATGGCTGGATTACAGGTCTTGTGCGGTACTTCACCATTCAATCCGCATTGACAAAAGGGAGCTTCCCGGTGGCCAGGGTCACGGTAGCTTTCATCGCGGTGGTGCTTTCTGCACTCGTGGTTATTGTGTTTGGAGTTCTGGTGAGCGTGAGACGGTAACGGCGGCTACTTGGAACGAAGCTTTTGAGGATCAGAAGGGGCATTTGGATGGGGATAAAGGTGGTGCTTTTGCAACTGCACGGGCAAAGCCTATGTCTGCCATGCGCCTGTGGGAGGCGCTTACATGCTATCCATTGGGATACCATGCAAGCATATATGGAACAATGATTCCTTCTGCACTCTGTTTTTACGTGTCATGCACGTCTAATTCACATTTGGCGTTTGCAGCTCACACTGCCATCGAATTTCAATGACCACCCTGAACGTACTCAGGTCAAGTTTGGCGCGACGTATGTTCCAACAATTATTTTGCAGTGAGGTTTCGCGCTTGAATTTTATATTTTTGTTAATGTCGGATACCTTCTAAGACGATATGGAAGTCAGTGATCCATATCGACATTTGCATCGGGCCGGGCTGGCTGCAATCTCACGTCATCGAAGGCCCCCCCCAAAAACGATAAGCAATCTATGAAGAACTACCGGGAGTCTAGATTGTGCCTTGGCGTCCGTTCGCATGACGCATCAAGTTACAGATAGTCATTTGAATTTTGGCGAAGCCTTCGAATGCTATTTCGCACACAATGATTTTAGAAAGTGCGATGAGTTCTGCGCACGGCAGACGGCGCCGAATTTGAAGGTCGCACAAATGCATTCGCAATGCATTCGTAATGTTTAAATATGCGATTCAATTTGCGAACACTGCCAATTCATTGCCAAATTTGGACTTTGACAATAGATACGTTGGCATCGTAAATTTTCAGGGCATATTTGGAATTTGCATAACACACAAATCCTTATTGTCCACCGGAGCTTCGGATTTGTACACCTGACATATTCTAAGTTTGTACTTCAAATTTTTATTGTGTGCAAATTTGATGACAAATTTAGAATTTCCGATTGAATTTGCGGCTATTGCATATGAATTCCTATATTTGAACATTACTATTTGAACATTACAATTGCATTGTGAATGCATTTGCGAGACGTTCAAATTCGGCGCCGTCTGCCGTGACGTTGGCCATCAGAACCAACTTGACATTATGTAACGTTTGAAATTAGTAGCAGTGTCCCATCATAGACTGGTAAATCTGAGTTTGAATTTGGTATGCTGCACTATCTTTTCCTGCGGTTACCACCTACAGTTCACGCAACACAAAAACGGCAAGTCTGGGCAGAGCCTTACAGTAATTGGAGGACGTTAGATTAAGTCCCAATAGTGATAATGGGCCAAAATACCCTAAATTTGAATATTCAGCAATTTACCCCCCTGAGCTGAATTTCTGAGTTGCTGAAAATGGGTTGGGTGAACTGTAGTCTAGTTTTACACACACACAGCAGACCACGGTGTATATTATATCCACTGTGGTCTGCCGTGACACGGGGCAAAAAAGCCTCTTTCCTTTAGACAAAATTTGAAAACCGCTACAGAAAATAAATAGATTATCATTTTACTTTTGGCCATAAGAAATAATCAAAAATAGAATTAGAACAATGAATTATTATTTCAGTTGAACGAAAGAATACAACATATTTTGATTTTGTTCCCAGGATATAATCTAATTTTGGGTTATGCCTCTGTTTGTGGTAAATAACAATTGTCTGAATTTGATTGTGTCAATTGTTTTGACATGCCAAAAAAGTGTTCACTGTGTTTAGATTATTTCTTGATGACAAAATGGCTAATTAGCCCTTATTTGTCCATTTTGTCATCAAGAAATAATCTAAACACAGTGAACACTTTTTTTGGCATGTCAAAACAATTGACACAATCAAATTCAGACAATTGTTATTTACCTCAAACAGAGGCATAACCCAAAATCAGATTATATCCTGGGAACAAAATCAAAATATGTCCTATTCTTTTGTTCAACTGAAATAATAATTTCATTGTTCTAATTTTATCTTTGACTATTTCCTGTGGCCAAAAGTAAAATGATAATATATTTATTTTCTGTAGCAGTTTTCAAATTTTGTCTGAAGGAAAGAGGGTTTTTTGTCCCATGTGACATGCGCAGTTGAAACTGTACCTGATGATTTTGGGAACAATTGCATCACATGCTTATTTTATTGTGCGTAAACACACCAATTAACCATTGCTGATTTTGTTATGGATCACTGGAAAATTATATGATAATTACTTTGCTGTAAGCGAAATAATAATATTGAGTTTGAGAGAGATTCAGTAATTATTGGTGTGCTCTTTGAGCATACACAAGTTAAATTATCTAAATAGGATATACTCAAAGAAATAGCTAGAACCTGAGGAAATAACTAAGTCAAGTCATATTCTGAGACACCTAACGACCTTATACGTCCTAAGGACTTATTCTGAGAGTGTGCTAAACGATCTAGCTCAGTTATATAAGGTCAGGATTGTTTGCAGAGCTAGTCTATGCAAATAATCACTATTAGGTGGGAAAGTCTAAGTCTTGGACTCAATAATTCACACAAGCTTGAGAGCGATGTCAGAGAGGGAAAATATGATTTATTAGACGAATCTAGCCTCTTAATTATACCATACATGATAGAACTGTTGAGAACAGGGAAGAATTATTGAGTCAGAAAGGATTGACTCAGGATTGCTAAATTCGTCAATTATTTCTATTCTAATTATACCCAATGGCTTGGACAGACCTCGGTGATGCTTCTCAAGGAGTCAAGTGGCTGCAGAGGACTGTGAGTCATGCCTGAGGCCAGGGCGAGGCATGTTGAACATGCCACTTCCGTTTTAGGAAGGAGTTTGAAACTCCATGACGCTTTGTGGTAAGGACGAAGAGTTTCGGTACTCGTTTGCATGGAGGTTTGTAAATGATAAAAAATGGTAAATGGAGGTATAGAAACTAATTTAGTTGCTATCCTATATTTGTTAATTAAATATCTTGGAGAATAATGTGTTAATAATTGTAGGAGTGATTGCAGAACTAAATTGATAAAATATAAGTGGTAAAGTGGTAAAATGTCTATATATCTATAACAGAACCTGTCAAGCGGGCTGCAACTTCATCTTTGGGTTTGTTTAAGTGGGCAGCTGTCATTTTCCAGAACTGGAATGCAAATTGGTGCACAGACCCTTGCAGTGGTGGGTGCAGGCACAGTTTCTGCAGCCAATGTGGAGGAAAGCATTGTGCCATTGACCATGACCCATGTGCAGCTTTAATCAAAACTAGCAGATGAAAAGGAAATGCTGAGGGTAGCAGAACAAGTGGAATTGGCACTGGGAGGAACTAGATCCATCAACCCGGCCATCATGTCTGCTTCTCGTAAATGCAAGGCGACTGATGTCATTGATGCACCTCGTTATCATCATAATTTTGTATGGGACCCATCCGCTTCTTCAAATATATCCCCTTCTGCTCTTTACATGGAAATGCCAGAGCCACTTCCTTCTGTTCCCCAACACCTCCTTGATAACCCAATCATCAAAGCTTTGCTGGCCGCAAATAAAGACTTCATCAAGGTTGAAACTCCTTTTGATATCAACAAACTAGAAAATCTCCTCATTGACCACCCAAACCCTCCTTTTGTCCACTCTGTTCTCTCTGGCCTGTGTTTTGGCTTTTGGCTGTGCGATGATGGCGAGTGGAAACTAGAACTTGAAGAGGTTGTCAGAAATTATTCCACTGATGTACCAGACCTGAAAGCTATTTGTGCCTTCCAGGACAGAGAGCAGGCTGCTGGTTGTTGGTCCTCCAAAATACCCCAATTATTGCCTGGCATGAAGACCTCACCAATGTTCGTTGTTTGGCAGGGGAAGCCACGTGTTGTTACAGACCACTCAGGTTCGGGCATCAATGACCACATTCCATGTGAGGATGCGAAGGTTAGGTACAATAACATGCATGATTTTGAGCGTTGTCTTTGTGACGCTCATCATGCCCATCCTGGGAGGCGACTTGTTCTTTTCAAAGATGATGTCGCATCCGCCTTTCTCAACCTGCCTGCATATCCCATTTGGCAGCTGTGCCAGGTCGTATCAGTTGACAGTAAACTTTATATTGTTTGGTGTTTTGTGTTTGGTAATTGGGCTTCCCCTTGAATCTGGTGTGCCGTCTCTGGACTGCTGTGTTGGATTGCAGTCCGTAAACTGGACATTGATGGTCTCCATGTCTATATGGATGATTACTTTGGATGGGATTTTGAGGGTAACAATGTGTTTTATCACGGCAAACTTCACCCTCACCGTCAGGTCCAATTGCTTATCCTTTGGGAATGCATAAGCTGTCCTTTTGATGACAAGAAGCAGGAACATGGAGCCATGCTCAAGATCATCGGATTTTGGGTAGACATAAATCAAGGTACCATCAGTCTGGCTCCTTCCTCAGTCACTGACATCATCGACAAAATCAAATCTTTCCTAGCAACCACAGGTCATGCACTTGCACTTTGTGACTGGCAACGGTTGGCAGGTCACCTCAACTGGTTGTTGAATGTTCTCCCTTGGGGTTGCCCGGCCTTATCGGAGCTCTACCGCAAGATGAGTGGGAAGTTCCACACATATCGTGGTATTCACATCAATGCTTCTGTTACTGCTGAGATAACATGGCTAGTGTCCATAATCCCTCGTTCAATTGGTGTTCAATGCTCAGATTCTGGGCTTTGGGGTTTAGAGGACGCGGATTTTGTAGTGTGGACAGATGCAAGGCTTCAGCATGGCCTTGCATTCATATTCACAGGCAATGGTTTCTATTATCAGTTATGGGAATGTCCCTCAAATGTCTCGATTGATATCTTCTTCCTAGAATTGGTGGCCATTCTGTTTGCCATTCACTATGTTGCATCTTTACCTCAACCACCCCGCCATCTTGTGGTGTTTACTGACAGTCTGGATGCAGTTGGTGTATTTAATTCACTTTGTGCATCTAGGCTAATCCACAATGGGCCCCTACTTGCAGTTGCTGGCATCATCATGGAATCAGGAGTGGATTTTCAGGTTCTGCACATTGAAGGCAAGGTTAATTTGCATGCTGACTTACTCTCTCGTCTTCTACTTTCCAGATATGCTCAGAAATTCCCTTCAGACCGCATCTGCTCTTTCAGCCCTCCACGGGACCTATTTCCAGTGTGATGGAGGGAGTGCTTTTAGATGTGTTGGGGGGGGCATGGTGCTAGACGCAATGCCCACCCAGTGATGGAGTTGTTTGATCTTGACCAGTGTGTGCAGACACTTCAGGTCAATTCCATTGAGAAATCAACAGCATTAGGATATGCAATGGGTGCTCGTGATTACTTGACTTTCTGTTTGAATCACAAGATCCCCCTGGATCCAATTCCTGCAACTCTCACACGCTACATCGCATATACATCACCATTCATCTCATCTGCCCCAAAATACCTCACAGGGGCTTGTCACTTCCTTGCTGACATCTACCCTGACTTTGATGCCAATCGAGCCCATCCACTTGTCCAGGCAACAATTAATGGTGCTAAAAAGGCTCACACAGACCCCATATGACATAAACTGCCACTTTGGCCAGCACATCTCCATGCCTTTTTGCATAAGGCTCACCTGTCCAGGGATTATGATGACTTCCTCTTTGCAGTCATCCTCGCCTGCTGCTTTTATGGCTGTCACCGCACAGGCGAGTTGATCGTCAAATCAGACAAGCAGCTTTTCGACTGGAAAAAGATAATAAAATGCTCTTCACTTGTTTTCTGTGATGGGCGGGCAGGATATCACTTACCTTATCACAAGGCAGATTGTTTCTATCAGGGGACTGATGTTCTGTTCATACAACAGGACGTTGCCAATCCAGTGACTCTCCTTGAGGAGTATGTGGCCCATTGTGATGCCTTGCACGGTGTGCATGCTGTACTGTTTGTGTATCAGGACGGTTCCATTCCAAATCGATCTTGGTTTGATGCGAAGTTTTTCTTAATGTTGGATCATGCATATGGTGGACACTCTGCTCACGCTGGGGGCACCACCTTTTATGTGGGTTTGGGACTCTCCGAAGATGTTATCCAAGCTCTTGGGCATTGGTCTTTGCAGGCATGGAAGATCTATATTCATGACAATCCTTCCATTCGCACCAAATATCAGCTCGCTTCTATTCAGCTGCATAATCACTAAGACTACATATTCTGCTTCTTGCACCCATCTTTTACACCCCCCCCACCCCCACCCCCACCACACACCATCTACAGCATTTGCAGCCTTTCACTCAAATCAAATCGAATAGACCCAGGGGTCCACCACAGTGGCCCCTGTTATTGCTACACAGATGCGAGCAGTGCAGCAGAGGTCATCGTAATCACAGGTTCCAAGGGTAATGAATGATTTTGTAGGCCTCTGTGCCCACTTGTGATATTGGAAGATTGGCCTCACCGATTTTCTCCCCCCTTTCGGCAATCCTACCATATGGACTATGCCCGTATCCAGCTCAGTGCTACAGTTTAGCAGAGGCCAAGCCGTGATAAGAATCAGAGCATCAGTTTTTACCGGTGCTCTCTTCACTTCCCCACATTGTTGCCAGCACCCAGTAAGCACCTTGTGCACTCTCTTCCAGCTATAGCTGATGCCCTCTTGCTGTATGTGCAGATTGCATGTACTGGTAGCCTTGCTTGCTATCTTACATCAATCTGATCTGTTACCATACAGTAAGCCTTCTCTTCCTCACATTGTTGCCAGCACCCGATCTTGGGTACTGGTGGTTGACTGGTGGCCATTAATATCAGATAGCAAAGCTAATCTGTTACCTTTCAGAGCTCACTTCATCTTTTTTGTTGCCCTCCCACCTCACCCTTATTTTTTACCTACATTTGACATTTTATTTACAAAGTTATGTATCTTGTTGTTAGTGTTGTAGCCTTTCACTCGAATCAAATCGAATAGACCCGGAGGTCCACCATGGCGGCCTCTGTTATTGCTACACAGATGCGAGCAGCACAGCAGAGGGTTGATTTCGCCGAATACATGCCCCTTACAGAAAGGCCACTTACTCAACAACTTTTCCCAACTCATTCTGTATAACCCACATTCACACATCAGATCTGCCCTTGCGAGCGACAAACAATCAACTCAAGCATACCTTGTATGTACCCTCTCTGATGGCAGTAATTGCCATAAGCCCATCAACTGCACAAATCCTTTTCTCAAGCAATGACGAACCAACCAGCATGGCCGCCGTGACAGCAAAGATCGTTACTGCTTAAGATACTAAAGGAAAATGAAAGAGAGAAAAATATGGTGACTCAAGTGAGCTGCGCATGCGCCGGCACGGAGCACTCGGAGTGCATATATGTAACAACACAGAAGCAGAAACCACTGAACTCAGTACACCTGTGTAGGCCCACATTTCTACCACCATCAGGGCAAGAACGAAACATACCTCAACGATCACGGAATTACCAACTAAACGGCTCAAGGTAGACAAATGCCAGCATAACCTGGAACAAACTGATTGGTTCCGACAGCGGAAATACAGGTACAAGCGGAGCATGCGAACATAATGACTCCGTTAGATTAACGTGTTTTATTTTGCTAAAAAAAATAAACAAGTTCAGTCTAGCTGACGCCGCGGGTGGGACGTCAACTGATAATTCGTTTTGGTTAGAATCTGGGCAGCTTACTTCTGACTATATTCTAGACACCGTAATTACCTCCCCATGGCGGGGATTTCTCGGATCCCTGCACGTAAAGAATATCTAGATGCCAGCGAGTCAGTTTCATTTCATACCAAACCTGCTGAAAGCTTACTATAACCCCATTTACAGTTAAAACGAACAGCACAAGAACACCCACGCCAGTCCAAGTAGCAATATTTCCTTTGCTCTTTAAATATTGCACATGAAATGAATATAATCATATAAGAAGCGGAATTACGAACCAAAAGTGAGTGATGAATAGTTATCCAATGTGACACTGAGTAGTAACTTTAAGCAGTCAGCACGAGGTTCCTGGCACGTAAAAACTCAGCGGTATTGCGCACCAGGCGCAGCCACCGCAATTCGAATGCAGAGGTACTAGTCGGACAGATGTTAGAAAAGTGCTCACTGTAGTTGACCTGTGACGGTCATGATAGCCGCCGTAACCCGTCGAATCAGACAAAGAGTGTGAAAGGAATGAGTAGATCTGTTGAACGGGCGAAACAGAAACGGAGGAAATCTGAAACGAACGTAATAGGGTAACCTTAAAAATTTGTGCTTGTGCATGGGTCGGCTCGCCGGACCGTCCACAATTTCAAGTCCGCTTTTGGGTTAGCGTCAAATCGTTCCCCGTCTGAGTCTCTGGAACTTGACTCATGCTCATGCATTTGGGGAAAATTTAAACCATCCCCAAGATCGGAGGTCCAAGTATGTGTCCGGCAGGTCACGGTTTCGTCTTTCAGCTTCATTAGCTTCAGTCTATCGCCTCGACGAAGCACCTTGATCTATACGACGGCAAGATATCAAATTCAGCCCCAATGGTGCTTGTGCCATAGATACAGATAAGATGATAGCGACATATTAAACGAGGTAAGATATAGATGAAATTAATAAACTTTCTAAATTATTCACCAATTCTCACCACTGGCCCAACCGCCTCCGCTACAAGCCTCCAACACAACAGGAACTTGATGATACCCCTCAGCTATAACCTCACGATCATTAATCATTCAACGGTGCGAGTCGTTATGTTCTACTGCCGTGACAAGCTCAGTGGCGGCGACTTGTGTTGACAGCGTCGATGTTCGCAGATCTGGCGTTGTGACGGGACGGGATATAGATGGTGTACTGATCATGTCGGATATATAATCTGTCGACGATGGTATTTTTTCTACCGCTTCCTGTGATGAGGTAACATCAACAAATTTCATCTCGTTACATAATGGAGCTGGGACAAAAACCTGTGCACGAAGAACCGCAGCAGGAGTAACTTCGACGCTATTTCGTAAGGAGAACGTATCTGCGGACGATGACGTTGCTGAGTATGTGCTTGTGCTGTCCGTAGATGTCCTCTATGATAGATCCGAGACATCAGTGCCCACGCCGAGGATCCCAGCATAAGTCCAGATTAGCTCACCGAAAAAGAAACTCCCCGCCTCCTCGACTGCGGAGGCATCTCAGTCAACTGTACTTCCAGACCACCCGCGTTCTCTTCCGGAGGTGGAACCATGGGTGTATTCATCAGTAGCGTGAGCGTCTCAGTGACCGCGGCAATGGTGAACCTTGAAGAAGGCATTACGGTGAGTTGTCCAACTTCAGGTTATAGTAAATTTAGTAAATCGTGGTGCAGAAATTAAATGGGAGGGGATCGTGGTCTGTGTTCAAGAGGGGCAAGGTCCGGGATGACAACAAGTAACAAGTCTTAAGCGGACAACACGGAGCTACGTCATTCAGAGACCCGATCGGAGTGGCTGTGCACAAGCAGGCCAGTCATTTCTCGATCGGGACTCGACTTTGAAGGAGCTGTGTTGGCATCACTAGGTCGGTTTCCTTCATGTATATATGACCTAGCACGTGTTTACGTAAGGAGGGGTTTTTTTTTTTTTCGCAGACCTGCAACAGCCTGAGTAAAGCCGCCGTTTTGTACTCTCTTCGGTCCTTGACACAGTATTCAACCGTAACCCCACTCCCTGTAAGCAGTTACCCCATCGACAATCCCTTGTTACATACGGCAAGTCTGCACCGATCCAGCTCAACCTATACCTTGTGGCGAGCAATGGTTCTGGGTAAACGTCGCGTCCTGAGTTCATCACAATCACCAAGCTCCACGCAAGTCTATGGCTTACAAAGTCAGTACCTTCTGCCCATTTAAAACCACTCTAATGCGATTAGGTCTCTAGTTGACTCTGCCGACGTGGCTGCGTGGGTCGAGAGCCTGTCAGACAGTGAACCTCGAAAGTTTTATGTTGAAATTAGGGCGAGTCAAATGGAGGTGCAAGTTACAGAGGCAGCGGAAAGAAATGAAACACTGTCATGGAACGAAGTGTTATTTTTGCTGTACGTCTGATAGCACCTTAATTGCCAATCGGTTATTGATGCAGCTTTCAACAGCATAGGAAATAGTTCATCGATCATTTCTCTGTCGATATTGCACAAGCCTTCCACAGCTATCATCACTCAAGAGACATGTATAGGTTGCGTTGACATCACATTTGGCACACTTCTAACAAGATGTGCTGATAATGATTGTACGTGCGCTACATACATAAATATGCGGAGTCAACTTAAAGTTGAACAGTTGCTGCTCTGGAAATGATGTCGGTAGCAACCGAGTCGAAGGAGCCAACAATAGGGATCATTAGAGTCAAGCTCATCGAATGCACTGATCTCAACGACCTGGCAATGCAAATGGACAACGTGGGCCGCAACCAGCTGCGTCGCTTTTGGAACTTCGGCAACTTGACCAATCTTCAAGATGCCTTTTCAAATATAGAAAACGCTGTCAAGCTCATGGATGATGAATGTCTGAGCAAACCAGAACTTCTCTCGAACCTTGGTGTCGCCCAACAAAGTCGCTTCGAGCAGTTCGGCCATTTGTCCGATCTCGAGAATGCTATCTCGAATATAAAAAAGGCAGTCGACATGACATATGACGGACATCCAGACCAACCAATGTATCTCTTAAACCTTGGTAGCAACCAGCTGATTCGCTTTGGGTGCCTCGGCAACTTGCCTGATATCGAGAATGCTATTTCCAATATAGAAAAGGCGGTCGACATGGCATATGACGGTCATCCAAGCAAACCAGGACGTCTCGCAAATCTCGGTATGGCCCAAAAGGCTCGTTTCGAGTGTCTCGGCGACTTGTCCGATCTCGAGAACGCCATTTCGAATACAGAAAAGGCAATTGCGCTCGCATATGATGGTCATCCAGACCTGCCACTGTATTTCTCAAGCCTTGGTTGCGACCAGGAGTGGCGCTTCAAACACCTCGGAAACTTATCCGATCTCGAGAATGCCATTTCGAATAAAGAAAAGGCAGTTAAACTGACGGATGACGGACATCCGAGCAAAGCAGATTATCTCTCAAATCTTGGTACCGCCCAACACAGTCGCTTCGAGCGCCTCGGCAACTCGTCCGACCTCGAGAATGCCATTTCGAATACAGAAAAGGCAGTTATGCTCACGGATGATGGTCATCCAAGCAAACCAGTATATATCACCAATCTTGGTCTTGTCCACCTGGCTCGCTTCAAGCATTTCGGCGACTTGTCCGATCTCGAGCATGCCATTTCGAATAACGAGAAGGCAGTCGACCTGACATATGACGGACACCCGAGCAAACCAGAACGTCTCGTTAATCTCGGCATTGCCCAACAAAAGCGCTTCGAGCATCTCGGCATCTTGGCCGACCTCGAGAATGCCATCTCGAATAAAGAAAAAGCAGTTCAGCTGGCAAATGATGAATACCCAAACAAACGCACACTACTTTTGGACCTTGGTGTTTCCCAACAAGCTCGCTTTGAGCGCCTCGGCAACTTATCCGACCTCGAGAACGCCATTTTGACTCTAGTAAAGGCAGTAGAGCTCACGGATGATGGACATCCGAGCAAACCGGAACATCTCTGTGCTCTTGGTTGTGCCCAACTGGCTCGATTTGAGCGCCTCGGCGACTTGTTTGATCTCGAACATGCCATTTCGAATAAAGAAAAGGGAGTCAACCTGACATATGACGGAGATCCGAGCAAATCAGGACGTCTCTGTGATCTTGGTGTCAGCCAGCATACTCGCTTCGAACGCCTTGGCAACTTGTTCGACCTCGAGAATGCCATTCGGAATATAGACAAGGCAGTCAAGCTGATGGATGACAGACATCCGGACAAACCAATACTTCTCTCGAGCCTTTGTACTAGCAAACAAACTCGCTTCGAGCGCCTCGGCGACTTGTCCGATCTTGAGAATGCCATTTCGAGTATAGCAAAGGCAGTTGGACTCATAGATGACAGACATCCGAACAAACCAGGACTTCTCATCAACCTTGGCGTTGCGCAGCGGGCTCGCTTTGAGCACCTCGGTGACTTGTCCGACCTCGAGAATGCCATTTCGAACGCAGAAAAGGCCGTTGACCTCACAGATGACGGACATCCGAACAAAGCAAGATTTCTTTCAAATCTTGGTACCTCCCATCAAATTCGTTTTAGGAAGTTCACCAAACTGGAAGACCGTGTGGCTTCTGTCTCTTCTTTCAAGGCTGCAGCACGGCTGAAGGCCGCAGATCCGTACCATGCACTGTTTGCCGCAAGAAAATGGGCAGAAATATCACATCTCCACGGTGACCGTATTTCTGCATTGGAAGGCTACCGCACAGCTTTGGAACTAATGCCAAAAGTTGCGTGGCTTGGCCTGGATACACCGTCTCGTCAAAACAGGCTCCATCGGGAGAAATTGGAGGATCTGGGCTGCCTTGCTGCAAGCTGTGCTATCAACATAGGCCACTTTGAGGAAGCAGTCGAACTTCTGGACCTGGGTCGATCGGTTTTCTGGAACCAAGCAGCCTCGTTGCGAAGTGACTTGGAATTGTTGAGGGACGTGGTACCAGAATTAGCAGCAGAGCTTGAGAAAATTGGTCGACAGCTTGATGCGGGGAACTTCTCTGACTCTCTCTTTGCCATTAGGGAAGATGTCAGTCATGATCGGCGTAGTGCGGAGGAAATTGGACAAGAACGACGTCACTTGGTTGGCCTGTGGGAAGGGCTGGTGGAAAGGGTCAGGGAGCTTCCACAGTTCAGATTTTTCCTCAGGCCTGTACCATTTAGCCAGCTTCGCCAGGCTGCTATAGCAGGACGGATCATCATTATCAACGCCAGCAGATATGGGGTCGATGCACTGGTATTTTCTGCTGCTCAACCAATTGGCCATGTACCACTCCCTGACATTAATATCGAAGAATTGGCAATATTGTCCAGACAAATATTACTTCGCAGGCCGGTTGTTGCTACAGAAAAGGCACAGCGGACCTACGTTGTGCGACACTTGGAACCTGCCTTGCGGATAGTCTGGGAAGCCATCCTTGTTCCCATCTTCAACAAGCTTGATGTTCCATCAACACCAAGTACAGCCATATCTCAGAGTCGAATTTGGTGGTATCCTACTGGACCTCTCACCTTCATCCCGATCCATGCCGCAGGGCCTGGTCGCGCAGTAGCTACCGATGTCAGCCGTTTGGTCATTTCTTCCTATGTGACTTCTCTCAACTCTCTCTTGCAAGCACAGAAGAGACACCGACAAGATACTGCAATGCATAGCTTGAAATTCCTTGCAATCAGTCAGCCGAACACTCCCAATCTCCCAGTTCTTCCACAATCCATAGCGGAGGTAGATAAGCTGATCAAGGCGGTTCATGTAGCTGCTGTTCGTTCCGACGCTTGCTCGAAGCAGGATATAATGCATCTGGATAGTTCAGATGCAACCGTCAATCGCGTTTCGGCTGCCTTAGATTCATGCTCCTGGGTTCATTTCGCTTGTCACGGGTTTCAAGATCCCGTCCTGGGAATGAAAAGTGCATTTGCATTACACGACGGCCCGCTCGAACTGGGCGAGATTGCATCTAAGAGGCTGTCCAGCGGTCAATTCGCATTTCTGTCCGCATGTCATGCAGCTTCAGGACTCAAAGAACTACCCGGAGAGGCCATGCATCTTGCAGCAGGACTTCAATTCGCAGGATTTCCCAGCGTCATTGCCACCATGTGGAGCATCCGCGACGACGATGCTCCTGAGGTGGCCGATCAGACATACCAGCATCTTTTCCGCAATGGACTGCAAGGGCTTGACCCTTCCGAGGCGGCGGCGGCCCTTAATCGTGCGATACTGCACCTCCGCGAAGATCCCAAGGTCACAGTAGATCAGTGGGCTCCGTTCATTCATTTCGGGATCTGATATTATGCGTGTTACACAACAGCGCATGCTGAAATGCTATCCAGACGAGAATCCGACAAATTACTACTTGAGGCATTGGCTCCACTCTGAAAATAAGCTGGGTAGATATTGCAGACACTTTATGGCCCAATACTTTCATTCTTCTTCGCCCCTTCGGTTTTATCTCTTTAGGTTCTCTCTCACCATTCTCATGTGCTCCATCGTTCAACCTCAGTCTATTCCGCGCGATTTCCATAGCGTAGTAGGCGATCGGAGAATATATGGAATCAGCAATTATTCTGTATGTGCTTCCAGGGTGAATGTTAGCGTACCTAGCTTGCATTCAAGTAACTAGGTCATGTGTGAGAAAATGGAATTAGGAGAGCAAGCAAGCAGAGACGCACCAAAAATTGCCGTGCGCCCGTTCGAATCAATGACCTGAAGTTAAATCATCTATAGCACCGAAGAAATGACGCAGGTTCTGAAACGCTTCGTCGATCAAATCATTATTTTCAAGGTAAGAGGGTAATTGCAATGGCCGATCAGACGCGAAGGAAGATTCCTTGCAGCAAAATTCCTGTCGTGTGTAAATTCTTAGGGATGGATGTCAAAAATTGGGATCGCATGAAATCCATTGTTATCCCTCTAACGCAGTAATTCTGTTTGAAAGCAATACTATTTGATGTGCCTCACGACGCTGAAGCCTGTGTACATAGAATATTAATATTGTAGCAATTCACGGAAGGCTTGGCAGAATAGGGAACGACTGATGGCCCGCTTCCCGTACATTATACCTGCAGATGCACTGGCGAGTTCGTACTTACGACTTGAGTAAATCCTGTAACCTCCTTCCTCTCGGCGCCCCAGTAGACAACACCGGTCAACACACCGCCGGCAGCCTCGAGCATTTCCAATGATCTATGGCGGCCTTGGCCTGATGGGTCACTCACATCCGTTTTGTCAACAGACGGAAGGAAGACGGTCGATTTCAGAGCAATTTTCCCTTCAAAGGCGCTGTGGTGACTGACAGAAGCAGGAGAGTTGGAGGTCAGCGCCTCGGAATGGACAATCGAGTCGACCGGGGATGTGTCATAAATTAGTTCGAGCGGCTGGTTTACGGTTCTGGCTTTCACATTAAATAAGCCGTTGGTTGTCTTTGAAGAAGTAAGGCTAATCGACGAGTGAATACGACTGCGGAAGTATATACGGATTCAGAATGAATATCAAGGCAGCGGGATGATAACCTACCCATTACTCGTTATCATAATTAAATCGGTAGCTGTCTTCCTGGCCGGGTCGTTGAGGAGTCCCACGTTAGCATTAATTGGTGCGTTGGAGGTACGAAGTTCAAGTGATGCGGATGAATTAAAGGAGCCAGTGATAGGACTATTGGAAGTCACCAACTTGGCGTGATGGGCATGGAGGGACTTTGAAGAGACGTTGAACTAAAAGTGTAGAACGTAATAATGTGGACTACTCACGGTAACGGTCATCGGCATGCTAGAACCCAAAAGAGACAACCGTCGGAATTCAACGGTTTCCGCAATGTCTCCCACAATGTGAGTGAACATGGGAAGTTCGGTTTCAAATGCATTCACCACGAGGTGAGAACGCTGGATGGGTATGCGTACCACAATATCGAATTGTATTTTATCCTTCTTTGAGCGGTGTTTCGGACTTTCTGGTGTCTATCATGATGCGTAATTGCCTCTGATTCGTGCAACCATGGGAGTAGTTCTCACAAATATGCCAACACCATTCTCGCCGGATCTACGTTGTAGCGAGCACACCTTTGCACGGGTGAGAGCTTCCCGGGTGTAGAAACTTGCAACCACCTCGACTTTGACATTTTCCCCGCCTTCTTGCGAATCTAATATTGTGGCGCTGCCATGCGTAAGTGACCCTTGGGCAAGGAGGTATAGGGTGTCCGATGATATGGGTAAGTCGAAGACCGCGCGGGCAGCATGTGGGTATTTGGAGGAACCAGGAGAACTAATTTGTGACCAATTTTCTCCTTCAACACAACGCTGGACAGGTTCATCTGATGGTACATGCCCCGCCCCTTGAACATCACTTCGCATGCTGACCTGATACCACTGCTGCATATGAGGTTGTATCAATGTCCACAATAGACATTTTCTAGACTCACTTGAGAACGATGGGCTTTATCGTTTGCTATCCAGACAACGCCGAATGTGAATGCAGATAACAAAATAGTGGTGACAATAGCGACACAAAAGGCTTTAGTGAACCTCCAGGTGGAGGGTCCACGATATTCCGATCCGGGTCGAGTATTATGGTATCGAAAATATGGCTGATTTTGTATATAGGCCGGTGGTGGGTCTTCCCCAATCAGTGGGTACGATTCCCCGGGCTTCACAGGCGATTTGGGTGCTGGCTCTGTAATGATCATAGGCAAAGAGTCGTCAATATCGACGCCATCCTAAGATAATGACAGGGCACATTTAAATATCCAAAAGTCAACATATGGTCTTTAACTGCGGGCCTGCGGCGTAGTGATTCGGAACAAAAGGCGATAGACGCCCGAAAAAGAACTTGAGTCAACTATGCCAAATACCTCCTTACATACCTACCTGGTTTCGGCGCTTCCTATTCGTTCAATCCCGCTCGACTTTTCTTCCAGGAACTTCGCAACGTCCCTTCCGCTAATGACTGTTATCTTGCCTGATGCCCGGCTAGTGTTTGGAAGAGGTTGGCACGCGATAGCCCTCCAGTGTCTCTATAGCGTATTGGCCGTTCGTCAAGGTCGAGATTCAAAGTGACCAGATGACTGTTCGTTGAGGTGACTCAGGTTTACTAGCGAAATTTTTAAACTCCGCGGCTTTCGAAATTCGCAACATCCGTCGTTGACGAACCTTTTGGTTCAGACGGCTGGTCTAACGCCGGCGTGCTACAGATTTGTACGTCGGAATGGCATTGCACACAAGTACAATACTAGCTCGGACTCCCACTGCCATTCTTTCCCACATATCACGACTGTCAACAACCTACACCGATCACGCAGTCGCATTTGCCCTCAACGCCAACGCCCCCGAACTCCCAACGCTAGTCTCACGGCTGACGAAAATTTCTTGCCAAACTATCGGATGTCTCTCCGCGCCTTTACCAGGTCTAGCTTCTGAGGGTTTCATCTCATGCTCTTTGGTTGTATTCGATAAACGTAATGCCCTTTCGGTCAGGTCCACTATTCCTGGGAGGGCGGCTCCTCAGGTTGGACGGTGGCATGCGTTTAGACAAAGGAACGATAAGTCAGAGGAAGAGTTACCTCCAGGAATGGAGAATGGACTCAGCGAGTCAATAAATTGGGATAACGTGTGGGATAGAAGTGCGGGAGACAATACGTTACCGAAGGAGTTGCAAGCATTGAGGTATGTTTGTATGGGTATCATCAGGTTGTTATTTTCCTCAAGAAGCCGTCTAGGCCAGGGGACGTGAATTCCTTCATTTATTTTACAGATAATGCCCCTGAAGGACTATCCAATTCATTGGCATTGTTGCCTTGTGCGACTAAAGTTAGTCAAGCATCCTTATGCGAATGAAGGGCGTGATATTAAGATTGAAATGGACCCATATTTTTAAGCTTGGCCTCGTTGCATCCTCGACACCGTTCATAACGGGAAGACCAGTGACTCTGTTTCACAATGAGAACGTGCATTCTTCGGGCGCTGTTGGGATCGCGCTTACTGGTAAAGGCCCGCCGATATCTAATATTGAATTTCCGGGCCTGAGGTGTATTACGCCTCCTTTGACAGTCACGCGGTCAGCAATAACGGAGTCGAGGAGGTCTATGTTTCTCTGAACGTACTGACGCCTGACTGCAGATCCGAAGGCAATCTAGTGAACGAGCTTGATGGTGGAAATCCTTCAAAATTGCTCGTCGCTGCCATACAAAAGCATGGTATCGAAGATAACGGATCTTTCAAGGACGATAACTTTTACCTGGGTGCATTCCAAGATGATAAAGTCAGTAACTCCCCACAGCGCCCTATTTTTCCACATTGGCGTTTACTTTCGAGTAGCTAAGCCAAATGTATCACATTATTTCTGGCGACCCATCTCGAGGGACAATCGCCCTGGAGTCCCACGCAGCGCCGGCTGAAGGCACGAAAATCCAGGCACGCTTCTTTGATCCTCATGTCAGACCCCTACTCACTCTCGGAGAAAGATGTATTACAGTCCAAAATCTGCATGCGCTGAAATTCCAACGAGGTACACGCAGCCTCAGCCAGATAGACGAGCCCTGGCCTTCATGGCTTCATCTTCGGATATGCCTCCTGAGATAGCTCAGTTGAGTGAAGGGGGAGACGACGCGATACATCTTCTTCCCGACACATTCCTTGCGGCCAGCGAGAACGGATTCTCGCTGAGTCGGAGTCAGGATGGGGTTTCTGAGGGTGCGTGGAGATGTACTGTTGCAGGGGGATTGGCAGGTTTGGAGTGGCCGTGACGTTGACGTCTTTAATGGGTCTAAACATTGCTTGCAATTTTCTGCGGTGAGAGGATTTAGTTGTACCTCCTAGTTCCATCCTTTTCGTGCACCAATCCATCTCTATTCGATCCACGCTCACATGGGTTATGCATCGTCATCAGACCTCCAGAGTCACTCCACAGGTGTTTTCAAGTTGTCAAACAAAGCGTCCGGTCTTATTGCCTGGAAGTGTGCCCCACTTCGGTCTCGTAAGAGGGCTGGACCAATAATCTTATCCATCCCAGTTCAGATATATGTAGTCTATGCGAAGGGGCCTTGCTAACGATGACATCGAACGTGCAAGATATGCACGACAGCCTCGCCGGGTGTGTCGACCATCCGTTGCCACTGGTAATAGAAGTTGTTGATGAGGGTTATCGCCGGTCCGAGCCAGTGATGGGGTCAATATTTACTTCATGGTCCGTAGCTTGCCAGAAGGGAACGGCCATCGCCACTATTATGTAGCAGGACGTGGGCATTAGCTCGTAAACAGGCCGAGGGAGCAAAGCCTCCGACGTTCATTTAACTCTTAACACACGCCAAGGAAGGTATGTAGGTATGATGATATCGACAACATTAAGCTGTGGCTCTCCGTCATTAACATACCTCCGAGGATTGAATATCATCTTTCTTGCTCCCATCACAGTGTCACATGCTGGAATATTTGTAGGGGGCAATAAGACGATGCGGAAGGTCAGTTGCCAATTTTGAAAAGGCGGATGAAAGTCACCAAAAGTTCGCGGTTTGGGTTAACGGTCCTAAATGGCGATCCTGAGGTATGAAGGTTCAACCGTTGTCCACTCTGCCTCAGGGAGACTATATGGATGGAGTAAATCAAGGATTCTATTATGGGGGGTATGACTCCTTGTAGGCATGATATATGAGCGACTCCAACTTTTCAAAAAGGATGTAATTTCCTGTATATAATTGGTCGGTATATACACCGTAATATTAGAGTCAATATCGGGAGTTTTTGCGCTTATCTTGCTTGGTGGGTCTCCACCTGGCCTATTCCGCGAGTCCCGAGGGTCGCTCTAGCACTGCTCGTGGGGTCGATTGACCAATGTGAGACTTCTGGGAAGTGTCTGAATCGCCAACAGGATCATCACGATGGGAAGGAACGGTTGCAATTACCTGGAGCTGTTGTAAGGGCTGGCTGGGGTATAATTTGTATTGGAAGAATTAGATGAGAAATATGAACATATTGAGACCAGCAGCCTGTTATGGGCATGTACACAGCTTCGGGTTGCCGACTTGTTCCCCTTCACTTTCCTCTCTTTCAGTACTTCGACCAACACTACCAACAACGTCCTTCCGCTGCCCTCGCGTGGCCCATCATTTTGACTTGTAATTAGTACCCTTGAAACGTTACCGTCGTCCCACCGTAATCGTTCTCGCTCATTCATTTGTTTTGAGACTTATCCATTTACTTTGCTGTATAACCATTTCGCTCTCTCTCGCCAATCCCGTACTATCAAGCCATGGGCCAGGCTTACTCGAGAAATCGTAGTGTGAGATCCTCTCCCCAGCTACTGCCATCCATCGACCCGCCACCATACGAGGCCATCAGACGTGATGTACCCCGGACTGTAGACGCCCAATCGAGCGATGTCCTCGCTTCTGACACACCTGCGCAGCGGCCTTCAATACGCCGGAGTCTCAGGACATTGCTGAGCCCCAAGTCTTTGAAGAGCCTCCGACATCGTGGAGACCGCTCTGCATCACAATCAGCTAGTCGATCTTCACGGAAGCGCTGGCCGACATCGAGAAGATGGTCCACGGTGCCCGAGGAATTCATTGCGCCATCGCAGGACGTGGTTGCTGAGGGTTCGTCAGAGGGGTCGGATACACCAAGTAGCTCTTCCAATACAAATCATGCAGAGAGAGAGGATGTAAACGCCGACACAGGTCGCCGATCTTCGAGGAAGAGCTGGCCAACTTCGAGGAGATGGTCCACGGCGCCTGAAGAACTCGCCGCGCGACAACAGCATATAGTCGCTTCAATTCCCGAGGATGCACCTGTTGCCTCTTCTAGCACGAATGGTGTTGAGAAAGAAACTGCAGGCGTCGACACAGGTCGCCGATCCTCCAGGAAGAGCTGGCCAACTTCGAGGAGATGGTCTACAGCGCCCGAAGAACTAGCCGCGCAATCACAGGAGATGGTCACTTCCATTCCTGAAGATGCACCAGTTACCTCATCCAGCACACATCGTGTGGAGAGTGAAAGTGTGCGCGTAGACACTGGTCGTCGGTCTTCCAGGAAGAGTTGGCCAACGTCGAGGAGGTGGTCCACGGCGCCTGAGGAACTCGTCACGCAACAACAGGAGACAGTCACTTCGTTTTCGGAGGATACTGCAGAAGGATTGGATGCACCTTTGAGCGCCAATCGAGGGGAGAGGGAGCATATAGGCGAAACTATTACGCCTGTTTATCATTTTACCACCGCTTCCCCTGTATACGGACCATCTATCCCCGCTGCCGAGTCTGTGACGTCTAACCTTAGCGTTGGCGAAAACGAACCAGAAACGAGTTCGAACATCGGTTCTTGGATGGGCGGCCAGGGATCCCTGGTACACCAACTAGGATTGCCGAACTCGGAAGAGGACGAAGTTGTGATAAGCCCTTCGACATTCACGGAAGAACGGGATCATCATACAGGTGTGGAAGCGAGTGCAGAGATTACCGATAGGACGCAGACATCAACACAACCAGTACAAGATGGACAGGCGCCTATTCCAGCGCCTTTACCGCTACCATTGCCTCCACCTTCATCTGAGCCTCAACCCCATCGCCCATTTCCGCCTCCCGGTACGCTAGTCGTCGTCCAGGGTGTAGTTCACACCACCGATGTGTCTCCGCCTCAACCGCCCCCACCAGCTCCTGCTGCTACCCTTTTCCCTCCATCTCCTACGCCGATGACCTCACGCCGTGCATCGTCATTTATACCTCAAC
Source organism: Piloderma croceum F 1598 (assembly GCA_000827315.1). Lineage (NCBI taxonomy): Eukaryota > Fungi > Basidiomycota > Agaricomycetes > Atheliales > Atheliaceae > Piloderma > Piloderma croceum. The sequence goes on along the minus strand of KN833016.1, from coordinate 183,306 downwards.
CTTCACGAGGCGAAGCATCTTTCCCTCGAAGCAGACGTGGTTCTGTCCTCCCTCGTACTACTGGTATGCGCACTAGGCCGTCTTCCATGTTCGAAAGCACATCTGTCATAGAGGGCAATTCGGATAGCGAACCTGGTACACCTAGTGACGGCGAAACCACCAACGGCTCCGGGTCTGATACTCGCACGTCGATTCCTTCTGAGCCTGCCACACCTGTCTTATCTCCCAGTAGCATTGACGTTCTCGGAACTCTTCTCAGGTGTGTAGATAACATGCATTTATCTCGAAATATACTCATTCTATCGTACTTCCAGCGTTGCTGCCGCTGCCACAGCCGCTTCTCTTTTGACCGGATCATCCGATCCTATATTCACACCTTCACTCAACCCTTCTTCCGCCCCCAATGGGACATCGCTTCAGTCCAACAGCATATTTGACAGGCCCACTTCCCCTACGCCTACAGCAGGTCTCGGGAATTTGGGCTCATTGTCCGCAGCGCTTGGGCTTGGAACCCCAGAAGCTGCCCCTCAGACGTATGGTGGGAGAGAGAGGATGAGACATGTCTGGGGAACTTTGAGGGATCGTCTAGGCAGACGCATGGCGGGCCATGGCAGCAATAGCCAGGCTGCGTCTGTTAATGAACAGCGGCCAAATATCAATGGTCGGACAAGGCCTAGTGGCGCACCCATTGACACAAGAGAGATCATGCTCGCTGAGATGGCGAGAGCGTTCAATCTTGGTTTGGGACTTAGCAATAGAGCTGCTTCTCCTGATGCTGGTGCTGGCGGAGAAAGGAATAACGGACAAGCAGAGAGCGGACCTTCACCTTCAGCTACGTCGCCTGGATCTGATGGCGTGCCACGACCTCCGGAGCTCCAATTACCAGCTGAAGGCAGTTTTGAACGATTTTTGATGGACTTGCAGGTCGATCTCAGAGCGGCGCTATCAGCGCAAGACTCGCCGGTGAACCAGCTTCCTTACACCCAACATTCGGATCCGGAGGTCAGGCTTGCTGACAGCCGGTCTGCATCTCCTATACCATCCTCATCGTCTAGACCAACCATTATCGTTGAACATGATGCTCAACCTCAAGCTGAGGAAGTTAATGTTGGATCCCTTTCGCCTTTACCTCTGTCTACCACACCTGCATCTCTCACGGACCAAGATGATGAACAAGACTTACTCCCTCTGCCTCCTTCATCGTCTGTGCACCAAGAGGACGGCATAGAGGACGATCCTGAACTACCTGGGACTGGTCCTCTAGCGCCTCTTTCCGCTTCCAGCCGCTCAGATTCCGAGTCTGACAATGCAAACGGTAATTTGCCTGAGATGTCCGAAGTGCCTCGTGTTCCTCCGGATTCTAGCCCATCCGAGGAAGGTGTAACGATGGAACCGGGCTCAGCATCCAGAACGGAACGCAGGCCTGGAGGTGGCATTAATTGGTGGCGATCATATCGGTTCCCCCCCATTACCGCACCTCATGTGCATGGTCTTCCCACCATGCCCAACGGCATGAACTCGGCCACTTCGCCACCCGCTACACCACATTCTTCTGATCATTCCTCTGAAGCCTCGATTACCCCTTCATCGTCTACCCCTCTGGTGTCACCTAGCTCTTCAACACAAGACCGGGGATCGAGCGCATCATCACCAGTAGACAATCGGCCGAACGTTGTTGTTCCGGTCATTGTAGTTGGGTTGCAATCCGTCAACATGGATCGCAGGCGCGAACAAGCGCCGCCCTTTGGCGACGGCACGTTCGGTGCGAACCATAATGAGCCAGAACCATCCGTTCTGGCCGATGACTTGAACTTTGGTGGTATGTTGGACGATGCTGATCCAGGTGCATTTCCCGGTTCACCACGTGCCAGACCGTGGCATTCGCGTGCTGCCAGTGCATTTAGGAATTTAAGGCCTGGGCGAAGAACTACGCATGCTACACATACAAATGGTGGTCCTGGATCAAGGACTTTCTTAATCTACGTTATTGGAGGTGAGCTCGAGCTTGTTGACAAATATGCTATGACACTGAACTGCGTGGTTTTTCAGGATACTATCCTCCCGATCATGGTCTTATCACCGGCGCCAACGCTCTCGACTCATTTGAAGCACTGTGGTGAGTGGTTGATATTTATTGACTGCTGTGCGTTGGACCGCTATGCATTTCTAATGTGCTTGCATCAGGGAACTCGCAGAATTGCTTGGCCAAGTCAAGCCGCAGACTGTCTCAAAAGAGGAGATCGACAATTCAGGTCTTGAAGTAATACAACCTGCGGCGTTGGAACAGTACGAAAAAGATGGCAAAATCGCGTCGAACTGCATGGAGCGAGTAAGTTCTTCAATCAACAGATTTCACCCCAGACATTGAGCTAATACAACGCCAGTGCCTCATCTGTCTCGATGACTATGTTCCCGAGACCGACCTTCGTTTGCTTAAGTGTAAACATGCTTTCCACAAAAGCTGTGTCGACCAGTGGCTTCAAACAGGCAAAAATAATTGTCCTGCCTGTCGCACAAAGGTAAGTCTCATAGCTATGTTGACCACTTTAGTATCTCACGGCTTTGGTCACTCAGGGTGTATCGACGCCAGAATCGACGCCAACCTGACCAGCCACAGAAACAGCCCAGTATACAAGTTAGTTACATAACGAATACCAGTACCATAACATGCGTGTTTTATATCCTTTCTTGTTTCTCCTAGCTTTGCTCATGTTGTCGCCTTACACTCCTTGCATCGTGTAGCATTCAATCCCTGCCCCCCAGTATTCGGTTTTTAGCTGTCCGCCTTGTGTTCGCAAACGTAATAATCGTTCTACTTGAATTTCATGTGCTGTAACGCATCTTAGATACAGACGTAATTTGAAGATTACGAACATTCAGATATCTACGATTCGCGTCGACTTGACAACGATAGTGAGACGTGTGGGAGTCTCGAGAAGCACGTTCTACGCTTTGACACCAGTTATTCCTGCTTCAGCCAGCTTGGCTACTAGCTCATCTACAGTATCCACCTGTTCCGACGTCAATTGATCAAGATAAAAATTGAACTGCAAGTTGCATTGATCACCGCACCTTTCCTCCACCAACGCGTTTTGGAGGCTCGGTTACTTTGAGTGTTTCCAATCGAGGTCTGAGGTCAACTCCCAGGTCTTCCGCAGAGAGCTTCTCTATGGGCTTCTTCTTGGCCTTCATAATGTTCGGCAAGGAAGCATATCGAGGTTCTAAAGCTGAATTAGATATCAGGTACCAGATGTGCGGTTTCGAAAGCCATACCGTTTAGTCTGGTAAGGGATGCACGTCAATCCCAAGAATTTTCTAATGACGAAGATTATGAAGAGACGTACCGCAGATCCGTAGTCACGATCAGCGGAAGTTTACACCGCAGCACTTCCAGTCCACCATCAATTTCCCTTGTAACATTAGCCACCTTCTTCTCCGTGTCTATTTCAAGTTTACTTGCAAATGTAGCTTGGGCCCAGCCCATTAAGCCAGCCAACATCTGCCCGGTCTGCCCTGAATCATCATCGATAGCCTGCTTTCCCAAAATAACCAAATCTACGTCCTCAGATTGGCGGTCAATCACTGCGCGGAGAGCCTTAGCTACACCCAAAGGTTCAGGAGAGGGTGCAGAGTCGGGTATTTCGATATGGATCGCCGAGTCTGCACCCATAGCTAACGCGGTGCGCAATGTTTCTGCAGACTTCGCCGGTCCGATTGTCACTACCTTTATGGATTTGACCTTCTCCTTTAGTCTTTCCCGTAGTCGAACGGCCTCTTCCACAGCTGAGGCAAGCAATGAGCTCGTCTGCCGTAGTATTCAGAAATGAGACGGACCAATTTCGTCAAATGGGTTCTGTAAACATATAAGAATGTAGATCGAGAGCATTCCCGATTTATCTCGCTTACCATAGAATGCTTGACATTCAAGTCTATGCCCGTCTGTTGTGGGTTCACGCGGATTTTCACAGCATAGTCAACAGCCCTGTTGAAACATGAAGTGATGCACGCAGAAACACCAAAGCTCCTCACCGCTTTACCGGAACTAAAATATTGAGCAGACAAGCGGAAGAAGGTCTCATGATGAAAGCACAGAGCGGTCCAGGAGAAGAAATCAATGAGCGCTTAAAGTTATCGTCAAATTCACGTGCTCGTCCACCGTTCATAGGTCATGTGTATTAAAACCCGCATCTATATTCTTGAAAAGTAACTTTTAATTTACGATGTTATTTGCGGGGTAGCCACGAAGCGGTGTGCACGTTTAGCGCCATCGGTGCCTCGATTTCTCTTGCTGGTGTCTTATCCAGGACAGCAGCATGCCTAATAGCAGTCATACTCTTTAGGGATTTCCCTTCATTCGAATCTTCCTTGTCTCCTTTCGCTTGCAATAGCGTTACTGCGAGTGCTGCAACTTCAGGATCTTGGGGCAGAATCCGTGGAGGCAAGGGCTTTCCTTCCCCAAAAGCAACCTGGGGACTAAGACGACCTAGAGACCGGATCCACTGTCCAACGGCCGCCAGGGACACGCGAACCTCCCACGAGCCTCCTTCCTGCGCAATGAATCAGTTTCAACATGCAAATGCAATAGCGGAATACAGGAATGTGTACAGTGACAGTTTTACACAAGGCAGCGTTGATGCCGAAAGCGAGTAGATAGCCAGCGGCATGATCCAATGCCTGCATAGGCAGAGGTTTAGGCAAGAGTGGAGTCTCAACACCCTTGAAAGCAGCAAATTATTCCGCTTCCGCCAAATTAAACCCGGTCGTAGTCTGGACAAGCGAATCAAACTGGAACAGCTCCCAAGTTAGTTAACAATAGAGTGGTCGCTACGCCAGTAAGACGTACACCTCGACGATCTTTCCAGGGACCTTGCCAGCCATAAGCTGTCAGCCCAGCATATACAATACCAGGTTTTTCTTTAGCAAGGTCTTCAGGGCCAAAACCTTTCTCACATAGACCACCTGGCCTGTACGCCTGCAAGAACACATCAGCATCCTTGGCAAGTGAGGCGAGAGTTTCGCGATACGACGATAAAGTGAGATCGAGCTGGGTGGTACGTTTGCCACGAGAGGTCTCAATGTCCAGCAGTGGCAGATCTGGAAGATTGGGTGATGTAACGAGAAGGACGTCCGCACCATAGGCTTATGGGTCAAAATTAGCAACTACTTTACCATGAAAATAATCTGATTACCTGCAAGGGTCCTTCCACACACAGGACCAGCGAGAACGCGGGTCAAATCAAGGACTCTGATGCTTTCTAAGGGATGTCGATAGGATCCATCAAACGGCCGCTTAGGAGCCTCCCCAATTTTGATGAGACTTATGGGTAGTGAATTGGCAGTCGCAATGCCTTGCGGATGATGATCCCATTCTTCGAACGATCTGAATGCGGTAGCGCACATCATGTGAGATGCGGCCGTTGTCTCGAAGTCCACTGCATTCCATCGGAGAAGAGCTTTCTGTACTGATTCTCTGGTTGGTTCACATTTGAGGATGTCCAGGATGCCTTGTCGATGGCTACCAAACCGGAATGCGGTAAAGAATAAGACGATTAGAGTTTCAAAGAAAATGACGAAACCCACTGGGGAAAGTTTGTGTGAATTCGGACAAAGCTATCATCCCTGGTTTTATAAACACCGGCGATAGTATCCCAGAAACCGGTTGGTAGTTCACCATTCACAGTGTACCACATCTCACTGCCTGCCACGAACATCAATTCACGCATTCATCGATACACTGGAAATGAAGATACCGACTAAACTCAAGAGTTGCGTGGCGAGCATCCACCACGACATTTTGATTGACACCTGTCCTTAAATCGTGAAAATGAGCAGCTGACAACCCTGCTAGCCCGATTGTTGTCTTGTTACTGTTGTTACTAATACGGACTATGAGCTATCATCACCAAAGCAAACTCACCTGTGCCGCAGTTCCAATCCTGAAGGAGGAGTCAACTGATGGATCCGGCTTTTCACTCAGTTTCAGGTGAGATAGAACATCAGATGGTAGACCACTCGCAAGCCATAGCGAGCGAGCGAAAGATTTCTCTTCAAAAGTCGCCATAAGTAGTTTTCGGTCTATTAGTATGAGAGAGAAGCGGGCCGTTGGCCCGGTGCTGTGCAGTGGAATAATTAGCCGGTGTCGGTTTGTAAGGAGGCACATAAGAACGAAGGTGTTGCGTATTGCAAATGTGTGGCCTTCAAGACTCAAAGACAGCATCGAGCCCAGGGATCCTGCCGACAACGACCAGCATACACAACACCTCCATTGAACTGGCCTCCAACACTGCTTTACCACCTCTACCCACTCGACACAGACTTATTCGTTAAACGTATACCCCACCAAAACCACTTTAACAATCAGTGGGTCAAGATTGGGAGACAGACAAATGTGAGGACAGTACCTATGGCCATTTTGACTCTAATAATTGCGTAGGCAGCATGTGGAGGTACAAGAGGAGAGCAGAAAGGTGTGTAGGACGCTATTATACCTTTTGTGTGGATTTTGAATCATGTTTATAGATCTTCATCGAGAATGTGAAGAGCTCGAACATTTATGTAACATTGAATGACTCAGCCCAGAAGGGCTCAAGCGAATCATACAAACTCAAGTCAGATGATATAGTAGTCCCCCCAACCCTCACCAACTAACTCATCTCATAACCCAGGAATTCAGAATTGACATCGTAGACGAAGACAACAAGACTATAGCCCATTGCGAAGTCGCCACTCGCATTGTATGTCTCCTCTAAACAAGACGACCATATCATCACACACGTTGAACACCATCACCACCAACTCCATCAACAGCACTGATCATGTGGAGTACACTCAACTTCTACAGCTGTTCATGCAGTGGGAATCTGTGACTATGTCACACTTTTAATGAACTCATGTATGATGCAGGCCCACTTCCTTTCTATTCAAATCATGGGCAGGAACCATAAGCAATGACCTTAAACAGCATTCAATTACGAGCTTGATCATCTCAAAGCTATGCAAGAAATTGCTACAAAACAGCAGGTTTCAATTTGCCTTGTCTCGTCCATCTTATCAACTCTACCTCTCTGTCATCCTTGATGCAAATACTTAGTTGTACTCGGCAGAGGTTAGTCTCGTAACCAAACCTACTATGACAAGGCGAGCTCTCTGAAGAAGTGCGCACTGTTGGTGGAAGGAGTGGTCACCAGTCTAGGCAGAGGTGCCTGTGGGGAATTGCTATCGGGTGCTGGGGCTACTTTGAGGCTGTCAGTTGTGTAAAAAGAGTAAGGGATGAGTTTCATGCCCATGGTGTCAGGAGCACTGCCTGGAGCTACATGCAGGCAAGTTGAGGAGCAAGTATGGGTAGAACCACAAGCTCAATTCCGTTGCAATCTTCACAACTTTGCTGTCACTCAATATTGGCCTTTGGGTTATTGTACAAGGTCGGTGTCTAGCCAAAACTACAGAGCTCATCCTCAGTAAAAATGAAAATTCACATGTTTGTATGGCTACAGTCACGTAAAAGTCATGTTTGACTGAAACTTGACTAAAAACCATATATTTGCATTTACCTGACTGAAACTCGACTGCCCACAGTTGTGCTTCAGTCATCTGAAAGTCAAATGCAGTCTAGTGGTTTCAAAACTGTTTACCCTGCTTCAGTATTGTGTTAGTCTTATGGATGTCAAGTAGATGTTGTGCTCATGTACTGCAGATGTATGATAGCCCAAAAATATTATATTTCGGTATATATTTACATAAATATGCCAAAAAAAAAAAATGAGGTAGGCACTGCCTGAGGGGCTTACTGGGATGCTAAGATAAGCAAAGGGAGGGGGAGGGAGAAAATGAAGCCCATGGGAAGGCAGGAGAACTCAGGGAAGGGGGAGAGATGAAAGAAGATGAAAAGAGGAAGCAAGAGAGGGAAGGGGATGAGAGGAGAGGAGCAGGGGAGAGAGAGTAGCAGAGGAGGGAAGTGGAGGGAGGGAGAAGGAGGCCAGCAGAGAGGAGCAATGGGGTGGGGAAGGAAATGGGGATGATAGGTAGTGCAGAATCTGCAAGCATAATGCAGCTGATGAGCAACATACACATGTACAGCAAAAAGGAGGGCAAGGCTAAAGCACTAAAGGAGCACAGAGTCAAATACTATGCTGTAGACAAAGTGGTTGTTGGAAGGAAGAATCGGACTTGGTGAAAATTTTATGAAGCTCATGTGCAACATGATCAATGTACCCGTAATATTCGTACCAGGCCTGGCCCCTTGGTTTCCTTCATGACACGGCTCAACTGTAAGGCAACTAAAGCTTGACTAGGGCATGAAGGCATTCTGGTTGCAATTTTGCATGTACTTTAAAAGCTGTGCTGTATGACTATTACTAGACTGTTGGTGGACTTTCAGACGACTTGACATGACTATTGCAGTACAATTATGTGACTGCACTTGAATTTTCATTTTTACTGAGGCTCATATGAGACAGCGGAGAAGATGCTTGTTGAAGATATTCTTGCTGCTTGGAGGCTGTTGCTAAATGTTCTGATATTTTCTTGCAAGGTGACTGCAGTGGGGACAGAATATGATGGTCTTTGAAAGGTGGTGTTGGGCAAAACAGATATTGATGGATTTGTGTGATGGACGGTCACTCAATTCACTGCCACCACCAAATCGAGGGGAAAATGAAAAATTATGGTTTTGTAGCACAACTTACCATGCTTGGAATTTCTGCCTAAGTGGGGCTATATCAGTAAACCTACAGTTTTTTTGTGGTGTCTTGTACAAGCTTGTACAAGACAAAAAAAGACTGGAAGAAGCAAGATGGTCAGGCTAGGTATTTTAGATGGCAAGCTACAGTTTCAGCTGATGCTATATCTCACTACATGGGCATTGTGGGTCCACAGATATATTCAGGTACTATCACTTGATGGTATATGTGACAGTTGGTGCCATCATGTCATTGTTATGACAGATTGCAGGTTCAGGTGGATGTGGTGGGTTTTTGGCAAACAAGCTAAAAAGACATAAAAGTTCCAAAAGTTGCTGGAAAAATGTGATTTTGCTGATGTACAAGGTTTTGCATAATAGTTTACTGTTTTCGTTTTCAAAAATCTTTGTGTGGGTATGTTTGTTGTGGCTGAGTGTGACCCTGTCACTTTGGTCAGTTTGGTGAATATGAGCAAATGACCCTCAACAGGCCTTGTTGTGAGGTTAAAATGCTCCTGTTGTGTTCATTCAGTCTTGTTGTGAAGTTATCTCACAAATTTTGACCCGTAAGCTTTTAAAATGAACAAGCAATACCAGAATCTACCAGAATAAGCTTTGCCATATAAGCAACACCATTGCCTGAGCATCTCAGCATCATGTATGACACATGGAAGTTAGGATTACTGTGTCAGAAAGCCTAGAAGATGTCAGGGTTTGCACGCTGAGCTACATCATCTGCTCTATACACTTCATTTAGTGGTGTGGTCCAAAGGTACACAATTTGGGCAACATTCTTAGTGTCTTTTGGGACTCTGACCTTCAGGAGACAATTTAAATCATTTGTTTGAAGCAAAAGGATCCTTCTGGCACACTGGTAAGTCATTGAGGGGACATTATTATGTTGTGACAATGCATCACATTTCAACTGCCACAAGCATGAGTAAAGAACGATTTGCAAACTCAAAACAGTAATGTATTATGCAAAACCCTGTAAGTAAACTTTAGGTAAATTCAGTCTTAAAAGTGTTTTTCAGAAGGTGACCAACTGAATGTAAATTTAAATGTACTTTATCACACTTAGCTTCCAGTTAAGGTATGCTAAGAACACAAATAAGTGTGACAAGCAGACAACAATCTGCCAGTGTGTTGGAGCACAGCCACCACAAATTCTGACTTTGGCATATTTTGTCCACTTGGCACACTTATTTGTGTTCTTAGCATACCTTAACTGAAAGCTAAGTGTGATAAATTACATTTAGGTTTACATCCAGTAGGTCACCTTCTGAAAAACACTTTTTTTAAGACTAAATTTACTTAAAGTTTACTTAGCCCCACTTAGGCAGAAATTCCAAGCATGGTAAGTCCTACTAAGTCAGCCAGGAATTTTCCTGATGTGGGATATCAAACCTGTTGCCACAATTACCATATAAATACTGTGAGAGTCACTGAACATGGAATCAATAGTCCCAAAGGGCTGCTCAGAGCCAAAAATATGCCTATTTTAGTGAGTTTTATATTTTTTTGACATGTCTAGAACGAAAGCAGTTACTAAGATCTGTTGATTGGTGCCATAACAGCTTTTTGCCCACACACCAAATTGCTTGATGATCAAAAAAATCTCCCTCAATTTTGACCCAATTAAAAATCCCTCTTGGGGATCTGTCCGGAACAGCAAAAGGAATGTTTCTGCAGGAGGGATTAAATTTAGCATTTTCTTTGACTGTGGAAAAAAATTGCACAAAAGTAGCAGCCTCTAAGTGATTCACACCATAGGGCAGCAGTTTTAATGGTACCAACAGATCTGAATGATGGGTTTTTTAGGTTAGCTGTAACCCTTCTGGATGATAAGATCTCCAATCAGCCTGGCCTTCAAAATCTGGAAATATAGGCTCACCCAATTGGGCCAGTGCTTGAATACCATTCTTAAGTTTGACACCCTCGGGAGCCTCTCAGTGTATCAAACATGTCCTCACAATCCACCATTCAGACCATCCAACATCTTCACAATGCCATGGAGCTTCATCAGGAAATTCCTTCAGTGATTTTAGCAGGTTGCAGAGTTTACAATTGAGTGCCAAATTGCATACCGGTTGTAACAACTGCAATTTGACTGTAATTTATTTCCATCCAGCCAGGTGATTGCAACTGGATCACACATCAAATTTGAGCCTGGGAGAGTCCAGGTCATTCCACCCAGTCACATGTTGATTGAATTTGTGATTTCTCACCCGTTTCAACTTGCCATCTCTCTCACCCCAACTACCACCATCCCCTTCATTATTGGTTCACTATGGTTTCTTCACAATTGTGTCACACTGTATACAGCATAGTCCAGTCTTGTGGACTCTCTGCTGCCTTTCCCTTGTAAACCCAAGTCCACACTGTTTGCAGCATGCCCTTGTGGGCATTGTTGCCAACTTGTGGCAAGATTTGAATTGGGGAACTGCTAGTGTGCAGATATGGGTTGCAGGTGGGTATGCAGATATGGGTTGTTGGTGGGTATGTGGGTATGGATTGCAGGTAGGTATGGATGGAACAGTCGGAAGTGGGACAAGTGGGCAGTCGCGAGACCAGCCTGAAGCTCCTCTATGATATATGGTCCATCACTCTATGTTAAAATATATTCTACATTGGCCTCTTCATTCTACTATGTGAGATCTGAGTAAGTATGTGGACTTCACAAATGAACTCTAACTTGATTATAACCAGTGTAATCATTGGAACAGTTACATTTGTTATAATATATTTCAAAGGTTACAGTATGATTATGATCAGATTGTAACCAATGTTGACCTCTGTCAACTGGTTACAACAGATTCTGGTCATTACAGCCTTTGTAATCAATTATAATTTTTGAATATTTTTCCTGATGAAATTTGGTGTTTGTGCTGTGACAAGGGAATAAAATTGGTACCATCAGAAACATACATACTCAGCACATATGTGTGATAAATTAATGCTAAAATTTAAAATCATCCAGCAGTGTGATTGGTGTCAGTCCAGACTCAAGTATGGAGAGTAGTGCAGCTACTACATGGTCAACAAGTCAGAGGTTACAGATCCTTAAATGGTAATTTAAGACTCGTTCTTTTAACCTGAGGTTCTAAGCAACAAATTTCTGCTGCCTAATGCAAACATTGTATATTGTGGGAAAGTGTTTTACTTACTGTGTGACTGAATTTTGTAGTCTCCATTAACTGAGTTTCAAAACTGACGTGGATTCTCAATATAAAAGGAAATATCAGCAACTCAGCAGCGAAATGGTGATATAGAGAGACTCACTGAATTGAATTGCTCAAAGTAAAAATGTATATTTGCTCTCAGTCATTCAAAAAGAGTATGTAAATATATTCACAATTTTAAGGACACTGTGGAGGGTGTTAGGAGGCTGCCAAAGGTACATATAATTAAAGCTGTGTAAATCTGAATGCAATGAATCATTTGTCTAAGTCATCATGTTCTCTTGCTCATTGCCTCAACCACAATACAACATGAACACACACGGCTGGTGCCTGGCCCCTCCTGGGGCTTTATAGGATGGAGAAGGGAGGATAGAGAGGATAGGGAGTAGAGGAATAAGGTTGGGAATAGGCAGGTATAAGGTAAGCACCACCAACACTTCCTCCCCCCTCTGGCAGCTAATCGGGCATCTCTACCCCCTTAATATGGGGTTTCCCTACCCCATATAAGTCCCCACTACTCAACTATGAACCCCCCCCTCCACAATTCATTCACAAAAACCAAGCTACAAGGACTTTGTGTGTTGGTTCTGGTCCCAACCAGCCCCTCCTCATGCACCACTTGATGCCACTTTCCAGGCCCTTAATCCCAACTTAAACTACCCCAAATAGGTCTTCCCTATCAATTGATAACACCCCCCCATGCTCAATTGGCAAAAACCAAGTCTCTACAGCTCAATTTTTCTTTTTAGCCCCAAACCTCCCCTCTTTGTGCCCCACCCAATTGCCACCTTCCAGGCCCTCAATTCCAGCTTACCCCATCCCAAATAGGTCTTCACTATTGATTAATGACATTCCCCATGCTCAATTCACAAAAGCCAAGCCTCTATGGCTCAATTTTCAATTTTCAGCCCAAGACCTCCCCTCCTTGTGCCTCACCCAATTGCCACCTTCCAGGGCCTCAACCCCAGCTTAACCCACTCCAAATAGGTCTTCCCTATTGATTGATAACATCCCCCATGCTCAATTCATGCTCTATGGCTCAATTGTCATTTTTTAGCCCAATATCTCATCTCCTCATATCTCACTCAATTCTTGCGCTCCAGGCCCTCAACCCTGGCTTACTCCACCCCAAATATGTCTCCTCCACCACATTTTAGCCCACACCCCACATTTCATTCGTGAAAACCAAGCCCCCATGACAATGTCTTAAAAAAGGCAGATGGTGGCAGCATTTCAGCCAGAGTCCCAGACTTAGAAACCCCTCATACAAATTTATAAAACAACGGGTTTTGTAAGCTTGCTTACCTGAGTTTCCATAATCAGCATAAATACTGTCCGGTAGTCAACAGTACAACTGTTGACTATTCTGCCTTTTGGTGTAACTGCAATTGTGGCGGACAGTCTTTGCATGCTCTGTAAATGCCTCTACTAACTTTTCAGGATTCCAACTACATCTCGGCCGTTCACCCCGGATCATCCCACCAATCATTCCATTGACTCTACTGGACAAACTAGTCGACACTGGCAAATTAGCCCTTGTAGTACTCAACAATATTGAGACAGATGTTGCGCATGCCCATGACAACTTGTTACATGCAAAAATCCAACAAGCCCACCACGCTTCCACTTCACACTCAGCTGATCCAAATTACTCCATTGGCGATGCAGTAATGCTTTCAACATTTAATCGCTGACACGAATTCAAAAAGGCCAGTGAAAAATGAACTGCAAAATTTTTCCCCCAGTGGGACGGACCATACCAAATCATAAAAGCTCATCTGGAAACGTCTAGCTATACCTTGGACATCCATTTGAATGCCTTTCCTGTGTATCATGCCTCAGAACTTAAACCGCACTATGCTAATGATTCTAATTTGTTCCCTTCACATGTACTCACTCATCCTGGCCCAATAGTTACCAAACATGGCTTAGAAGAATTCACTGTCAACGAGATACTCGACTCACGCCGCCGAGGCCACAGATGGCAATTTCTAGTTCATTGGTCTGGTTATGCAGCCGAACATGACCTCTGGATTGCAGCATCCGAACTCGACAAGTGCAAAGCCCTCAATAAGTGGCATCAAGCCGGTGGGGATGGGCCTGACATGCGGTAGCTTTTTCCTGAGAGGTTTTGCTATAATTTTCCTTGCCAGGTTTTGACGCACCCATTCTGTCCTTGTTGATGTTGCTGTAGTGTTACTAATCATTGTTTTAATTGTTGGGAGAGTGTAAGCCTGGTGCCACCATCTTACCAAATCAGGTACCCTTTCCATATATATCTCACACATGTCAGTAGATATTTATCTTTATCTGCTACTACTACCTACACAGATATTGCTCTTGAATACATACCTTCATCTCATTTTCTTATTGGTTCGATTTCATGAGTCCATATTTTCTCTAACGTAGTGTTTCCTATTTGAGTGTAAAACCCCGATAGGTTTCCAGGTTTCTGAATAAGAAATTGGAAACCCAGATTGTTTTGCGTAAAGGGGGTTTCTGAATAGAATCATCCCATTGTTGTGGCATATGCAATCATTGTTTTGAGCATTGCACCATTGTTTTTACACAACAATTCATTGTTTTCACTACTGCCACCATTGTTTTGGCATAGACAATGATTGTTTTGAGCATTGCACCATTGTTTTTACACTGTTTTCACTACTGCCACCATTTTTTTGGCATAGACAATCATTGTTTTAAGCATTGCACCTTTGTTTTTGCACACTAATTCACTGTTTTCACTACTGTCATCATTGTTTTAGGCCTTGTACCTTTGTTTTTGCACATTAATTCACTGTTTTCAATACTGCCATCATTGTTTTGGGCATTACACCTTTGTCTTTGCACACACATTCACTCTTTTTTAATACTCCCATCATTGTTTTGAGCCATTGCACCTTTCATCTTTTGCACTCAAACTCACCATTTTCACATTCAATGTCCTCACTGTAGGTTGTGTGCTGCCATTAGCCATAAAAATAATTTCCTATTGTCTTACAGTTACAGTGACAATAATTAGCTTCAGTCACACCAAGTTTCTTCTCATAGGTGAATAAAAATATTTATAGGCCAATGTCATAGATCTCATTATTATAGGAGTCCCACTCACTTTATTGTATGTCAGATGCTCCTCATCATGCATTTATTACTTGGTGGAGTGGCCCATTGCTTTGCATGGCATATACAAGTCAGCCTTGGTTTTTATTTCAATTTCAAAACAAAAGAACTTGTACATAGTGGGCTGTGTGCAACGTGACATCTGGGGCTTAACAGCATATTTCCTGCTGACAGAATTAGAATACTGCAAAAAAAAACAAATGGATTATTGCTGCACTTCTGGCTACTGGAACTAACCCAAATGAGAATTAGATTTTGGAATTATCTATTTCAGGCAGACAAATGAATGAACCATATTCAGAATTTATCTGGAAGATATAATCTAAATCTGAATAAAATATTTGTTTAGGGAACATTAGTCTTGAATCCAGCTGTTATGGTAGTAGTATAGCATGACTGCATGAGGGGTATTACTTACTATAACATCTGATGGAACTTGATCTGGACTGAATACAGGAACTTTGAAACTCTGACATTCCCTATTGAGGTAGCAAGTGGAGTGCAAGGTTATACCTCCTCATTGTGTTGCTTACTGCAATGGACAGCTCAGAACAAAGTCCTTACAACACAAACACTACAGCTAACAACTAAGAGACTACTGCACATCACATTGGCATTTTTTCCCACTCTAAAAAACATGTTCAAAACAGAAATGCAGCCACTTTTGTACATTGTCTTTCATGTTCAGTTTGGAATTTGTCGCAATTTGGCAGAGTAGATTGTACTGCATTGGTGTGATACATTCTGCTTCAGCTATAATCTTCTCAAGTGAGAATTTTTGAAGCATATCAGACATGGCCCGATCCACTGCTGGCCTAAGGGGGTGGCATGGCTAAAATTTTGAACCAAGGGTTGTCAGATCCTATTAAGAGGTCAACCCCCCCCCTCCCCCCAAATCAGGTAATTTGTGGTGTAACATATGCCAGTGTTAACATGAAAACAGTTCCGATACATTGACAGGACCCATAGAATACTGATAAGATATTAAATAGCATCATTAGACTACCTTTCGCCGCTTTCGCCGATGTCCACCTTTGGAGACTCGTAAACCCGCATTCTCTTTGCAGTCGTCATCACAAAACCAATTCCCATTTGGTTGTTCTACAAGTCCTCGACATGCAAGATGATACTGTGAAATGAAGAAAATAAACAGGCTTTCAAGACCGCATAGAACATATTCAAACATACCTTTTCCGTGCACGAAGGTTCACTGCACTTGAGCAAGTGATCAGTGTGAATGACTAACTCACAGTCAGAGCAGAAAGGTTCTTCGTAGACGTCGGATGGTGCTTTTCGTTGACGTAACAATATGCGAGACACCCGCGGCGCGGTGTCATCAACATCAGCAGCAAGTGGCTCCAAGTCCGAACCGAATACTGGGCCATCTGTGTTGACGGAGGCATTGTTGTCCGCAGATGCCCCAGGGGGATTCTCAGCCAACAAAAGGCTCCCAGATAGGTTATTGTTTTGTTGGCTTGTACCCACTGGATGTTCCATGTCCGACTTGGTTGATTCGTCTGAAGACTCGGTGTCGAGTTCTTCCCACCCCGACTCGTCAACAGTGCTGCTTGCCTCGTGGCACTTGTCATCCCATTCACCCCCTACAGTATTCTCCCAATGGCTATCGAAGTCAGCTGGCTCGTCACAATCATAGCTATAATTATCAAAGGCATCAAGGTTGAATTGAGCCTCGTCACAGTAAAGCTGACCACCGTCATCTGCTGCTGGCTGTCCGGGTTCGTTTGATGATCTAGCATGTAGACAAACAATGTAGATGTAAATCAAGTATAAAACATGCCAATATTGTATTAGAACTGACCTCATCGCCAGACGACTACTATGGCCTTCCGAAATCTGTAATGGTAGAGGTCCCTTCTCGTTTTTCTTGCTTTTGCGCGATTTAGAAAGGTAAATACCCTTCATTAGGACGGATTCGTCATCTGTGAAAGCAAACAGGCCATGGTATAAGTCAATGGTTGCAGATGGATGGCAATTCAATATGTGTGCGCGCAGGTTGTATTTCCAAATACAATCGGACTCCTTTGGACAGAGTGGACACCGGAGTGGTACATTGGTACAAGGAGACGCCTTAGAGTATTTAGCGGCACTCGTTAATTGAATCTTGCGAAGGTTCAGACACCGGGAGTTGGTCATGTCGATCTGATCCACCTTGTTGCGCTTGACAAGCCGGAAAACACAACGTGAACCAGTGTTCAGACACAATCCACAAGGATTATCTGTATCCTTGATGTGGGAATCATGTAGGATATGAGCCCCCATGTGCTCAAGCAGCTTCGGGCCACTCATCTGCGAGATGAGCACATCTGGACATTGTTGACAGCACTGCTCGCCGGGCAAATTGCGAGAGTTTGACTCGGTTTCGCAAACAAAACAGGCACCTGTTTAACATACTATGGGCGGTGAATTTATATTCAAAGGATGCAAGACTTACCTCCATTTGATCGATAGGGAAAAGTATCCGTGAGAGAAACAACAGGTAGACGATGCAAATGGTCCCTAAGTCTCTCATGAAGAATGGCAGTCATGGCCCGTAGCTCAGCCGTACGAAATCCATATGTTGGAATACCAAGGTCCACTCCTTGACTCCGCTGCTGAAGCACAGGATCAACAACATCAATCCACAACCCTTCAATATTGCGGAGATTTGAATTCCCCGCACCAGCCTCAAACAGACCAGTACATTGCCAGTCAGGCCTGTCAGGTTGATGAGAGCCATCACTGACAGCCAGGCACATAATCTGCCCACGAGCCCGCACATTCGGCTCATGCAGAAGTCGTGCTGGCAGCCGCTCTACATTTGTTGAGTCAATACGAAGGTCCAGCAGTCGAATAATTGCCAAAAAGATAAGGCCGTTGCAGCGAACAAGTGTCACTGCCGGATCTTCAACTGCAAGCATTGAATCTGCATCGTCGTTGGGATCAAAGTTGACTGAGTGTGCTGAGGGCTCGTTGTATTTGGAAAAACTGCAGACTCTTTTAAGGCGATCCTCAGACACAGCAACGGTGAGCGGATTGGAGCAAAACCGAAGTATTGTTGATTTGTGTTGTGGCTTGCCCGAAGTGCCACCAACGGTGATCTAGGCATCAAACTTGCGAGTACCGTTGAAAGACTCGTTGTGAATGGCATCCTCGTAACCTGCCAAATCATCCAGATCTGGTGCCATAGCAGCCTCATCTGTGTCAGTCGATGCGGATCCCAATGGCCCAACAGCAGGTGAGATTTCATCCTGCTCTTCTTCTGTCTCTTCTTCCTCTCCAGGTACAATAGCGCCGTTTATGAGCACAAGTCGGCCTCCTCCAAATGGGCACAACATGTTGAATCCATCTCCAATGTCCATCTCATGAAAGGGACTGTCAATTGAAGCCTCTTGGAGTGTGACCTCGGCGAGTCGACGGCCTTCTTGCCAGCAACTGCGGAGTATAACATTCTTGATGTAAACATCTCCCGTCCATGAACGAGGGTTGATATGGTCCAATTTTTTGGAGATATCATTTCCCTGCTCTTCCAGGCTTCGGACAGTTATGCGACGTGGTTGGGTGCCCCATTCAGGATGGATCTCAAGAATTTTGACGCACTGAACTGCACCATTGATTCGATTCGTGAGCTGCAGCTGATCTGCATGGTGATCATTACCAATCATTGTACGAACCCTTCCGAAGACATTCTCCAAGCCATTGGTTCCAAGAAGGATGATCCAGAATTTGCCATTGGGATCGTCTTGTTGGGTTTTTGCCACGCAGAAATATATATTCTTGATCATTGACATTATGTCAAAGTAAAGCTGAATTGGAATGAAGTCGCCCTGTTCGCGCGAGTACAGAGCGAGGATAATATGAGCGGCTGTGCTAATTCGAGTGAGTTGATCGCTCAGCGAAAGAGAAGGGTGCATGTATGTTTCTAGAAGATTTCAATAGAGATTTCCAAGCAGGTGAATGATGCGACGGGACGCACGAACACTAGGGTCATCATTTTTGGTTGCGGGAGGAAGGTTTGCAAGCCCGTTGAGAAGCTGGATCATGAGCACAACATCCTGTTTGTCATTAGGTGCGAGTATGGCTGTGGCAGCACTGTTGTCCATCCCGTTAAGTTTGAGGTGTGCTTTCAGAATGGTAGCAGTGATAACGGTATTGTTAATCAAAACCCCCTTCAATCGCAAGAGTCCATTGCGAAACCTTTTTAATACGTGCTTCCAGTCAACTTCACCATTGAGGTCATCATCGCCACAGAGTAAATTGAACAGTCGAAGGCTCGATAAGGCTGGAAATATTGGAGAGGTAGGAGGGAGTGACCGAGTGAGAGTTAAGAGTGCCATGGCTCGACGGCGACGGGAGTCACCATCAGAAGATATGCAGTAAAGACGACACTTGTGAACAGCCTGGCTGTCTATCAGAGCATGGCTAGCTCTCTTGATCAAATTCTTCTGTGAGACGACATCTTCGCGTTTACAAGTTCTGGAGATGACAAATGGACGGGCGCCATATGCCTTTGGATCATCTGTGAGCAAACAGGCAGCTATTACAGTTGCCTGCATTTCCCATGTTAGTCAGAACAAGAAATAGAGAATACAGGATCACAACTTGCCTCAGATGCCATGTGAACGTGCTCACTGACAAGGTTTGTGACGAGGTGATTAGCTTGTTCCATGGTACGGAACTCAAGTACGCATTCGCCTCCATGCTCTCTACAAACCCCAAGTATCATGTTCGTCCTCGGATCCCAGCGAAGACGTTCTTGGAGCTTGATTTCGTCAATCAGCATAGTCATCCCAATTATTCTATCTCCATAAACCTCCTGATGCTCGAAATCGATGGCCAGATTAGCATTAATCTCATCTATGGTGGGCATTCCCGCAGAAGTGACAAGTGGTGTTGTGCTAATGTGTCGTCGTGCTGTGTCAATGGATGGCACACCGAGAGTACGATAAGCAATGTTTGCTGTGGAACGGCCACCCAATTTCCATATCAGAAAGGCACACTGGTAGTCTGCTTCCTCGTATCCCTTCGGGCTATAGACAAGTTGCGAAGCTTTATTGGTTTTATCAAGTAGTCCGAAAACGCCTGCGCCATTTCGTAGCTCTGCCCGGAAGAGGCTATGTATTCGTTTAATGTCCCCAACGCTAATTGCAATGGCGAGTCGTTTATAACCACTGATTGTGCGGTTACGTACTGCTAGAACACGTCCCGTATTAAGGCCGGTGAAATGGAGGCGTTCTAGCTGGTGATTTTTCCGCTTGAGCAACTGGATGAGCTCAACAAAGGATAAGTATTGCCAAGGTGTATTTTTGTGGCTTCCATCCATTGCCCGGTGGCGAATGCCCATGATGATGGTATGGTTATGAAGAGCACGGCACCAGGAACAAGGAAGGGGATCACCAGAGCCACTGTTGTATCGAGGTGTGTTGGTACAATCATCAGAGTACAGTACCATAGTGTCATTTGTGATCATAAATGACCATGGCAGTGTGCGTGTCACATGCAGGCCAAATGGATATGATCCGAAATGGTTATGGCCTTTCGGGAAGACTAACTCGTATCCTGGACAGAAAATGGGAAGCACCGATTTTGTTCGAGATTCATCTGATTTAGTAGATGGTGCAACCTGGGGTGCAACATTACGCAATGGAACAGTAGGGATATGTGTGGCATGGAGGGCTGATTCAGAGTCAGACGGAACCCTAACCCAACACGTATCATCAGAACATGACGAGACATTCAATAGAAATCTGCTCACAATAGAGCCATTGCGTCCAGGAGACGCTTCATTTTGCCCTCCAGAAGAGCCGGATCAATATCGAATTTCTCAATACACACCGATAGCCAATTACACAGGCCATCCATGCCGTTTGGTCCCCTCTGAATCAATCCTGCAATATCTGCAGTAGTTCTGCCATAACCAACCACACGATTCAATACCCTATCAGCCATCTCCCAGGGCGCATCATGGGTTTGCAATTCCTCCTCCGGATCTCCAGAGAAGCGCGTGAGTTCATCCACAGAGGTCGCAAGACCAACAGTGCTTGGCAGCCGTGAAGTGGCTATCCGCAGCTGAGTAATGAAATTAATACCTGAAGAGGCCTCGGGTACAGAATTAGCAGCCTTATATATGTTGTGATACGTATTGTCCGAGCCCAAGTCAGGTATCTCTTCAATTTGTTCTGTTTGTAAATTCAAGTCGCGTTGATTATTGTTTGTGATCGGGTCAAGAATGGCAGTGCTAGGGCCAGCTATAGGAGCTGGTGGGTTCAGCATGCTTGAAAGCAAAGCCGGTTGGACTGCAATGGTCGGTGAAGATGTGGTTTCTGGACTCTCGTGACGGGTGAGCTTCGGCTGTTTTGTAAAGAATGAGGTGAGCACATTGGACCGTGTTGGTTTGATCTTCTCCTTGCGGATATGACCTGCGCTTGCGATGTGCCCATCCCAGTTGTGTTTGCCGCCAGTACCAATCTTGACGGTGAGGTCGCACGTTGTACAGTATCGCGTGCTGGAAGCGTCGAACTCAGGCGCCTATCGGGAGCATTAGCGCTGTCAACGGAGACAATTGGTGATTATGTTCTTAGACTCTTTCTTTTCTTTGATTTTACCATGGCGATGAAGATGCCTTGCAGCTCCCTTAGGCAACATGGCACCGAGCAAGCTATCGGAGATTTCGAAAGTCCTTATAGCAAAACTGTGGCGTAACCGGCACATCTTGCACCAATCTTGCACACAACAAGCCTCAGGTGCTCAAAGAGCACTGCAGACAGCTCTGACAGGCCTTATATACAGATCAATTGAGGATATAAAAAATTTCAGCTAAGACACCCTCCCCCCCCCCTACCCCTGGTGCCACAATTTAGCCATGCCACCCCCTTGTGCTGGCCACAAATAGTTGGCCAGTTGTTGACCTTCTTTGACAAGTGTTTTCTATGGTGCAAATTACTTAATCACTGCTACTTATTTATTCCCTCTTGGGAAAATGCTTCTTTTAATGGCCCAGAAAGATCCCCAAGAGGAATTAAATTCAGATTCAAAATTGAGGGTGTTTTTCTTTTCTTGACCCATCCCAAATTACCAATCGGTCCATTTCACCAGGTTTTCGATCAATTTGGTACCAAATGTTTATATTATTTCTTGTCAAAATCATTGTGATTTTGTTATCATGGAATAATCTAAATATGTGAAATACTTTTGTTGACCTAACAGAACAATTGGCACAATCAAATTCTAAATACAGCTTATTATTTTGCCTGCCTTGAATAAATAATTCTGAAATCTAATTCTCACTTTGGTTATCTCCAGTAGCCAAAGGTATAACAATAATCTATTTATTTTTCATGGTAGTATTTTAATTCTGGCAGCAAGAAATATGCTGTTATGTCCCAGATGTCACATTGTACACAGCCCACTATGTACAAGTTCTTCTTTTTGAAATTGAAATAAAAACCAAGGCTGACTCATACATGCCATGTGAAGCAATGGCCCACATCATTTTGGGCTTGTACATCTTGTTGTTACCCTCTTCATGTGAACCTGACTCTGTAGGGATTAATGTCAGTGATGCCTTCTCTAAAATTATAGCAAAATTAATACCTTGGGTCCATTTCCCAAATCCGACTTCCTTGTGGGCTGTGTTGTCATCTTTGCTTTTTCTGTAACCATGCCATCAATATGCAGCCAACCACAAGAACAATCAACAATTTACATCATCTCTATCAAAATAATCAATCCATCAACACACTGGGCCACCATATCTAGCCCATTGTTTGCTTCAATTCTAGATATCTTTGAAAAATGAATGTAAGCATGAACAAGATCCAGGCCATACTTTCCTTGGACCATGAGATATTGCTTCTCACTGTTGACACATTGAAAAACTCTTTCCCAACTCTGGTTGAAGGTGAAGTATGGCCCTTCAGATGTATCATATATGTAATCGGCAAAATGCTTCACAATGGGCCCATCTTTGGAACCACATGGAACCATGGTCAGGAGCTTCTTGATAAGTCTATTGAGCTTCTGCAGCAGGTTTTCCACATGGCATTTTTGTTTTTGAACTGGAGAAGAGCAAGATATTGCAGAAGTGTAGAGTTTTTTTATATATAAAAACATGCTATTAGGATTTTTATTTATTTGCCATCTGCTGATCCACATTCTGCTCCACAATGGGTCACCAATCAGCATTAAATTGCTTTGGCAGTGTTAAGGGTGCAATTGCTCAGCAATATGAGTGTTTCACAGCTTCTAGAAATATAAGGGGAAGCTGATTGGCCATTTTGGAGCAGGCTGACAATGTGGCTGTGAGGTATGTTGGAAATTTCCTATAGGCCTTATAAGGTCCTTGTCTAAAATAAACCTTATAAGTGCCTTATAAGTTGGCTGATCACCTCATAAGGTCATGTAAGGACGCCAGAGTCTTAAATGATTGGCTGGGCATATAAGTGCCCAACAGGTCTGAAATAGTTTTAGAAGACTGATCAGGTGCCTTATGACTGCCTTAAGAAACCCGCTTACATAACATTGTATCAAATGGAAAATTTTGAGCAAAATGCATAAAAACATTCATTATCTGGGCAAAAAACTACCAGAATAGAAAGCGAGACTATATGTAAGGTGTTCCCATGTGTTGTAGGGCAATTTTAACTCCAATCTCAGGTGCTGCAGGCGATTGAAAGTGGGCTGACCAAAAACCCAGGCCTTCCATAAATGGATGCCAAATATAGAAGCTGGCCTGAAGCTGACCTGAAGCAACTAAGCCAGCTATACTAATGGAGGACTTTATGATGGCTTACATTATAGTGCTCACTTTATATGGCTGGTGCTGCCTTATAGGAAGCCCTCGGTGGCTTATATGATTAATCTGTGCTGGCCAAGTACCTTATGAGCCAGCTGGTGTCTTATGGGCTTATTTGGCCATACTGTACAATTTTGAATGATTTGTCACCCCTATGTGACTGTGACACACCTGACGAAATTTTCATTTCATCACCTCGCCAGAGCTTGTGACAGGCTGAAATTTTCATCAGGAGTGGTGATTTTGCAGCCAAATTCTAATATAGTTGCCTAATTAGGAGGTGTGTCACATTCTGACCTTTCGTCAGTGGGCTCTGTGACATATGACGAAGCCTATATTTCGGCACGTCAGATGCCCTTGTGACATGTGACTGACGAACTATTCCAAATTGTACAGTATGTGCCCTTATAGGGTAATTTTGAATTTTCTGACATGTTATTATGACCACAGTATCATATTGTAATTATAATCATAACATATTAATTATAAATCATAATCTTGGGCGCCCTATGAATTGTGTGATTTACATAAAAATTTGATTTCGTCAATACAAATATTCACAGCATTACTTGACTATTCCAGGAGCCTAAATATATCACAGCAAAGGCGCAAAGGGGCACCTTATAACGAGTTAGCCGACCTGGACTTTGATATTGAGATCATCATCCGACGAATTGTCGCGGAGATTTGGCGGAGATGGAATTTAGAGCGCGGCCGGTTCGACCCGTTGCTTTCCGTCGCCGTTTCGTGTTTCACGCAAAACTCATTGATTGCTCAATGATCTCACAGACGGCGTCTGCGTCACTTGGGCGTGTTCTCAGGAGCGCAGCGCGCAACCCTGTATGCACAGGCCATTCATTTTACACAATCATTTCACCAAAACTAACCAAAACTTTGGATTACAGCGACCACTGCGATCGTTCGCGACAACGGTCAACATTCCTTCGCCCTTAACCGAAGTTTCGACCCTCTCAAATGGTTTGACAGTCGCGACGGAAGCACATTCGCATGCACAGACTGCTACAGTTGGTGTCTGGATAGATGCTGGCTCGCGGGCAGAGACGGACAAGACAAACGGAACGGCTCACTTTCTCGAGCATATGGCGTTCAAGGGAACCAAGAGCAGAAATCAGCATGCTCTGGAACTCGAAGTAGAGAACATTGGAGCGCATCTGAATGCATATACCTCTCGCGAACAGACCGTGTATTATGCGAAGAGCTTCCGCAAGGACGTGCCAAAGGCTGTTGACATTATTAGCGACATCTTACAAAACTCGAAGCTGGAGAGCAGTGCGATCGAGAGGGAGCGGGATGTGATATTGCGAGAACAGCAGGAGGTTGACAAGCAGCTGGAAGAAGTTGTCTTTGACCATCTCCACTCTGTTGCATTCCAAGGTAAGCATTCCTCGCCCTCCAATTAACACACCACACACTAATTTGCCGAAGGTCAACCTCTTGGTAGAACCATTCTCGGCCCCAAAGCCAATATCCTGTCTATTAAACAAGATGACCTATCGTCGTATATCAAGACGAATTATACTGCAGACCGTATGGTCCTCGTCGGTACCGGGGGAGTCGAACATCATGAGCTAGTTCAGCTCGCTGAGAAGCACTTCTCCTCTCTCCCTGTCTCTGCCAATCCTATTCGCCTTGGTCGCAAGGCGCACCCCAGAACCTCATTCGTCGGCTCCGAAGTTCGCATACGCGACGACGATATCCCAACCGCCAATATCGCAATCGCCGTCGAGGGTGTCGGCTGGAGTTCTCCGGACTACTTTCCCATGCTTGTCATGCAGTCGATCTTCGGTAATTGGGATCGCTCGCTTGGCGCTTCTCCTATTCTCTCCTCTCGCCTCTCCAGCATTATCTCCACCAACAACCTCGCCAATAGCTTCATGTCCTTCTCGACATCTTACTCAGATACCGGCCTCTGGGGTATCTACCTCGTCTCCGAGAATCTCATGAACCTGGATGACCTGATGCATTTCACTTTGAAAGAATGGTCCAGGATGTCTATGGCACCTACTGATGTTGAGGTTGAGAGGGCAAAGAGTCAGCTCAAAGCTGGGCTCCTTCTCGGATTAGACGGCACAACAGCAATTGCGGAAGATATTGGGAGACAGCTTGTGACCAGTGGACGAAGGCTGACACCAAAACAGATTGAGAATGCCGTAGATGCCGTTACTCTCGCTGAGATCAAGCGTGTCGCCCAAAAATATCTTTGGGACAAGGATGTGAGTGGTTCAAATGTCATATATTAGGCCACTTTGTGACTTGCCTCCAGATATCTATCGCTGCCCTGGGCAGCATCGATGGTCTGCTTGACTACAACCGTATTCGTGCCGATATGTCATCACTCATATATTAGAGAAAAGGTATATTCTTCACCGTTGTCTCTACATGCATACGTATGTATTTACGTATCGATTAGCGGTGGTTGGCGCTCTTGTTCTACCCTTTTAGTGGCAATTAGACCGCAAAATAATATCCTGAACATCTTTGCAGTGTGACCATACATCGCGCTTGTGTGAGGAAACACACGCAGAGTCTGCGTGGACTGTAATGTCAATAGATAATGTATTCCACAAAGAATGGGCACCTCTTATGTATTTGTGCTTTCAGGGAGAATTAGTGGATAAGATTACAATCCAGATGAGCCTGAGAAGGTACAGGCTCCTGACAGGATCCGACCGAGTAGATGGTGGCGGGACGAAACTAAAGTACCCATTAAAAAAACGGATTCATAGCGACGTCGCGTAGTTTACAAATCTGCAATAACCTAAGATCTGAAATGAATCCAACGGTCAACACCAAAGCCGTTCCAAACGCATAGAAGCCTTCTTCCAATGTTTGGAATGATTTTCATTACCAGATCTGCGATTCATCTTCTAGCGATTTGATATCGGGGTTGTATTGTTCATCTTGTTCAGAAAATACCAGGGATTAGCGACGGTAAATCCTAATAATTCTGCTATTACTCACCAGAACTAAGCTATTGGATATGGAATCGCAGCTCGTTTAGTCCAAGTTCCTCGTATACACCTAGTAGAGAAGAAGGAAGTGCCAAAACAAAGGCTCAGGGCATGGTAATAAATGCAACGACGAGAGAATAAATAGAAGCTTCGTAGTCGACAAAGACGAAATGATCTTTCCCTGGAAACGGAGGCCTAAGTAACTGTCCGCAAGAGCCAAAAACCTTCGGATTATTGCCGTATAGTATGAAGTCTGAGGCGGGGAATAGGCATGGTGCAGTGTGCTGTCCGCAGCGATTTCCATAGTTGGGCTACGCAGAAGTGAGTCAGGCTATGTTGGGCTCTTGGGAAGACCTCATGGCAACATCCATCTCTTTAGAGGAGTTCGTAAAAGTCAGCTGAGACCGCATGAAATAACTATTTACGGAGATCTCTGTCTCGGTACACTCACCCTGATGGTCTGAACCGACATACTCAGAAATTTCCATCAATGATGGACGGTGATTAGGCTCATCCGACCAGCACCGGGTGATGAGCGTCCAGTCATCGTCGGTGATCCAAGACTCAGTTGGGCGTCGGGGTTGTCTACTCCTTATCAATTTTTCGTAGATCACCTGTATTTCTGTGGGTATGTAATAGTATGGGACCTTCCCAGATAGCACCTAAACAAAAGCATTCAATTAATCTCTCTGAATCCATAAATTCGGATTTATCCTCGCCTGGAGCATGACACTGCCGAAGGAATACAAGTCAGTGTAAATGCTGAGAGCAGGGGCCTGCTCGAATCGATAAAGCGCAACGTCGCTCCATCGAATAGCACCTCCAATGGTAGTTGAAAAGAATGAGTTCGAGCCTTGACAGTCTGCGATTATGGTTGACATGCCGAAATCACTGAGGCGCGCTTTCTCATTGGAGTCGATCAGGACGTTGGACTTGGAAACAGAAATGTTAAATGACTGATTTTGCGTTGAAAACAAATGCGGCTCACTCCAGTCAGGTCTCCGTGGATAATTTTGAAGGAGTGGACTGTCTGACGAATAAGGGAAAGACTCTGAAGTGATTTAACACGTCCTTACGATATGAAAGGCCAGCGGCAATATCACGCAGCTATGAATAATCTCGATAAAAGATCGGAGACATGATGTAGGGGACCTTTCTCACAAGGTTGGATCGATCTGACAGTCTCAGCCGGACCTCGGAATCTCTCAGATAATCATTGAGGTTCCCGTTTTGCGCCCATGAACAGACCATGGCTTTGTGCGGGCCAAAACCGGATGTCGTACCATGAAATGGAAGGACATTGTCGTGAGTAAATGTTTTCCATATACGTATTTCACGATGTAGCCGCTGGCATAATAATGAACTAGAATTCTCGACAGCAAACTCAAGTTGACTGACCTTAGTCATTTTGGCTTGAACTTCACTGTTGCTCATGCTGTACCGAAGAACTTTGACAGCGACCTATCAAAAAAAAATTTGAATCACTCGACGCAGTGATGGTAGAGGGAAAGGTGCGGACTATGCATGTTCCGGATGGTGTAATCCAGGTGGCTCTCCATATATCCGCAAACCCGCCGTGTGCAATCGGGTGCTGGTCCATTCTACAGATGTTCGCCGTAAGGTCAACAGGTCCTGGAATGAGTTCATTTTCCACTTCCGTGTGTTGTGGATCACAGGCTGTTTCATCTTCCACCCTTGCCGTCTCTTGCTCCTTCAAGGCCAGGGTGAGCTGCTTGGACACCATTATCAAGCGAAGAATGGCCGTACCTCAATTCGTATGGGATGGTATTCGCAATAGTCCTTGTAACATCATTAAACCTTCAATTAATTACGATTTAAAAAGACTTACCCGGAACAGAATTTTACGATTGTATTTAAGAGTCTCTTTGCATTTGACGATATTCCATGAATAGCTTGCGTTCCAGAGTAGCCTGAAGACTCTGCTAAAGCAGTTACGCAAAACAAAACCGTCGATCCATTTTGACATGTCTTCTAATTCACTGCAGCATACGATCGAGGGCAGATCTGCATGACAACAAGAGTTATACATACCCAGCAAATCGATAGAGTTTTTTCTTTAAACTGAGCCGCATATCTGCTTCCGTTACGTTATTGACTTGAACAAAGTATGCGACGCTCAATGATATTTGTAAGACTTCTTCGGCGACCATGAGCGCTTGCATTTTCAAGGTCCGTACTTGCTATTGTCAGCCCGTCGAGCAATGTTTCAATAAACCCGCGACCTTCTTCATCAACAGTGGACATACCTGGGCACCTATTATAACCTGTCGTGTAGCTTGAGTTATTGCGGTTAAACAGGGAACATTGACCAAGCTGGCGGCGAGGATTTTCAATTTGTCCAGCCCAGCCTCGATTTGTATGATTGCCGTACGCCGTGCATCGATTCGTGCAACAGCAGCACGATACTCGATGGAATTTCCGGACCACAGATGCAGAGTCGGAGGCATGTGCTAGTTCAAGAGAGCCGCAGATATGTCGACAAAAGGGATAGTATTTCAAGCTTTAGCAGGCCGATGCCTCGGTGTACGTTATCGCAGTTAATTTCTGCCGAGCATGCGCAGTAGATGCAAAACAAAGACGTCCATACTTGGAGTAAAGATTTCAACTTCTTCAAAGTGCCTCGTTCGAATTGGCGTCGACCTCTCGTAAACGAACAAGAAACTCCCAAGTCCGAGTCAGAGCAAGATTGTAGGTTCAATGACAATAGTGCGATTGTTCCAGAGCCTGGCTGAATTTTTACATAAACATGTCCCAACTTTCCCGTGGTTGGAGCTACTAACTTGGTGTTGGCTGTGCCAACTGAATAGATAAAGAAGGAACGACTATCTTCTATTGGGCTGACTACGGGAGACTAACTGAATAGAGCGGCTTGTGACACAGCATGCATTCATTTCCTAAATAGGCCAACGCATTATCTCCGAGTCTTCAGTCTTATGATGAATGATGCAATTCCGTCTATCGTTGAACATCTCCGAAAGCACAAATCCTTGCAAATCATCAAGCCTTTGGGCTGTCACTGGCGATCTTAGTAGTATGGATCATCTAGAGCATTTTGATGATTCCCGACACCCTCCAGGCTTCCTGTTGGCAAACGCGCGGGCCGACAGTACTTTCGAGCAGATTCCGGTAATGTGAGTGTAGCCTAGGCCTCCTCTGAAAATTGTATTTTGTGATGCACATGTATCATGCATTCGTAGAGACTTCGCCAACGCAACCCATCCAGATCCTGTCGTCCGACGGGAGTTGGCCAATGAGATCCGTGACGCCTCCGTAAATGTTGGATTTTTTTATAGTCAGCACTCGGGATTCATTGCAATTATCTGTACACTTGAACGTCACTGAAGCCTTTTCTCTTCAGTAAGAAATCACAGAATTCCTGAGCATATCATATCTTCAGGGTTAGACGCCGCAAAGCAGTTCTTCGACCTTGCAGAAAATCTGAAGCAAGAGGTTAGAGAGTTGCGCTTAGATACCGCCATTCACTTGTTAAACGTGAATGATATTCAGCTCGACATCCACAAAAGCATGAATTTCAAGGGATATACTTCTCTACTGAGCGAAAACGCAGGTAGCTACTGATATTTTTGATTGATTGCTTGGTTAATTTAAATGTTGCACGAATATGCAACAGATCCAGAGAATATAGGAGACCTCCATGAAGCTTTCGACCTGGGGTGGGAGCCAGAAGAGGTGTCTTTGTCACCTACTCCTGGTCTGCGCGATGACGGAGTTATGACAGGCCAAAACGTCTGGCCTGAAGGATTGCCCGGTTTCAGATCATCTGTTCTAGCATATTAGTGAGTTTTTAATTGTTCTTTGCAAACTTCCCGTCTGTTCAGCAACTTGATTGCCTTATGGCTTGACCTCGGACTGATGTTTATTTGCGTTCAACGAACAGCCATGCTATCATCCGACTTGGCCAATCGCTCTTTCCATTATTTGCTCTTGCTTTGGACCTCCCCGAGAATTTCTTCGATGATAAAACCACGAAACCAGCCGCAATAATGCGTCTATTACATTATCCCCCCCAACCTACGAAGCCTATCGACAGAATCCTCGGAATAGGTGCACATACGGAGTACGTATTGCCACTCGCCAGACCTACGCCCTCGTCTCAGTGCTGATCGTGTTCGTTTGAGCAGCTATGAAGTATATTCCATTCTTGCTTTACATATCTCCTGAATGATAAGCTCAACATGTTCTGTCATCAAGTGCTTCACGATCCTGTGGCAGGACAGCGTAAGCGCTCTGCAGGTTATGAACGCGGATGGCAAGTGGATTGATGCTGTACCTATCGAAGGGACTCTCGTTCTTAAGTATGTAGCCCGTGTCTCACAGCCTACTGAACTTCAGCAATTAAAATACTACATTCTCATCTCACTAGTCTTGGAGATCAGTTCGCTCGATGGACGAGTATGCTTCCAAATATTTACTCGTGCACATAACTCACGGAGCCCCCCATTGTCCAGATGATGTCTTCAAATCGACTGTTCACCGTGTCATTAACAAGTCCGGCCTGGAGCGATATTCCATCCCGCTCTTCTTTGGTACTGATTATGACGTCAAACTTGAGGTAAGATTTAATAGCTTGCTTCTGATTTCTAAAACTTGGTTGATAACGGATACTGCAAGCCGCTTCCAAGTTGTGTGTCGGAAGACAATCCAGCAAAATACGAAGTTGTCACCGCTGGCGACTATGTCAAGTCCAGATTAGAGGCTACGTATTCTCATTCGAAGACTTAAAAGGATGTTTCAACAAAGTCATCATATCAGATCGTTGTATCTTGTACTATATTTCAGGTAGTATGCAGTGCCATTCGAATATGCGGAGGCATACTATACGAATAAATCATATCTTGTAGTAGTGGCTACTGTCGACAGGCCCGTCCACGTTGGGCAATTTGCGGATCAATGATACGGTAGCCATATCTTTAATGTGTCCTGTCCCTGCTCGCTACTTAGCATGTTCTAACATCATATTGTGACGAGTATTTGTGTTGAACGTAACAGGCTCACTATTACTACGGGTCGTCAAATCATAATATAAAATATATGGCGCGTACGCGTAGCTGTCTCTAAATAATTCCAACCCGAAACACATGTATCCATTTGAATGGGTTCCTCCATCCTAGCATCCCATTTTTGCTCAAAATACGGAGCCTAATACCATCCCCGCTACTAACGTCCACAGCCACATAGGCCCAGACAATGCCTTGGCTGAGTTGGGTGCAGTGGTGCTTCCATTTCCTGAGCTGGTGTTTCCTGAGCTATAAACTCGGACAAATTGAATCTCAAAATAGGCAGTGTCATAACCAGACGGAGGCCCCAAGACAAACGTCTGATAGCACTGTCCAGTGCATGTCTGGTTGAAGATAGTTGGGTTGCCAGCTATACGAGGATACATGAGTCACGTGTATCTTCCGAGCGAGGCTATAAACTCACCAAAGTCACCGCATAAAGTAATATCAATTATGAGATTTTGGGGTTGGAAAAACTGGTTTATGTTGCAACCACCATTTGGCCAATTAGCCACGGGTATACCGAAGGTTGAAGTGTCGACGGTGCTCATGTTCGACGCGATTGAATTCGGGACTTCAGATCGCTACTCCAGGCCATGGAAAGCAGTTCTGTAAATGGGAGGCAAATATTTCCAAAATCAGGATGACTTACAGGGAAGAACCACATGCTGAGAGCGAGGCAAACCAAAAGATCAATATATCATTCACGACATATAACACCTCTTTGACACACCTAATTCCATCCTCAGCAAGTTCAGTGACGAATTGACCTCCACCACCGCTAGCAAATCCAGCGCCATACGACGAAGTTGATTGATCTATCACAATACAACCTTGATTGTTGTTCGAATCGAACGAGCAGTCCGTGCTACTGACAAGAGTCGACGTTTGGTTCGGGGAAATTTGGGTACATCCTGGTTCCGTATGTAGACTCATTTGGTTCATTGTGTCTTGGTTTACACCTTCAAACATGTCTATCTCGCCGCCGGTCGGCCAATTAGGAGCTTGACTCCACCATGCCTGAGGTGACTGGATAAGTTATGGTCGATGATTGGCGAAAGAGGAAAGAGGCTCACCGGCCAGACGGAACAACCATATGGTACATGGCTGTAACATGTACCGGATGAGCACGACATCCGCAATGCAGACGAAAATAATGTTTACATCATGTCAGCGACAAACAAGGACCCGGTTCCGTAACTGTCTTCCGTAGTAATGCGTACAGTATTTCGCTTGTCATTGAATGGGACCACTGTGGTATTATCCACTTTGATGATGGCATGATTCGTAACTGGATCGACGTAGGCAAGCATCGCAGAAGCGGCCACGGACGCATTGACAAAGCTTTATGGATAATTACTCTTCTGCATTTCACGAAAAATGTGCGGACGTACATAGCATCGCCATTTGTCAAGTTATCAACTGGATTTCGTGAGCCATGCGGGTCAGAAGTTACAAGACAATGAAAGTTAAACTCACAATTTCCGTAATAAGCCCATCCATCGAAGAAATCTTGGCCAGAATAATCTTTGAGAAGATGATATTGGGTGGCATTTACAATAGCAGGCGCTACAAGGGAGAGAAAGCAGGCTACTGATGTACGCATCGTCAAGAATTGAGGGAAAGCCAAGCGAATCGAGCAGCTATGGAAATGCGCCGAGGGTGATGGTTCACTACGAGGATTGTCGGGAGCCTTACTGCGCAAATTATATAGGTACGAAAGAATAAAACGGTCAAGTATGCTGCAAGAATTGCGTTAATACCGTACGCAGTTCGTGTGAAATTAGATGGTTGCCCTTGTACCTAAATTTGGATGTAACATGTTGCAAAGGAGGTGCATCTGGCGGCCGATGCGTATCACTATCAGTGCCGCGGCGTATCTGCTGCCACGGCTCGGCTCACTCCGGCTCCGGACGGCTCGAGCCACAGAGCCGTTAGCTCAGTGCAAGGCAAATAAATACTCAGAATATTGTATGTAGTGTACATACACACATTGTAGGAGCCGTATGATTTTCCACTACAATGTCCTTCCGGCTCTGTAGAAATTCAACGGCTCCGGAGGTCGAGCCGTCCGGAGCTGCAATTAGCCGAGCCGTGGCAACACTACAGTGCGGGAAGAATAAAGGCAACCACTTTGTGTGGCCTTCCCAGTTACGTTTCTGTTAAATATAATCCAGAAGAAAAGTGGGTAAAAGCTGCGTAAACTCGCATTTTCATTTTTTTGGGTGGTGGTGGCTGTGCAATGGAGCAAATTGTTGGTGAAAAATACATTTTTATCTTTGGATATCTCAATGGCTTGTGCCTTCAGAGGCTTAATTGAGTCCAAATGAACTTCCAGACACAGTTTAGGAGGCTTTTCAGAAGCTAGGACTTGTGGGAAGGGACTCCGGACCCTATTAAAACAAATTTCACACCTACTTTTTTTTTTTTGCAAATATTGATATTTTTGATTTTTTGAATGGTAGGTCTTGTTCAACATTTCAATATGGTCACAATGCAGTGGTTTTTGTAGCAAACCAGGTGAATTTAAAAATGTAATTCAGGAAACACTCAAAGCCCGTTTTGACATGTCGGTTTTCTCATTCCCACGCTACGCCATGCAGATAACTGTGGCTGTGCAAACTCGGTCACTTCCATTCACATTGCACATTTCCTGAGTTTAATACTGTACTATAAATCATGGAAATATTAAAAAATATATCCTTCTATGTAAACTCAATTATCACGATTTTAGATGTATTTAAAGAGTGACATGGATCCACAAAATTTGATATCTGGCCATTGCACAGCCACAAAACGCGACCACATCATGCTCTCTTTATTCCCTTGCTCCTTTACTGTCAGTCACTTATCCTCGGTCTACATTATGTACTTGTAACTCGGAGGATAGTTCCACATTTACACGTCTGTCTATCAGAGAACCAGGCGCGTCAAGAGATGGAGGCATAAGACTAGGTTACTTGAGTGACTCCTGATATTTTTGAAACAGAGGTGCAAAGCTTCGTTGAATGGCCCGCCATAGGCATTTAATCTTCGGAATTATAATTTTTATTGGCTTGCAGCAGCCTCAGTACCGTTAGGCACAAAATCGGGTCCAAGTTTGCTGGGGTCCGGATATCAGGCACTGTTCATCAGATGCTGGGAGATTTGGCATCACGAAAGAAGAAAAAAAACGAATACTTTCAAGAGAATCATGCTGTTCGCTGATATGCAGTATCATCTATAAATTTCACACAGGCACTGTGTCTTACTGAACTACTCACCTAATGTCCGCCAAATCCCGTTCTCCGCAAGCTAACATTTCTGTATGCATCAACCGAGGCCTCTTCCATTTGTTAATAAGAAAAAGGGCCGGATATCAGGAACCGAAGTGGATGATCGGTGACAGTTAGCTGCGATGGATGGTCGGATGCCATCGTGGATCCTGTAAATCATGGTGACGTTTCCTGTTCGATCTATTATAAGACGCGACTGTCTTGAGAAGGGAAATCGAATCAGAATTTCGTGGCATCAATGGGGAATGACTAATGCATCAGTGCTCAGAGGCTAATTGGGTTAATCGCGGACAGCATTGCTGGCTGTAAGAGTCACATTGACTCACACATTCGTGCAGGGAAGACAGCAGAGAGAGCTTACAATTCAGGTACTCGTCCTGTTGCCAGGCCACGCTAGGTCCCATCTGATGTCAGGCACTTGTCTGATAGTGTATCTGACACAACTATCTACTGTTCACAAATTGGCAGGATCATCGAAGGATTCCCTTTATGGGATATGGAAAACGCCCACGGAGAAGACTCAGAAGAGACACATATGGAGTAGAGCTGCGACGTTTCGATTCTAACGGAGCGCGCGACTTGCTGTTACGAGCTACATAGCTTTGGTGCTGGCATTGCTTTATAAAACGCTGGCTGCGGTACCGGTAACATCCGAAATTGATGGTTCAAATGAAAAGGTGTGGCGGTGCTATGATTTTGCAGCTGCCGGCTTATCTAGCTTGCGTCTGGACCAGTCGCAGATCTCTGCGTAGTCAATACTAGTCAGGAAAAGCTGTCGTAAGCGTCGCTAAGACATCCCGGAACAAAGATGAAACTCAGGTCAAGAAGCCGCGTGGGACCACAGGACTGTATGGCCACTTCTCAAATTCGGAAAGACATAGGACGCCGCCTGCGTATAAATGCTTGGGATGAAAACTCGTACCTTCAGATTGCTGAATCATTATCTGTCACCCAACTTGAAAGTCTACTCCATTGTCAATATCCCATATACTTTTTGCCCACAATGAGCGGCCAAAATACCACTACCCAGACAAACACCACCGTCTCTCAATCAAGTTACACGCACGTGAAGTCGACATACTCACAACCTTCCAAACCGGCCTCTCCATCATTCCACATGCTTACCAGCCCACCTCAGCCACAACAATCATCATCCAGCACCACAATAAGATCAGGAGCGAGCACTGTCGCGCCAGTGTTCTTCTGACCGCTTCCGCACTCTGCGAAGCCACCGTGCCATGCGGTCGATCACCCCATCGAACGCCATAATACCATTCATAGCGCGAGCACTTTCAACCATTTACGCATCGCTATACCATAACTCGAATTAATTCCGCCTGCAACGGCGATGATTGCTGTCGTTGGAGATTGTGGCAGACAGCGTGGTTGATTAGAGTCGATGGCACTCGCTTGCAGCTGTCATCGAACTCGGATAATTTATAGATAATTTCTTGGATTTGAGGGACTGATTACTAGACTTACCTACTTGCACATACATAATGACCAGGATCGCATGATCATCGCTTCCCGACTATTGTTCACCCTTCATTGAAATGAGATGAATTGGGGCCGTCGGCTTGAATGCTAATCGGATGAGCGGTGTGTCAAGATTTCTTCGTGGTTGTTGACCCAGTGTATCTTCTGCGACATCATAACCACAGAAGGAGTCCCATTGCACGGAACTGATTATAGAGCGAGCTTAACAGTCCGAAGGTTTATCTACCTGTCATGCCAGGGAATTTGGAAAGACGCTACAATGCGGTAGTTTCACCTGACCGAAGAGCGAGCCTAAACGAGACCAGTGACGAAGACCTTCAGATAAACCCCAATCTTTTGCAGAGCCTGACATATATAAAAATTCTGTATTTCAGACTCTGCGTATTGAGGTGTAGAGCTTGGAAAACGAAGCTGGCCTGGATACCGAGTGATACTGAGGTCGACCGAGGTGCCTTGGCTACGAGTACGCTATTCCACCGGGGCGACGAGAAGCTTCCGATTTCACCATCATAGTATACACAGCCCTCGTCATATCAAAGTTTACCTTGAACACCTGTTTGCCATATCCCGGATTTCAGTTGCCCACACTGTTGCATTTTCCACCAGTCCAGAATGACGTCAACAGTTTCCTCATGCCGCTAAGAGAAGATGAGAAAAATGATATAGACCATATTAATCGTAGGACATACACCGGTGAAATTGTGGTCAGCACCTTCTACAAGGTGTAAGTTGTGTGTGCCCGGAGACCGATCGGCCAGAGCCCGTGCGTAGATAAGAGCATCGTACCTTGAAGTGTGTTAATTCGATGGCATTCATTAAACATTCATTCTGAACCTTACACAGGGACGGTCTGATCATGAATGCCGTGAAGGCTCAGCACATCCACCTGAGCTGGGAACTGAGTCCAGACTATAGATGTATCCCACGACATGAAGTCTTGGAGATCGTCAGGATAGATCCGTCCAGTGATCGGTTTGCGAGCTACTGTTACATTCCATTCGAAATAGCCTTTGGTGTCGATATCCGACTGCCAATTCTTCATGCTCTTAAATCGCTCTGTCGATCATAAATAACCTAGAAAGGCTAAGGTTTTGTGATCATGGAACCCATACCGTAAATTAGCTAACGAGACGATCGTTTAGTAAGATTAATCTAGAATGATAATATTTCGCTCACTTGCATCCTGTACCGCCCGGAAACATTGACCATTGCGCTGACACGTCTGCCATCTTCCGATTTGCATATCCAGTGAAAGGCAACAACAGAACCGCGAGAATGTCCGACAAGCATATCTATCTTGTATCCAAACTTACTCTTCAGATAACCAACGACAACCTCTAAGTCAACGACATCCTCTCTTATCCTTCCTTGCTTGAACTCCCCACCTGTTTCGTGATTACCTCTGTTAGGTACATGGTTATATATAATATCATGCATATGACAGGCGTCGTACCGGAAATCAAATCGAAAGGAATCCATAGGTAAATGGTGTGCCAGACGTTTTTGAAACAGATAATCCTTGTGGCTACGTCGATGATATGAGGGATTATAAACTAGTGGACTTGAAAGGACGTACCCCATTGACCCGTGCAAGATCTTCAAAGCAAGTTTGCACAGTCAGCTATATGCTTGGAACCTGCTGTTAAACACGAAGGCACACCAAAGCGATCTTGCGGCCCTCGGTAGGGGAATTGGGAGCAAATTGCTCCAGTACACCTACTATTGATATATCTCTTTCATCTGGATGAGGGATGTAGTGTTTGGTAGTTTTTCTACTGGTCATTGGATCGTTGCTTGAAGCTGAGCGCAGGTCGGTTAACCGGAAAGATCACACGATTCGCCCGCGTGATCGCCTGATTTGGAACAGCCAGCGCCATTACCGATTTAAACTCAGCTTTACCCTTCTGTCAACCAGTTTGACAGAAGGACGGGTCGCCAGTCTAGTCCTAATCAACATTTACTTGGTATCATGGGCTCAGATACGCGTAATGCCGCTTTCGTCACCTGTTAAACACGCCGACAATGCAGACAAACGTCAGCCAACGTTGTTCTGCCGCGAGCCACTGTCTGCCGCTGCGCTCTTCTGCATTTTAAAAAGGTTGCTTTCATACGACGCATGAGCGGCCACTAGTTGCATCCAAATTTAGGCAAGGGCATCTAACTGCCGGTATTTTAATAATGTAACTTGTAGCATTAGACCATTTCCATAGCCACTGAGCTGCTCGATTCACTTGGCTTTCCCTCAATTCTTGACGATGCGTACAACAATAGCCTGCTTTCTCTCCCTTGTAGCGCCTGCTATTGTAAATGCCACCCAATATCATCTTCTCAAAGATTATTCTGGTCAAAGTTTCTTCGATGGATGGGCCGATTACGGAAATTGTGAGTTTAGCTTTCATTGTCTTGTAATTATAACTTCTGACCCGCATGGCTCACGAAATCCAGTTGATAACGTGACACATGGCGATGTTTTGTACGTCCGCGCATTTTTTCGTGAAATGCAGAAGAGTAATTATCCATAAAGCTATGTCAATGCGTCCATGGCCGCTTCTGCGAAGCTTGCCTACGTCGATCCAGCTACGAATCACGCCATTATCAAAGTGGACAATACCACAGTGGTCCCATTCAACAGCAAGCGAAACGCTGTACGGATTACTACGGAAGAAAGTTACGGAATCGGGTCCTTGTTTGTCGCCGACATGCTGTAGGCATTATTTTCGTCTGCATTGCGGATGTCGTGCTCACCCGGTACATATTACAGTCATGTACCGTATGGTTGTTCCGTCTGGCCGGTGAGCCTCTTTCGCCAATTATCTTCCATAACTTATCTAGTCACCTTAGGCATGGTGGAGTAAAACTCCTAATTGGCCAGCCGGCGGCGAGATAGACATGTTTGAAGGTGTAAACCAAGACACAATGAACCAAATGAGTCTACATACGGAACCGGGATGTACTCAAGTTAACCCGAACCAAACTTCGACTCTTGTCCATAGCACGGACTGCTCGTCCAAGTCTCACAACAATCGAGGTTGTATTGTGGTGGATCCATCAAATTCGTCGTATGGCGCTGGATTCGCTAACGCTGGTGGAGGCCAATTCGTCACTGAACTTGCTGAGGATGGAATTAGGTGTGTTAAAGAGGTGTTATATGTCGTGAATGATATATTGATCTTTTGGTTTGCCTCGCTCTCAGCATGTGGTTCTTCCCTGTAAGTCCTCCTGATTTTGGAAATATTTGCCTCCCATTTACAGAACTGCTTTCCGTGGCTTGGAGTAGCGATCTGAAGTCCCGAATTCAATCGCGTCGAACATGAGCTCCGTCGACACTTCAGCCTTCGGTATACCCCTGGCTAATTGGCCAAATGGTGGTTGCAACATCAACAAGTTTTTCCAACCCCAACATCTCATAATTGATATCACTTTATGCGGTATATTTGGTGAGGTTTCGACGTTTGTACCCTCACTCGGAAGATACAGGTGACTCATGTATCCTTGTATAGCTGGCAGCCCAAGTGTCTTCAACCAGACATGCAGTGGAGACTGCTATCAGACGTTTGTCTTGGGGCCTCCATCTGGTTATGACAATGCCTATTTCGAGATTCCATTTGTCCGAGTTTATAGCTCAGGAAACACCAACTCAGGAAGTGGAAATGCACGCAGCTCAGCCAAGGTATTGTCTTTGCCTATGTGGCTGTGGACGTTAGTCGCAGGAGTGGCATTGGGCTCTGCATTTTGAGAAAAATAGGATGCTAGGATCGAGGAATACATTCAGATGGACCTCCCAAATGTGTTTCGGGTTGGAATTACGTAGAGACAGTTACGCTTACGCGCCATATTTGACGACCCGCAGCAATAGTTACGTTCAACACAAATATTACTCGTCACAATGTGATGTCAGAATCATACTTGGACTCCTGAGTAACGGGCAGGAGAGATACATTCAAAAATGTAGCTACCGTATCATTGATCCGCGGGGAGGTGTTGAGAATCATTCAGGTTATAATACTAAATGTCAGTCCGAGCGGGTAAGGATGTTTGTAACTTGGTTGCCGGAGGGGTGATACGCCGACAGTCAAATCACATTCCGTAAACGTGTAGCGAGTCTAAACTATGCAACGGGGCCCAGCCAACTAAATATAATCCCAAAAACCTCAGGATTGCCCAGCTTTCCTCCCCGGGCCGAGGATAGCATCCTTGGCGCTCTTCCCGCTCTTCTTGACCACCTTATCTTTCTTCTTCTCCCCACTTCCCCCACTTCTCTTCTGCTTCAGTTCCTCTTTAGTGATACCGCCCGCCATCACGGGAATAGATGGTCCTGCATCGGCATCGGCATTAGCCTGACTGACTCGTGCCCTCGCCTTGTCTTTACGGGACATTTTGGTCGAGGCATCTCCCGCAAGAGGGGATACATCAACAACAGTAGACGAGATATCAGCGATGGCAGCGGGAAGATCTTCCTCGGTCGAGTCGAGAGATGCGCGAGATTTGGACTTCCGCTTCGCCTTTTTGGGTTTTGTGGGACGTTCGGTGGCCTCTGTATCGATATCAGCTTCTGCTTCGACGTCTGTGGGGAAAGGGTCTGTGTGGACGGGTGTAAGTTTAGGCGAATCTCGAATTTCGACAATGGATTTTCGTTTCTTCTTTTTCGAAATGTCTACATCGGCCGTGGTAGCGGGGGGCGTCGGAGACTTGACTATGACTGGCGTAAGTTCCGCAACAGGGGACGATTTGCGCTTCTTCTTAGGCACGGGCGCGGGTAAGTCGATCTCCATGTTCTCCATGGGGGGCGTCGACTGAGCCTTCTTAACCTTCTTCTTCGGCTTTTCTTCCTGCAGCGCATCCTCCTCCGAAGGCCGCTTTGCGCCCTTCGCCTTTACAACGACTTCGTCGACCTTCATCTCATCCTCATCTTTCTCATCTCCCGCGGTCAATCCATTCCACCGACTCTCATCACCCTCCGATCCCAGCCCACAAGTCCATATAGGTAATGCAACGCTCTCGCTCGTCTTCAAATGCAGACTCTGTATATTCTCCCAGCCGCCTTTTATGTTTTTCACGACAGCCGGAAGGGCTTTTTGGAGATTGGCGAGGGCTTGAGCGGGCGAATGTGTCGTCGTGGCTATTTTTATTGAGCTATGCGAGAGCAGTATTTATAAGGTGGTCGAGAATATATGATAAGAACGGGGAGAAACGTACGTGCAAGTACCTTGATTCTGGTGCATATACGTCGACGATATCGCTCGTTCCAATTCGCCTTTGATATCGTCGCGAGTCAGACATACGGGTATCGGTTGTCTGATGGTCGATTAGTGCAACCATTTACCAAAACAAAAAAATGAGATGTCGACTTGCTTACTTTTTCGCCTCGAACCATTTACTGCCCAACAACCCTGGCAGAAGTGGCACGACTCTGTCGTCAGCGAGGAACATGCCGTTTTCCTTGAGCAGCATTCTCCGTGCTTCGAAAGGCTTGAATTTGCCTTTGAGTTTCGTAATCCCAATCACACGAGAGATAAACTTGATCTCGTTCAACTCGAGCAGTTCTTTATATTCGCGTTGAGGGTCTTTGGTAATTAGACATACGGCAGACGTCCGCGGGTCAATAAGCGGATGTACGATTGGACTTTGTGCGGCCCCAAAAATTTGTCAGGACGTGTAAAGCAGTGGAATGAGTAATACAGACTCACATTTTGAATGGCTTGATCTTTTTTACAGGTTGCATCTTCTTTACGGCCACCTGCAGCCAGACATACTGCTCTTTTCCCGGTAAAAGCTCAGTTTCAGCTGCTTTTTGTTCCTTCTTGAGGCTGTAAGCATGCAAGGCATTGATGGCTAGCTTGGATTGATGTAGAGAGACATGCGAGTCTATAAGAGTGTCTTTGCCCTTGCCTTTCGACATTGCGGGTGGACCAGTTTCTGATCGAATTTTTCCAGCCTTCCGCTGAAGAAAATGGAATAATTTGCCCTTATTTGTGCTTAGTGGCGTCGTCGGCCTTTTCGTCGGCATATATCCTCATATATCCCCTTCGCAACGATAATTAAGTGTTCCCTCCCGCTGAATTCGTCCCAAAAATTGCACATCCGTCTCATGGCGCGCACAATGGGAGCGGCGTGAAACGAGGGGAAAATAGAATAAGTATTGGTGGCCGTTATTTTGAAACTGGGCCCTGTACATGCCCCATTTGGCAGGCACTAATTGAGCTAGCAGCTTTACACGCCGGAGTCTTGAATCGCATAAACAGCTTGGGCGTTGTCAGCCTTCGTTCACCTCCCCGGTCCTCTGTGTGCAAGGCTATTGGGGCCCGCATCCAGATATTCCACACACTCATCTGGCTCATTATAACTGGTAAATGGCTCTAACAGCCTCCGCACAATCTGCCTTACCTTTTTCGTGGGACGAGACGATTGTGCCTGCTCTCCGCAAACGTAAGTTTTTCAAATCGTACGTAGCTATACGCCCCGACAAATACAAACTTGGGAGGACGGGCGCTGCGACTCCGAGGTCAAGTGCTACCTTTAACACGTTGTTTGTCTCCATCACCGTCAGCAACGCCAGCTTGTTGCATTTCGCGTTCACCGTCGTTGGATACTAATCGGCTCACTTCTTCTGTTTCTATTACTTCCAGGTCTCGAAAGTGAGAGCCGCATGCTCGCAAAACGCATGTCTACCGCGTCGATAACGTCTCAAGAAGAGGCATACCCACATTCACCCAATCTTGATGGGACTCTGCGCGACCGGAATGCTATCCCGTCAGGTCGCAACGGGCCCACCCCTCGTACCACCAATGGACAGTCGAAACAGGCCACTAATGGCAATGCATCCCTGACCCATCAACGCACTGACACTGCTGGCAGTACATCATCCCACGTAGACGCACGAGGTCCCAAACGGCGAGCGCGTACCTACTCACAACCACAAATATACGATGGCCCACTCCCGAATGGTCATCCACTGGGAAGCAATGGGGTGGTGGTGAATGGCCTGCCCATATCCGATGCCTCGCGGTCAACGTCGCCATTGTACCAGCAACAAACACAAGGCCGCGCTTCCGATGTCAAGCCCACGCGTATT
This sequence comes from Piloderma croceum F 1598, assembly GCA_000827315.1. Taxonomy (NCBI): domain Eukaryota; kingdom Fungi; phylum Basidiomycota; class Agaricomycetes; order Atheliales; family Atheliaceae; genus Piloderma; species Piloderma croceum. The sequence continues at coordinate 139,681 of KN833016.1, read as the reverse complement.
CCCGTAGTTTCGCGTAACAGAACACCCAGTGAATCTAGCCATGGGACACAACATGGACGGAGTATCGACGCTGGTCGGAATGTGCCATATTTGCCCCAACCTGCGGGAGAACTGTCCGCTGTTGAAGAATCATTGGCCTCGAACCGTTCACGTTCAGCTGTGTCTGGTCAACGTTCAGCCATACTGAACGAATCTACACCAACCAAACCGGGTTCTATGAAGTCAAACGTCTCTATTAGGCCTGAGCAGCGCCCGGCAGCAGAGGACGAAACAGAACCACGGCCGTCAACCGACTCAGAGGAGCACCCATTTGAGCACTGGTACAGGGGCGATGTGCGTCGGAATGGCGGGGTGGGTGAACTGCGAGTCGGTGGTAAGCAAGAGATGTTGGATATCGCGAATTACGGACATAGATATGGAGCGATGCACAAACCATCTACGATTGGACCAGCCAGTTTCCGAACCACTCCTTCAACGGAAGATTTCGCAACACGAAGAAATAGGGCAGGAAGTTTCACGGAAGGCGAAGGTCGGGAGAGCTTTTATATGGATGAAGAACGGGCAAGGGCGTTGGACAATGTTCTACATGAGGATCCTTTGACCGATCTCGAAGGCGATGGGGACAACCACAGTTATGACTATGTGGTACCATCACCGATATTACCAGTGCCCTCGTCGTCTCCGGATGATCATAGGAGTGGCACGCCCACGAACAACCAGTCCATCGAGCGGGAGAGAAATGCACCGCAAACACGCATACCGGGTCCTGCACCTCGTCAATCGTCAGAACCACCTCGCACACAGACACCTGCCGAGGAACCATACCGTAGTGGTTCCGAACCTGCTCCATTACCGTCTTCCTCATCATCAGCGATCGCCAACGCTCCAGGGCGGGCGCAATCTAGTCGCTCTCAATCTACACCTCCGTCACAACCACAGACACAAAAACGCCGTGCAAAGAGTCCCGCTGCTCCTTCTGCATCCAAAAAGGCTAAGCAAGCGTCAAAATCGCCTGCAAGGTCCAAGGCAGACCAAGAGAAGAACAGACGAAGTGTTGCTAATTATCCACAGCCGACAGGGGATAATGTCGTGGATGCGATACCGTCGTGGACACAGCCTGTGCCTGCAGATGGCAACTGGGATGAGGTGAGTAATGACTGGTATTTGGTACTTCTTTGCGGGTATCAATTCTGGGTTTTCACCTGTCCAGGTTGTTCTGCCAGTCGTTGCGCGGAAAAGAGGATTGGACGGGCACTATGCACAAGCCGATGGTCGCGCTCAATCAAAACAACCAGAAAGCGAACCTATTGAACCGGTAAGCAGTCTCTTTTATGGGCAATGTGTACTATATTGGGCTCTGACATATTTATTTGTCTACCTCAGGCTCCCGGCATGTTCGCATATGATCACTCAAAACATCGACCTCGGGAGATCAATGGTATTCCAATGTACGAATTTGGACAGCGACCTCAGGACATTAACATCCCAGAGGTCGAGGAAGAGCAGGCTCAACACAGCCGTGCTTGGAACGACGATACCCGTCCAGCTTATGTCCGACCACAACGGTCGCCTGTACCCACCCCGCACCATGCAAATAAAGGCAAAGAGAATATACCCAAGATCCGAATCACACAGCCGACCTTTGATATGGAGCAGCAGCAGCAAGGTAAAGACAAGGATGACGCTGGGTGCTGTAAGTGTGTCATCATGTGACGGGTCGTTTCTTTTCGTGTATGGTCTTTGGGTTTTTGGTCTGTTCTCGCTATGTCCCACCTCATCTTCATTCCTTTAATCTCATTATAGTTGATTCTGTTCGTTATCTCGTTGGGTTCTACGTATTGGTTGGCTCCTTCGTGGTCTATGTCACTCGTTCGCCTTCCGGCCGCTTTCGTGTCTTTTCCCCCCCTCCCACAACTTATTCACGATGCCTACCATGCCTCTGAACGATTACACCAACGACTTACATTCCTTTCGCTATTTTCACCTGTCATCTTGTATTTTGGATTATATATCATCCAGCCAATCATATCAAATCCTCAAGCGACTCCACTTCCTTATTATCATTGTCATTTGCTTTGCATTCAGACTCCATGTTACTCGTGCTCGAGCGTGGATCATTGTCCAATACCATAGTTACTCATTGGCATATCCCATAATGCATTGTAAATTTGTGGATTGTTGAAGCTGCATGAGGCGTGAAAACGATTGGCACAAGATGTTGAATGTCAATCATCAATGTAGTACAGATTGGTTGAATTGATTTCATGGCTCATAAGATCTTCGTATCAAATCCATCGTAATGTGTGGCAATGGTCCATGTGAATGCTGTGGTCTGTCAATTCATCGATCTGCAGTGTCCATGACCCGAAAAATTACGCTGAAAAAGCAATAGCGTTTGAAGAGGGACGCCATTGGCAACGGCCCTTTTCTTTCGGCGCCGTACCATGATTGCGCGGATGAACAGTACAAAGTGGATGATCCTGGTGACCGAATCAAGAACTATTAGTTAGTCGCCTCTTCTGAGATGGGGGTATGTGGTGACTCACGTCAACAGGATTATGAGAATCCAAGATGCAGCCGCAAGTCTACTGCCTTTTTTCCAATTATCGCAGTCATCGTCGACGTCTCCAGATGCACACCACCCGTGCAACCAAAACGCCAAAGGTGCCGATAGTACATCCATGGCTACGGCCAATAACCACGAACATAGCTCGAATATGATGATTACCGGATGTTTGACATTGATATGCAGCGCCACGAGAATGAGGTAGACAAGGTCCCAGAACATTATAAAACTGCTCGGGAGGACGAGGAGAAGACCTCCGATGAGAGTGATAGAAGCAACACCAGTTGCCAAGCTGACTATGCACATGAGGATTGATACCAAGCGTAGATGAAGGGAAATTTGCCCATCTGCTCTGGAAGCAAGAGTTGCAAGAAATCTGGGTAGCTGAATCACCATGGCTAGGGGTCGACTCCAGGACTCCGACTCTTTGAGTGGGTCTGATCTCCTTCGTTGTTCACACCATGTGTTGGCTTTTAATGGTAGACTATACACAGCTCGACCGGTCATCCGTTCCCGGAAGCGTTACTTACGCGGCCAAAAGCTACACCCACTTGCGAGTCGGACATGTGGGACCGCCTCACAGCCTCTAATTAGCTGCATTGATACGACAATGAACCTGTGCAAATGAACAGAGAAACCGGTAGTATAAAATTAGACTGGCGACGATTACATAGGAGATCTGGCGGGAATGAGCAGGTGGTGTGGCGGCGGGTGGCAAGTTTGCAACTCCGCGGCTCTTGAGCTTGAGCGCTTGAAGGCGCTTGACCGGCATCAGTCACGCTCCTTCAACAATATTAATGTCGTACAGTTACCCTCCTCCTCAGCCTCCAACAACAACTTACGCATATGGTGCCTACCATCCACCCCCTGGTGTCTATGGCCAACCACACCCCCAAACGCCCGGTGCATCTCCCTATCCAACCGCTTACCCAACCCACGGTTACCCAACCGGTGTTACAGGCTACGGGACCTGGTCTGGATATGCATATAACTTCGCTCCAGGACAACGACCACTTTTGCAGCCTTTAGCAGGGAATGTCTCCAGACCGCCTATACAGACTGCTGGCATACCAACTGCAACATCAACATCTGCAGCTGCGTTGACGCCAAGATTAACGACATTTAGTTCATATTCGCCCAGTTACCCGAAGGAGAGTGTTGCTGGGGCCAGTAGCGGAGGTACATCTGGGCGTGCTACACGGAAGCAGGTGAATCACAAAGGCCTGTTTGCGAAAGAATGTGAGTTCGTGACAGATTGTGGGTTGTGTTTATTAAAAGCCGCTGTTACAATTGCTAGTGAAGAATTTGATGTATGGCTTTGGAGACGACAGGAATCCGGGTAACGACACAGTCAACGTGATGGAAGAGATTTTGATAGAATTTATAACAGACGTGGTACGTGTTACAGCCCAGACATTAGTGGCGGGGATTCCTGACAACATAAACAGTGCCAGACTGCTGGTGGTCAATCAAAGAAATCACGGCTATCCGTCGAAGATTTGCGCCGGGTATTGTCAAGGCCGGCAGATGCAAAAATGCTTGCACGAATGGAAGAGCTTTTATTCATGCAGGAAGACATAAAACGTGCGCGAGCGCAATTTGAGGAATCGGACGTGGGTCAGACGAAGGTGTTTTGATGCCGAATCTTTACTTGCGTATGGCCCGTACTATCGATTCACCGTGTTTTCATGCGTTAACCGCCCTACGTATTGTATTTTTTTCTTTGTAGATTAAAGATCGGTATTGAAGGAACTAGAGCTATAATAACGTTACAGTTGGATGGTGTCCGTCGATAAATTTAATGATCCGGTATTGGAAACCATCGGTTAGCAAATATACCTTGGATTACTTCTATCTCGCTGGCCAATGGACTTATCACATAAATTGTTGACAGTCTGTCTCACTAGTCACGCGTAGTCATGCATCTGTGCAGCTCCTTTCAACAATATACACCACCTTAGCCGTCAGCATTCCGGCACTGTCAACCCTCACTTCCTCTGTTGCAAACTTTACCTCGACATCATATTTCCCAACCACATCGTTGTCCTCCAAAATAATGCTTGTTTTGTTGGTAAATGCATTCAATCGTTTTCCGTCCTTTGTCCACAAGATCGAAAAGCTTTCCTGGACATCAACAGTGATTTCTCTGAGCTCTGCTAGAGGGACTAGCTGCAAATCGAGCGTTTTCATCCACTTTCCTTTGGAATCAGAGGTGGGATGCCACTGACAGCCTTCGTGGATGTCGTCGATAAGGTCTACGCGTTTGAGTAAGGAGAGCCACAGGCCTTCTAGGCAGACTTTGCAGAAGTTGGGCTTGGTGACGGCTCGCATCAGGCAATCCTCGTTCGTTGGTCGGTAGGATGTCTTGTTTGTCTCCGAAAATCTGAAGTACTGTGCGTGAGCACGACGTCATCTTTGTGGATGATTAGGGAGGACGCACGTCGGAAAAACACCGTAATGGCCTGGGGTTGCGTTGAATCTGCGGGTATTAGCCACAAGTCGGGAAAGAGTTGCAAAGAGTGAACTTACTGTGTCTGATCTCCGAACTCCAAGACTTCAATACTGCACAGTTGCGCTTGCCCTTCCAGTGTTTCGTTAATCAAAGTGAATCTTATCTCGTGCACGCCACCACTCATGCCGCTTTCTCTGTAAACATCGTAATGCCATCTGTCAAATCCAATATCTTTCCTTGGCATCCATCCCAGATCGGTACCATCCAGCTCTACGCGCAGATCACTTGCATCAGGAATACCAGAAAGGGAGAACTTCACAAGATGGCGACTATATTGCCCTGAGGAGTTGAATGTGGTGGACCAAGGTTCGGCTGTGTCAAGTAAAGTCCAGGGATATTGTTGTATGGGCATCACGGACCGCTCCATGCGAGGTGCAGCGTCTTTGACGGGACGGGAAAGCCAGTGCGACCAGGGGAGAGAAGTCGTATTGTAAGCAGCATTGACACCGAAATAGGAGAATCCGCCATCATATTCTTCGCCTACGTCAATTATAGAGTGGCCCAGTTCATGTCTGAGGACTAAAGCACCGTTTGCGAGTGAGGGGGTGATCACTCTGGACGGAAAGAGATGGTTTAGATATTGGCTATTGGGACGTTTGAGGATTGGAAAACGCACGTAAATGGTCCGCCCAAGCCTACGCGTGTATTTAGTTAGAATATAGACCAAACGAAGGTTGCGCAGGACTCGCCTCCGTAAAATGGATCATTTCCTGCGTTAGAAGGTCAATATACAGATTGAATAGATAGTCACATTCTGCGCACCCATCAGTATGGGATAATCACATCGGTCACCCATCGACAAACATGCAGCACGGGCAATTTCAGGCTTGCTGTAATATACCCCTCTCAGTTCCGTACCATCTCGGTAAAGTCCGTATGGAGTGCTAATAATATTTGTTACTTTGTTGGCATATTGTGAATTTGATCGCTTTACTGACTCTTTCGGTTTACCGCCTGTGCCTATGCCGCTCTGCACCATTTTTTAAACACATAGGAGTGTAAAGGACACGTGTACTGACCTCATTACTAGGGGAGAACGCAGCCCAGAAATTGAGAAGTGGTTTGACGGTGTTGAAAGTTTGATTACCGGAAACATCCTCAGCAAGGCGGGTAGCGTCAGTCATGAATTTATCGTATTCATCACTCGTATCTATTTTGCGCATGAAAATTTGACATCAAACAAAACGGTATTTCAGAGAGCAAGACACAAATTGTACATTTGATAATGTACGTACATCCATCACCGAAGAAGACAAGGTCTATTCGATTATTAGATGGTCCCGATTCGATGAGACGTTCAATATGCAAGGGCGGCACACGACTGTTCCAATCGACGCCATCGACTGGGATTTTGGACATAACTGTCTGCCGTGATGCTTCAGAGATCCCGGTAAGTCCAAATGACGTAGATTCATCCCAGGCGATGTCGTCGCGGGTTGAGCGAGCTTGGGTGCAGTTAACAGTGAACCCAAGCTCGCGGAACACCTCTTGATCAAATGCAAATACATGAAGTTCTTCATCCAAGCGAGTCGCGAGTTTTCTGGACCTCTCGATGACATAATGCCCAGGTTGGTCAGAGAGCCCTTTATGGTGTTGTGTCTGTCGAACAGACACAACTGAGCATGTGGAGTCTTCGTGAATTGCAAGGACGAGTTCGAAAGGACGACGGGTAGATTGTAATATTCCCGTCGATAATCCGATCAGCATGGATATCACGAAAGCCCGTAGCATAGCTGGCGTGTGGCTCAAGTGAAAATCTGGGAAGTCTTTTATAGGCACAAGTCATTGTCTCAACCAACTTAAATAGGCGCCCATGGCCTCCTGCCGACGACGATACCCCTCACCATAGTGGTCAGCGCCGGACGCGACTTTGGCCGCGTTTTCATATTTTTCTCAATCATTGTCTCAATCGACACTCTGTATTGTGACTTAGCCTAACTGTCTGCGCAAAATTCGATCCAAAATCGTCGTCCTGAGCCTGAGTCCTTTGATCAGTTTCCATCTTCTCTTCTACACGCTCCTTACGCCCGCCAATATCAAACAAATTGTAGGATGACATCCTCCTCAAGACCGCCCTCTAGCGCCGGCAGTTCGAAGCTGCTCAATGACTACGTTCGTACTTGGGATCAACTTGACCAACTGTTTAGAAATTGAAGTATTTGGCATTGCACAGCAACTTGGTGACTCTCTGGGGAAAGGTGCATTCGGACAGGTATATCGTGAGTATGGTGGATAGTGTGGTCTGTGACTGGTGGATCTTTATCGCGTGTCTATAGGTGCTCTCAACTGGGCCACAGGCGAGACTGTCGCAGTCAAGGAGATCCAACTCAGCAATATCCCAAAAGGGGAGCTGGGAGAGATCATGGTGAGCAGAGTTGGTGTTCTATCGCGAAATTTTGATCTCATTCCATGCAGTCGGAGATCGATCTGCTCAAGAATCTTAATGTGAGTTGCTTTGCTTCGAGGAAATCGCTGGCGTGACGTCCCCGATCTTAATAGCACCCAAACATCGTGAAATACAAAGGCTTTGTCAAAACGCGGGAATATCTCTACATTATCCTCGAGTGAGTTGCATTATTGTCTAGCCGCGCAAGAAGTCTAATACCGTCCAAGATTCTGCGAGAATGGATCACTACACAATATCTGCAAACGTTTTGGAAAGTTCCCCGAGAACCTCGTGGCCGTTTACATTTCGCAGGTCCTGGAGGGCCTCGTGTATCTGCACGATCAGGGTGTGATCCACCGCGATATCAAGGGGGCGAATATCCTGACAAACAAAGATGGCTGTGTCAAGCTGGCTGACTTTGGTGTCGCGAGCACGACAGCTGGAGCTATCACGGACGATGCAGTAGTCGGGAGCCCATATTGGAGTAAGTCCTAATACGCAGTCTTTAGAACTATACTCAAAGCAGTTGGTCAGTGGCTCCTGAGGTCATCGAACAGTCCGGTGCAACGACAGCCTCGGATATCTGGTAAGATAATTTCTTGCACGTCTAACATCCACATCTTATACCTTGCAGGAGCGTCGGCTGCACGGCCATCGAGCTTCTCGAAGGCAAGCCTCCATACCACTTCCTCAGCCCAATGCCCGCTCTGTTCCGCATAGTCCAAGATGACTGCCCCCCAATACCCGAAGGTGTCTCACCCATCGTCAAAGACTTTCTATACCATTGTTTTCAAAAGGATTGCAATTTACGGATATCGGCCAAGAAGCTGTTGAGACATCCCTGGATGGTGTCGGCGCGGAAACAGATGAACGGGGGCGCTGGAGGGAATAGTGAGGGTAAGACGAAGGCTGGAGAGGCCGAAAAAGGAGCTGGTGGCGACACATCTAAGAGGCCACTGAGCAATTATAATTATGACGAGGCGGTGTTGAAGGTGCAGGAGTGGAATGAGGCTCTTAAATGTGGGTGTTCGTTATAACAGTTCACCCCAAGTGTTACTTATTGACCACAACGATTAGCCCCGTCTCGTCCTTCGAAACACCCGACGCGCCATCGAGCCTCAGATACCGGACCACAATCCCCTTCCCGGTCTCCCATCGAGCCTATCGGAGCCTACATGCTCCACACATCTCATTCAGGCCTGCTACAGCCTTCAACATCGGCTTTCAAAGTAGGCACTGCACCAAATGCGAAACCATCATCTGGTCCTCTTGCGCTCGCCGAGAAGATCCGTGAGCCCATGGCGTTCGTGTTACAGCCCCCAGAAGAACAAGATGACAATTGGGATGATGATTTCGAGGAAGGTATATCTTTTACAAAACTCCAAGGTAGCTTACCATTTCAAATAGATAGACATCTGTTGCTGACTCAGCTCGTCTTTTCTAGCGTTGGAGAAGACGACTATCGAGGAGGAAAAACCAGAAGTGGAAGACCCTGGCAAGACCATTCGGCCTACTAGAAGCCCAGCAGGGCCGAGTAATGTACCGCTTCCGCCGTTACCGCCGGCGGACGCCGCTCCAGCCGTCGAGGACTGGTCTGACCTAGCCGCCGAGGAGGATGAGCAAAAGCTTGAAGATAAAGTTGCAGGTTTCAAGGTACACTTCTCAATTGATTATCCAGTCAAAACCGTGTTTAATTGTCTCCGATGTTTAGATGAAGAATTCAGTCCGTCGGGGTCTCTTCCACCCAGACGACCTTAAAATTCTAGGTCTCTCAAGCTCTCCTGGTCCCATGTCCGCTCCTTTGCCAAGTCTGTCGAAGAAGGCCTCCAGGTCCGCACTTGGTCCCTTGACACCTCCTGGTATGACCTCATTTGGCCCTAACGCGAACCGTCCTGCCCACTCGCGCTCTTCATCGTTCGTTGGCCCCGGATCCTCAAACAGCACCGGGTCGTTCGGCCGCTCGGAGGCGAGACGTATCAACAGTCAGACTGAATTTGATAAGTATACCGAGGAAGATGACGAGGACTACGAGGATGTTTTTGGGAAGCCGAATGGAAATAGTAAGTTGATTTCATTGGATCGTTATATACAGTCATTGATGTATTATACGATAGCCACCGAGCAGCCGATTCAGACGTTGCAGCTGAACACCAGATTATCCAATAAATCCTGGGTATGCTGACCAGACGTTCCCATTACAACTATTACTTATATTTTATATTTTAGCTTGGCGATGAACTCTCAGACGAAGAAGATCCATTCGCCGAAGTATGCCACTAGCTAATGCCGCAATGTAGATTACTTACACCATATGACAGATCGACGAAGGCTTCGCAGAAGATGACTTGGAAACCAATCTCCAACGTGACAAGCACGCACGGCTTTCCAGTATGGTCAACCAGCTTATCGATGAACTTACGCCCTCTGCTCCGGACTTTCAACTTCGGGACGCATGTGATCAGCTCGTAAGCTCGGGGTAGCAGAATCCAGACACGCTCTCACAAATTCTTCATAGATCAACATCTTGAATGAAGCACCAGAGATGCAATTGCAATTAGTGTCGTCGCATGGAATGCTTGCCATCCTCGAGGTGTTAGAAGGGAAGTGCTCGCGGGATGTCACGATGAAACTCTTGCAAATACTGAACATGGTAGGTCAATTGTCTCCCGGTTGCTTGTCATTCTGAAACGACGAATGTAGCTTGTCACGGAGGACCTTGGCTTCTTAGAAAGTTTCTGCTTGATTGGGGGTATTCCGGTGATGATGGGTGCGTCTCAGTTGTACATGTCGAGTACTGATCTATAGTGATTTCTTGTCTCCAGGCTTCACATCGAAAAAATATTCCTCCGAATGTCGCTTAGAGGCATCGAATTTTATCCGTCTGCTTTGTCATACCTCTGTTCTGACGCTACAGATGTTCATCTCGTAGGCCCTATCCTCAGATGCACCAAAGTTTTGCTGATTGCCCCCGTGTAGATGTCGTGGGCTCAAAGTTCTCGTGGATCTTCTTGATGAAGACTATACCGAACAAACAGACCTCGTTGTACACGCACTTAATGGTATTGGCAGCGTGTTCGAGCTGCAGAGTCCTACGACCAAGAATGACTTCTGTCGGATGTTTATCCGGGAAGGATTACTTGACCCACTTTCTTCGGCATTGCTTAACGTCATGGGCAACCAAGGCCCGACATCGGCTGAAATGAAGCAGAAAATCATTCAGATCCTACTCGTGTTTTCGCAGGTCTCTCAGTCTGATATCCACGTACGGAATGCCATGGGCACACGAAAGATCATCAGACGTAAGTGATTGCTCCTGCGTCCCTATACAGAGTTTGACAATCTACTAGGCTTACTGCGAGCATGTGAATTGCTGGAGCCTGCCTGTCTCGTCCAAATGCTGAAGGCTGTGAAGCATTTGTCCATGAACCCGACATTACTTGAGGTGCTGCAAAACGCAAATGCCATTGAGATATTAACGAGAATCCTCGATGAGCAAAGTTCGGGCCCGCATAGCACAGTGCGTTGTGATTTAATTTGTTTTGCATAGGCCTTGATCGGTTCATCATTGTTAGGAAATGGCCAACCATATCTTCCAGACTTGCTACAACCTCTGTCGCTTGAACAAGTCCCGACAGGAGGAGGCCGCGCAGGCAGGCATCATTCCATGCCTCAAGCGTGTTATCGAGACCAGCTCCCCATTGAAGCAGTTTGCCCTGCCAATCCTTTGTGATCTCGCAAGTGCCGGGAAGAGTTGCCGAGTTCTGCTATGGCAACAAGATGGTTTTGCATTATATTTAAAACTTCTCGAGGACCCATACTTCCAAGTAAGCGCCCTAGAAGCGATCCTCTCATGGTGAGTGTCTTCATTCTTTCGCATATTTCGGTAACACAATCCATTAATATATTGAATAGGCTACAAGATGAGACTGCACGGCTAGAGGACGAACTCATGAAACCTGAGGCGCTTGAGGCGCTTCTGAAATGCTTTGTCTCCGCCAAAGCCAACTCGTTCGAAAACCTCCTTGATCCCTTCCTCAAAATTTGTCGCATATCCACCCGTCTTACAATAGGCATCGCCAAATCTCAATTCTTCAAACGCATCATCGACAGGTTGGCGCACAGCAAAGCTGTCGTCCGACTCAACCTCCTTCGTATCTTGCGTACAGTATGCGATGTTCATCCAAATCGCGCGATTCTGGTGGAGCGATATGGCCTTCATGAGATTGTGGCGAAGCTCAGCAAGGACGACGGAGCTGTTTTGGTACGCGAGTTGGCGAGGGAGATTTTACCAGCGCTTGCACCTGCTTTGAAACCCGCAAGCAGATCTGGTTTGAAAGGTACGGACGCGCCTAAAACTTCTAGCATTGCTCCCAAAAGGGCCAGACGGACGGCCTCGGAAACATCTGCGATGAACATTGTCCCAGCGCTGGGCTCGACGCCAAGGCTTCAGGGACGAGAAACAGGAAGAGAGACGAAATCTTCGAGAAAGTTAGGTGATATCGCGTGGCAACCTGGGAGAGGACGGTAATTGGATCGGTCTGGGCATGTGATATATTTTGGTCGTCGTATTTGTGGTCTTCACTCCTTACATCGTGACACCGTCACTCTCGTAGCATCTACATCATACAAGCACTCATTCACTTTTTTCCCTGTTCTTTCCTATCATCTGCATTAATTAACTAGGCCCTGCACACGCCATACAGTGTGAATCGAGTAACTCGAAAGGCTTTGACAGTCAATTTCGAGGTGAGGGCATCACTGAAAAATGGGCCTCCTTGATTCTCCCGTGCTGAAAGTTAATCTCAAATAAAACTTTCTTGATTACACCAAAACATGCTTGGATTTAGATATCGACATGATCGTCTATATTTACTTGTAAATTCAACTTTGCATCGAATAAATATAAGACATGCTTACAGGTAGATACCTGAATTACTTCCTCGCAAATGGAATTTGGAACCCAGACACCAAAGCCCGCGCACGATTCTGTGCGCCAACACCCTCGGCGTTGGTGATGAAGTGAATATGCATGCCGTATAATTTCGGATACATGTCCTGATTGATCTCTATTTGAGGGAAGAAACCCATGGCCTCTGGAGGTAGCCCGAAAGATACGACACCCGATACCCCACTCGGCGTGGCCATCGACGTAGACTCCGGTGGTAATACGATCCCCGGAAACTCTCGCAAGCGAGGCAACACGAACTCAACAAGCGTCCCAAGGAACTCGTACATCTTCGGTCCCTTGAGATCCACCGTCACTCCCACCGGAATCCCTGGTCGAATCTTCCATTTATGAGCGGTCTTTTTCCCTGTCACAATCTGGATACCCTTGCTGCTCTCCCAACCACCACCACCCGGGTTCTCCCCAGACAATGCTCTAAAAGCGGCGATCGCGCCAAGGAGATTACTGCGACTCGAGAGAGCTTCCCGAGACATTGTATGCAATGATATTTTCTCGAGCTGAATCACGTTTTTAGGCGATGAAGGTGGAGATGGTTTTTTTCCCAACTGCGATCCACCGACGGGGGGGTTGTGCCTAAACTTTGTGTACGGGTTGTTAGGGTCGTAGGTGAGGCGGACTGGCTGAGGTGGTGGACGCGGCCCATTCTCGTGAATGTAGGTCATGTACATTAAGTCATCCTGGAGTGTATTGTGGAAGTGCTCTCTGAGTCGACACGAGTGGGTTTCTCCGACGACAATCTTTACGTGGGGTATGGGTAGACGATGTCGGTCTAACTTCAAGGGTTTGCGAATTCTTGGAGGTTTGCGGAACGAACCCACAGTCCGCTGCATCGTTTCGATGACAGCTGCGCTGGTACTCATTCTATTATAAAACATGAGTATTCCGTGTTTGCATAAGACAATGATGTTTGAGCTTACCTGAGACCTGCTGCAGTATGTTGGTTGTCAACAAATATATTCTTGCCGCGAATTAGAACAGTGGCGAAAAAGGGTTGACCCCTATGTAAGTTTGTCACAAAGTTCTAGTCACCACAGTGGTCTCTGCGATATTTCCTCTAGATCGAATCCGTGTCATTCAAGGGTCAAAATACACATAACAGAATAGGTTCAGCTCTCACCACTTATTCTGTTATGTGTATTTTCTATTACGTCCAGATCGTCTCATGGCCGCGGCGGCCCGCGATCTTTGACTCTGTGTTCGTGTGCACTAATCTCATCGCCTGCCATGCTAAGGCGACCGCGGCCAATACCGGATCATTGCCTGGCTTACTAGAAATTCTCCTGGGCCACAGTGGCCTGAAAAAACAGTGTGGGTGGCTTCGTGGGAGGCGATACCCTATTCATTGTCCCAAGCATTTCATGTCTTGTTCTCGCTCTCGTTGGGTGCACCATCGCCGCCGTTCCCACCGCGATAGCAGATCTTTTGATGTATTTAACAGTGCTTTTGGCTCGGATCAATCAAGGTGGCGAGAACCTGTGAACGTTCCGCGAAGTGCATAACGACTTTTGGAGCGGATGATGGTGCAATCTTACGGTGACCATTGTCACAGGCATTTAGAACTGCCCAAAGGCAACGACCATTTGGAAACAACGTTTTCGACGGCCGAGGACAGTCACGAGGTTTGCTTCATGAAATTTTCCTATCCATCTTTTTCGTGACGAGCCCCACACGGATCTTGCACCCTGACCACGACGGACGACGATAATACGGCAAAAATCCACCGGTTCTCATCGATGCCCGATCCTGTATGCACTCACCCACCCCGTATTTTCCCAAATGCTGGATTATATTCATTACAGTACCCATCCACCGCGATGTGCGACGCTGGAATTTGTCACTTTATAGGTAAGGTCAGATGGTAAGGCAGTAGCACGCTGGTGTGAAATATAACGTAGTTCATCATTAAATAATATTGAAAATACTCGTACAACATATTCTCCCGTAATACAAACCCTGTATGTAATAAATAGTGTAGAAGGTAGATGGATACAAACTGGCTAACTTACATACTATCGAATGAGTGACGACTTACAGCAAGAAAACAGGATAGCATGCCGCGAACAAACTCGAACTCACGACTCCTCGTCTCCCTCATGTCTGGCACTCAGTTCATGCTCCTCTGGCTCTTCAATCACTGTGTGAGAAAGCCATGACATGTCACCTAGATCCCGACCTTCCGCCACAGGGCTGCTGCCGTTCTCGGGGGTATGCGCCCCACTGACCCAATTTCGTTCTGAACGTATTGTACTCAGACGACGTGGCGATATAGATCTGGTGAAGTTCACGCCAGTGTCTGCTCCTCCAGTTAGGTAATCAGAAGAACTGTACGACCGAACTCGAGTACGAATCGTAGCATCAGTGAACGAACGATCTCTAGAGAACGTGATTTCGACAGCAGCATCGTCCCAATGGCGACCACTAGCTCTTGGCATATGCGCTTCTTTCTTGAGATTTAGTGTAATACGAGACATCATCGCGACCTGGAGTAATAATCAATGAAATTGACAAATGGAGGATGGACTGCCAACTCACGGTGAGGCTATTAAAGGTGGGTTTGGAAGAAATACCAAGCAAGAGATGATCAATTTTACGGTCAGATATTACTTGCAGTTGGTTCACTCACAGGAGTTCGAGTTGCGCCGTGATATTTTTTATTCCAGCTGGAGACGCAGTGATTTGTATGGTAAGAACAAGGGTCACGCAGAATATAACACTAGAAGATTCAACAGATGTCAACGCAATGTGCTAAAAACAGGTGGCCATATCGAAGAAGGGAGCCCATACCTGTAATATAGAAGTCCATCCTGCGAGGCACGACGTTGAAGGTTAAAACTGAACCAATAGTAATATCAAAGCCACATACTTTGAAAATTGTCCGCACGACATGCCCCGCCTCTCTATGTTGAATAGATGGTAAAATCCGGTAGAGTGTGAGAAAAAACACAACTGTGTCGTATAGAAGGGGAATCCATGCGGATGCGGATGCAGCATTGCCGATACTTGGATCAAATATCATGCTACAGGCTTTAGAGAAATTTAATAAACATCGGACTAGCTTTGACAAATGATTTTCTTACAGTGAACGCCAGAAGTATGTGGAACAGCTGGACCAGGGAAAAGCACCATCAAATTTACGAGTGTGTTTAGCAAAAAATGGCGATACTAACCAATGCCGTTCATTAACAAGTAGATGTTCATTCCAGTCTCCACTAGGAGAATGGATGCAACAAGACCGATGACAATTTGTGACTTGCGGTAGTACAATGCGTGGACTCTAGTGGCAGGTGTGAGATTTTGACAGCCTCGTACTGGCTGTGGAGAATGCTCACCGAAGTAACATCATGATATTAACAACTTCTATTCCTATCACCGTCATTGACCCCTCGTACCGCACATAATGCTTACATCTATGCAGAAGAATGGATCAGATTTCCAGTTAAAGGCACAGGACAGTCTGCTGACGTCTAGATTGACAAACGCAATCAGTCAGGACCAATGAATGGATACCGTATGATGACTAACTTCGACGGACCACGATTGTAAGGAATAGGCTGCTTCAAACGTCAATCCTGTAGTTCGCGGCGGGTGCGAGGGATAGACGTACCGACAAGATTAATTCTATAATAATATATGTGTGAGCAGAGAAAGGCGCAGACCGTGGTGGTTTAACGGGGCACACGCACATGAAACCCAGAGGCATTAAATATCTATTAAGGAAGAACAGGTAGACGACTGGGATGCAATACCAAAATCAGTTTTCGGGTTAAGAGCAACACATGTGCACATACGAGGTCCTTTGCTTCCTTTCCATACATATTCCACCTGGTATCGTTCGCAAGTTAGTAGATGGCAGGAAAGTAAAGACAAGTCCATATACCTCGTCTGCGAAGGTGACGATGTGGTCCCAAATTAATATAGTAAAGCTAACAAAACCTATGTACTGGCACCATGGACATTGTTTAGGGTATCATGCCAATATGGATCAATGAATGATCTAACCCTGGTCTTTAATCTACGCAGGAGAAGGGTTTCAATGAAACATCATAAGGATTCGCATATCCTTGTGTGCTTACATCTCGGAGACGTCCTCTACTGGAGCGGGGATGTGGGTATGCATCGTGGATCCGTAGGTCTGCGTTGGGGTCGTCTTTGGGTTGGCAAACAGCCTGTTAAGGTTTCGCGAGATGCTAAGTATGGAGATAAAATATGTCCTGAGGTGCTGTGAAGAGTATATGTAGCGGTTGTCTGCAGAGACAGCTTTCCGCTAGAGAAACGGGGAATCTGGGGGTTGGGTATAATGTGTCAGTAGCGAAGCCGGCTTCGGGGAATAATTTTGACCGTTCAAGTTCACGACATCCGAGCGTCTATCACATCGATCCCGTCCCTAATCTGGCCCTGTCAAGATGCTGTTATGATAGCTCCACACATGTAACATGTAACGCACTCTTCCTCAAGCCGAAATAGTTTCATCCAATTGAAACTTGGGGAGGACAAGGGCACTTATATATGTAATTCATAGCCACTTCTTTCAGAAAGCATAAATATAAACGAGGAAAGATATTACGCAAAATGTGGTTTCAGCCACCATCATGCATCCGCAACAACAGCGGAAAGCGGCCCGGCGTGGAGCATGTGAATCAGAAATGGAAATGCTATGCAGAAGGTATCAAAAACATAAAGGGTGGGGACGCAAAAATTATTATAATGTAGTATGGTCCGTCGAATCCAATACATAATAAGTAGAAACGCTACAAAACAGCCCTACAGCGGGAGCTATGATAAGATCTGAAAAACAGGATAATTATTCTCATGAGTGTGTGAAGGTTTCGAGTCAGACTTACCGCCAATAAGACGATCGCCACAACTATAACGAGAATTATCATCAAACAAGCCGCGCGTCGACCTGCTTTGCGTTGATACTCGGAAGCTGTAGTCAGCTCCTCCGCAGCACCAGATGTGTCAACCGCGATGGAGGAAATATTTGATTCGATATTGTCTAAGTGGCAATGTTAGATATGATGTACCGGAATGAAACTAATAGACGCACCTAACATGCCACCTTGTTGATCGACGAGCGTGCCGAGGTCATGGAAGATCTCGGCCAGTTCGTGGATTCCTGTCTCGATTTCCCGAATTTCTGACTCGCGTTCTTGTATAAGTGATTCCTGGTGCGCGAGTTCATGTGGTGACAATTGATGTTGGAGAAGGATCGCTTGACGTTGCTCAGGTGAGCTGCCAGGTTCTATTTCTTGTCTATAACAAGATATGACATGTGTTTCACGATACTCAAAAAGGCTGTAAGAACACGTACTGCGCTTGTGCATTCTCCTCATCCACTGCAATCTTAACTCCCTCGACAACCGTCCGTTGTCTTTCCACGCTGGCCTTTTGTGCACGTTGGAAGGCCGTCAGTGACAGTTGTAGGTCGTGAGAGGTCTTCTGTAGAGCCGTCTTGTAACGGGGCTGAACAGGGTACTGTGAGACAGGTTCTTATTCTGTAACAGGATAGTTACCAGCGTTGCTTGTAATGACGCGAGCTTCTTCAAGTCATCGGAACCGCGCTTCACCATGGCGCGAGTTGTCTCTGTCAGGTCGTGTCTGGCAAAGATATGACCGTTGGAGTTGAACATAACCTCCCGCACCGTCAACGCACTCACAGTGACTTCCTGAGCCCGGAAGAATCCTTTCCAGTTCCCAACTGATCCACAAGTTTCAAGATTCCCTGGACATTCATGTTGATCTTGAGTACTTGGAGGGACAAGGACGACTGCAGCGTTTGGAAAGCCGATTCTTCCTGTGATTGGGGTATCCCATTGGAAGGTGCATGCGGGGCATAGCCATGCCCGGTTTCTATGTCCTGAAAGCTCATTATCGCGAGCAGCTAGAGTTCCAGAAAAACGAGGTTAAGGTGGGGGGCGCAGAGTGTCATAGCGCAGTGGCGCAGTATGGGCATGTATTTCCTTTTCGGTCATCCTCACCCTCAAGTCGAGCCGAAATGGAGCTCGCTTGTACTGGTCGAGTGTCGGGGCACGGGGAGCCTCCATAACTTATATGTACGAAAAAAAATGTACCAGTTTCCTACTGGTAATGGGGAACTCACTAAATCTGGACCATTCTATTTGTTAATAATTATTTAAATTATGGTAAGGTCGATACATTGCCACCCAGAGTGATGAAAATTGAAATCCAGCAACAATGACTGGCAAGCTGACTGAGGAGACTCCTACGATGACACGGCCGTAGTCACACGTGATCTCGCGCTCTTGTCGCGTCATCCCCAAAAAGGCTAAGCTGACTGTGGAAATCAACCAACACGTGCTGTCCATCTCCTCGTCCTGCAGATACCTCATCATGGCCTCCGCCTCCGTCCTATCTGTCACCCAGCAACTCGCTGCCATAGATATTTCAAAGGGGCAGCCCACAGCGACCTCCACACGACCCGTTCGCGCGAAACAACCAACTCAATCAAATGTCTCCAAACTCCTCTCCAAGTATGCCGCCCCAAACCCATCGAAAGCAAATCTTTCGACATCATCCCTGCGACAACCAGTAACGACGACGGCGAGTGATACCCAAACACATAGAACACCTACCCCTGGTAAGGGCGCGACACAAACCGGGATTGACATCGGGCGGTACGACGGTGGATTTGAGATCGATAATGAGAAGAGGGGCGAGAAAGTATACGGCGAGGCGGCGGAGGATTTAGCGTTGGACTCAAGCGTTTCACGGTATGTGTCTCTCACCTCAGAATCCAAATCCGACCCTCCCCACAGCCGATTTACTGCAACTCACAGGACACGCCCAACTCGCGAATGGAACCTCGCCAGTTTTGACATTGGCCGACCCCTTGGGAAAGGGAAATTCGGTCGTGTATACATGGTCCGCACAAAAAGCGAACCTAAATACATCCTCGCCGTCAAATGCCTCTACAAATCCGAAATCGTCCAGTCCAAAGTCGAGAAACAAACCCGCCGCGAGATCGAAATCCAGCAGAACCTCCGACACCCTAACGTTCTCCGTCTATACGGTTACTTCCACGACGAAAAACGTATCTTCCTCATGCTCGAATTCGCCGGTAAAGGCGAGCTTTACAAACAACTATCCAAGCATGGGTGTTTCTCCGAGAAGCGCAGTTCGCGATATATTGACCAGATGGCTGACGCACTCTCATACCTCCATTCCAAGCATGTCATTCATCGGGATATCAAGCCCGAGAATTTGCTGCTGGGGATCAACGGGGAGCTGAAGATTGGGGACTTTGGGTGGAGCGTACATGCCCCTGGGAACAGACGCATGACGCTTTGTGGGACGTTGGATTATTTACCCCCGGAGATGGTGGAGGGACGGGAGCATAGCGAGAAGGTGGATTATTGGGCATTGGGGGTCTTGACTTATGAGTTCCTCATCGGTAATCCGCCCTTCGAAGACCGGAATAGCGTTAATGGTATGGTCCCCTCACATGAACTTTCCGAAGCGCTAGACTAACTCGCAACCTCGCAGCTACTTATCGACGCATTGCGAGGGTAGATTTGAAGATCCCATCTCACGTATCGCCAGAAGCCAGGGACCTCATCTCGAAGGTAAATCATTGGCTCCACATCCGTGTCAAACTACCTTATATTATACTGACTGACATTATATAGCTACTGAAATACGACCCTGAGCAAAGGATATCGCTCGCAGAGGTAGCCCGTCACCCATGGATAGTAAAGTACCGCCCCAAGCAATCGTCGAGTGGAGGGAGTGGTGCACAATGAGATCCCCTCCGTTTCGAGCCTTCGACTATATTTAATATGATTTTCTATTCTTTGAATATAAATCCTCATTGCGGATACACCAGCTCCTCCGTCCCTCCACCACTGCCCCCTTCGTCATCGTCGTCCCATTTCTGTGCTTCCTGTTCTGTTGCGGGGGTAGTTGTATTTGGAGGGGGGGAGACTAGGGAGGCACGGACAACGGATGAAAATGTCTGTCTCCTAGGCGGTATTCTAATTCATCGACGATCTATAGAGTAAAAAGACACATATCAAACGAGGTATTTCGAGAGAAGAATTTTGCGAGAGTAAAATCTGGGATTCGATGACATACAACATAAAGTTCCACAGACTCCGTAGGAGTCAAATGCACGACTTAAGAGTTTCTCGGTTTTTGCGAGCTCAAAGGGCGCAAGGTCTTTTATGAGTTTCGTTACATATCCCGGCAGGGGTTTGGGATAATAGGATCATTTTTACCAGGCCAAAATTGGCCTTCCTATTTTGGCTATACACAACGGCA